>JAJKFI010000218.1:182038-224265 GCA_029204185.1 Lerista edwardsae | reverse complement strand
TCTCTCTCTCTCTCTCTCTCTCTCTCTCTCTCTCTCTCTCTCTCTCTCTGTATATTAAAACACATTTTGGCATAGTCATGAAAAACTAGGCCTTAAATCTACTCACATGAATGTTCTGCTCCAAATTCTCCCGGAATATTTTCCCTAATTCGGACCAAAAGCAGAGAAAGAAAAAGGCCCAAGTGCTCTGGGTGCATGGTGGAGAGGTTTTGAACAGGGCAGGTCCCTAAAAATGGGTCACAGCACGACCTGAGGTGGGTCGCAGGAGTGCTGCCATTTTGTTCTGGGGTTAGCGCCGACGCTAGAGCTCCTAGTACGACCCCTGCGGCTTTGGCTTTTGAGTGACGGCGCCGGCGGTTTGGAATGTGTTTCAAGTCACGGCACACTTGACAAGGCACCAAAGTGGTCAAGACGCACCGTCAGTTTTTGGGCGCGTGGCAAGGTGCATCATGCTGCCGGCTGGGGTCTGACACCGCCCCCCCCATGACACTACTAATCCATTATCCTTCCCCCAAAATCCTACACACCGGCCTCCACTCCACGGAGACCGCAGGCATAGCAGACTCTTAAGCATTCACACCCTTCCAAACGTCTTCAAAGGCGTTTGCACACTTCACGTTGCTTCAGTCACATATATTGCTGCTTTTGTCTTGCGTATCAAGTAACGTGCTTTTCTAAATTTTTTTGGGGTGGGGGGAAAATTAACCAGCCCCAGCTATGTCGTGCCGAGCACCCTGTCGCATGGAATCAAGCTGGTCAACCCCATGTTCCGAGGCTATGCGCAGCAGGTGAGCCGGGCCTCTCTGTGGCGGGAGGGCTTTCCCTTCCCTCCCTCTGCCTGCGGCAGTCAGAACATGGGGTCTCCCTCCAGGGCTCTGCAAGGTTGAACGCAACGTCCGGAATGTTCTAGAAAAGTGGCTCCCAAACGGTGGGCCGGTACCGTTGCGTATTGAAAAGGCAGTTCCCTGCTCCACAGACGGTTCCCTGCTCCCTTGCCTCCCCTGCGCTGCCTCCCCGTGCCTGAGCGGGAAAAAGAGCGTCGCTCGAGCCCACTGCCGTTCTACAGCACCTCTTCCCCGCTCGGAGCACCTTGTGTGCTCCGTTGTCCCCGTTTCTGAGTCCAGGGAGCAGGAGGTGGCGAGGCCGCTGTGTCGCCCGTTGCTTGCCCAGGAGACCACGTTTAGCGCCGCACAAAACCTGGTTCCCGGTTTCCCTTTTTCAGTTCTAATTTTTCCGCCCTTCCCAGGACACCCAGGAGTTCCTGCGCTGCCTGATGGACCAGCTCCACGAGGAGCTGAAGGAGCCGGTCGCGGCCGAGACGCGGGACTCGGACTCGAGCGACACGGACGACAAGCGCGAGGGCGACCGCAGCCCCTCGGAGGACGAGTTCCTCTCCTGCGACTCGAGCAGCGACCGGGGCGAGGGGGACGCGCAGGGCAAGGGTGGGGGCCCCCTGCCGGAGGCGGAGCTCTTGATCCCGGACGAGGTCGGGCGGGGCATCTCCGAGAAGGAGCGGATGAAGGACCGGAAGTTCTGCAGCCACCGGCGGAGCAACTCGGAGCAGGTGGACGAGGACGCCGACATCGACACGTCCATGATGCCGGTGGACGGCCGGGCCTCTCCGGAAGCGGCTCTGCCCTCCACCCCGCGGCCTGCCAGTCCCTCCAGGACCCCAGGTACACCCCCCCCCCCACCATGAGGATTCAAGCACCTGCAGAATTACGGCTAAATTGAGTATTGCGACATCGGTAGGGACGGGTGGAAGCATAAGAACGTAAGAAGAGCCCTGCTGGATCAGGCCAAGGGCCCCTCTAGCCCAGCTTCCTGCCTCTCACAGTGGCCCACCAGATGCCTCAGGGAGCACGCGAGACCACAAGATGCCTGCAGCCTATTGCTGCTCCTTTGTATCAGGCATTCTGGGGTAAAATTCTGAGGTAAATAATAACTTGCAACCCAATCTGGGCCTTAAGGACATAAAAAGAGCTCTGCTGAATCAGGCCAAATCGAGCCCAGCTTCCTGCATCTCACAATGGCCCGCCAGGTGCTTCAGGGAGCACACGAGACCACAACAGATCTGAATCCTGCTGCCACTCTCTTGCACCCGGCACTCTGAAGTAGCCTACTACTAACGTAAGGAGGTTGCCCGAGCCATCATGGCCCACGATGGACTTTTCCTCCAGAAATCTGTCCAGTCCCCTTTGAAAGGCACCTAGGCCAGATGCCATCACCACCTCCTGTGGCAAGGAGTTCCACAGATTAACTGCCTGCTGGGTTAAAAAGTACTTCCTTTTGTCTCTTTTAACTCTCCCAACCCTCAGTTTTAGCGGATGCCCCCTGGTTCTGGTGTTGTGAGAGAGGGAAAAGAACATCCCTCTACCGACTCTTATCGCTCCCGTGCATAGTTTTGTGTTTTTATTTTGCATTTATTTTTTCTGTGGATTTTGGCATGTTCCCGAGTTAGACCTGCAGAGAGTGCGGTGATGTGCTTTTTATTCCCAGGCTGCATTTTTATCTTATAAAATTGTAAATTGCGCGTAGGTGGTCAGCAGACGCAGCCACGGGATTGTCGAGGCGTTGGAGAATACGTAGCCACGTTGGAGAACGGCTTGGTTTGATTTGACGGCAGGTTTTGGTGTCTGTGTTTTGTTTCTCCAAACACGGGAAGTGGTGTTAAATGTTTTGCTTTGCTTTGTGTTCCCCGCCGTCAGCGTGCAGGGGGTTTCAGAGCGGAAGACTAACCCTCCTCCTTCTTCCCCCAAGCAGAGCCGGACAACGACACCTTCACCCGCTGCTCGTCTCGCCCCTGCAGCCCCGTGCCCCAGGAGATGCACCCCAAGCTCTCCAGCAGCCCCCCGCGGTCCAGTCCCGTGCGGCTGGGGCCGTCCTACGTCCTGAAGAAGGGTGAGCTGCTTGGACGGCTGCCGGGCGCTGGGAGAGCGGGTCCGATTGGCGCCATGCTCTGCCCTGGGCGGGGCCGCCTCGAGAGGGGGGCCTCCTCCTCGGCCCCAGGGGAAGAGGGGCGGACTGGGCGGGTGCAGTGGGGCAGCTGCTGGGGCCTCGGCAGCGAGCCCCGCGCGAGGGCCGACGCTCCCTCCGCTCCCCCCCGCAGCTCAGGCGCAGGCCTCCAGCCGGCGCAGGAAGGAGCTCCGCTACCGCAGCATCATCTCCGACATCTTCGACGGCTCCATCCTCAGCCTCGTGCAGTGCCTCACCTGCGACCGAGTGCGTGTCCTTTCCGCCGCCAGTCGGGCGAAAATGGCAAGGCGTCGGCTCTTTTCCGCAGCCGTTCCCCGGGGGGGGGGGCGGCCTTCTCTTTTGGCGCAGCGTGTGCTGCCGGGGGCGGCGCGTTGTCGGATGGCCTCTCCCGCTCGGCGCTGTCCGTTTTGCCTGTGCGGCCGGCCGGCCCCAGATCCTTCCAGTGCCAAGTGCACGTGGGGGGGGGGGGACGAGCTGGTTGGCGCTTGGGCACGACCCCTCCCGGTTGGGCAGTTCGAAGGGGGAGGGTTTGAATTCCTAGGCGGTGGTTTATAGTCGGGATGTGGGAGAGGGCAGGCGGCCCCCCTCCCCCCCCCCCCCGCATGAACGTCCCCTCAGGGTGGACGCGGCTGGGCCCTGAGGCTCTCCCCTCCCTGCCCCCGGTGCCTCGCAGGTGTCCACCACCGTGGAGACCTTCCAGGACCTGTCGCTGCCCATCCCCGGGAAGGAGGACCTGGCCAAGCTGCACTCGGCCATCTACCAGAACGTGCCGGCCAAGCCGGGGGCCTGCGGGGAGAACTACGCCTCGCAGGGCTGGCTCTCCTTCATCGTGGAGTATATCCGGAGGTGGGTGAGTGGGCGAAGGGGGGGGACGTCCGCTCGGGCCGGGGGGGGGGAGCCTCCGCCAGCACAGCCGGCTCTCGTGCTCTCCGCTGCAGGTTTGTGGTCTCCTGCATCCCCAGCTGGTTCTGGGGCCCCGTCGTCACCCTGGAGGACTGCCTGGCCGCCTTCTTCGCCGCGGACGAGCTGAAAGGTGCGTTGGCGGGGGGGGGGGGGCAGAAGCCGCACAGCCCCTCCCTGGAGACAGGGTGCAGCGTCCAGGAGGCCTCTTGATCGCAGAGCCCCGGCACAGATTAACCAGGTGTAGGAGGTGAATCTGGTCCGGATGGCTAATCCAGGCCAGGGCTGTACCGCTTTCAGGCTGGGGGGGGGGGGGGGGGGAAGTGGGGAGGTTAGTCGCCCAGCCCTCTTGCTGCCCTGCTGGCTCTCTACATGCAAGGACTGCCTCTGCAGGCTGGAGGGACGTTCGGTCTGGGGCAGCCCGACGTGGTACAGTCGAGGCATAGGGTGACCTTCCGCGGTGAGATCTGATTGGGGTGGCCGTAGCAGCCTCTGGCCCGGCCCTGCGTCAGCTGCCTCTCCTGCTGTTCTTCCTGTTACTTCCTGCGCTCGAAAAGGGAGCGGAGAATGGGGCAGAGGAGGAAGCGTGGAGGAGAGGAGAACGTTGGCCTAGAGTGGTGTAGAGTGGAGACACTCTAGCCCACCACTCTACTTTCCTCCACTCGTCTGTTTGCTTTTTTCCTCAAATCCAGGGAGCAGGAGGGTGAGGGGGCAGAGGTGCGCATCAGGCCCACGTGCGCGCATGGAAACGCCCCACCCTCCCCATCTGCCACCCTGCTTCCCTTCCACCTTGCAGACCTCCTCACGGGCCCTGGGCTAGAGAGGGGGATTTCCTCAACGTGCTGGAAATGCTTGATCAAGGGGGAAAGATGGCGTTGTGGTGGAGGCCTGGTGCCTTGACTCTAACCACTAGGGCTGTGGGATCTGGGCTCCTGGGTCGGGCTGGTTGGCAGTGCCACGGCCAGGCTAAAATGCAGAGACTTCTCCTCTGGTGGTGGTGCTGAAGCCTCCCTCTTTTTCCCCCGCAGGCGACAATATGTACAGCTGTGAGCGCTGCAAGAAGTAAGTGCCCCCCTTGCCTTTTGAATCAATCAATCAACCAACCAACCAACAGTATTTATATACCACTTTTCAACACAAAGTTCACAAAGCGGTTGACAGGCTGACGGCAATAATGACCAAGTTAAACGGCTCCCTGTCGCCCTTCCCCGCCTGTCTGCTTTGGATGCCCGAAGCTTAGGCTTGTTGGCCTTCCCTTGGCAAGTCCCACCCCCGGAGCCAGCGTGCCCCACGCCATTCCCCAAACCCAGAACGCATCCAGCAGATCTGAGTCTGGGTCTCCGTTGGGCCTCCTTTGGGGCTCAAGGCTGCCCGGCCCTGGCACGTCTCAAATGTGCCGTCTCTGGTCTCCCAGGATCCCTCAACTGCCAGCCTGTCTAGTCCGAAGGAAGCCCCCCCCCCTTAAGTTCACCAGGACTTGTTCTTTTGGGACTTTTTGTGCTGGGTCGCAGCATTAAATGTGTGGTTCCCCGCCCCCCCCCCAACACTGTAGCCAATGTCCTTCGATTTGGCTTTTATGACTTCTGTGTGTTGCAGGAGAGTGGCCACAGGATGCAGGCATCTTGTGGCCTTGTGGGCCACTGTGAGATACAGGAAGCTGGACCAGGTGGGCCGTTGGCCTGATCCAGCGGGGCCCTTCCGATGTTCTTAAGGCCCAGGCTGGGTTGCAAATTATTATAGCTCCCTCTCCACAGACAGGGCAGCAAATTCTGATTTATTTTTATTTTATTATTAGATTTTTACCCCGCCTTTTGTGCCCGAAGGCACCCTTTATTTAGCTCAGAGGTTTACCTCAGAAATTTACCTTAGAATGCCAGGTGCAAAGAAGTGGCAACAGGACGCAGCCATCGTGTGGTCTTGTGTCCTCCCTGAGGCATCTGGTGGGCCACTGTGAGATGCAGGAAGCTGGACCAGATGCGCCCGTGGCCTGATCCAGCATAGGGGCTCTTCCGACGTTGCTATGTGTTTCTTCTTCATCCTCAGGTTGCGGAATGGAGTCAAGTACTGCAAAGTCCTACGGCTCCCTGAGGTAAGTAGAAGCCCCTTGCTAGTCATTCCTGCATTCTGCGATTAGATATTACCCCCTCAAAAAAATACGAAATGTGGCTGTTTGTTTTTTTAATCACTTACCAACAAAAACCAACACCTCTGCGTTTGAGGAATGGTTCAAAGAACTTAATATATTTAACCTGGAAAGGAGATTATGGGGAGACCCCAATATTTATACAGGGCAGGACTTAAAAAAAAGGCATCCCCCCCTTTTTTAAAGTATTTTATTTTTAAAAAATGTACCAATGTAATCTGTGGAACTCCTTGCCACAGGACGGCCCACAGTTTGAGGAACTCTGGCTTGGGGAGTCCTGTTTGGATTCAAAATGTGTGCAGGCTTCCCCCACCCCTTTTTTTAAAAAAAAAATCTTCTCCCCCCCCCCCCAGATCCTGTGTATCCATCTGAAGCGCTTCCGCCACGAGGTGATGTACTCCTTCAAAATCAGCAGCCACGTGTCCTTCCCCTTGGAAGGTCTGGACCTGCGGCCCTTCTTGGCCAAGGAGAGCGTCTCCCAGATCACCACGTACGACCTCTTGTCCGTGATCTGCCACCACGGCACGGCGGGCAGTAAGTTGCCAGGCTCCGCCTTGCTTTCTTTATGCCTAATAAAATTTTCGCGGAAGGACCTGAGCTAAGAAAAATATCCGGCTCAGCAGGAGGCCAAGTGAGAAGTTTGCCTCGGGGCACAAGTCTAGCAGTGCTTTTGCCAAGAACCTCCCCAAAGGTAGTATGTACGATGGCATGTGCAGGGGTGTTGGGAGATCCTGGAGGTTATTTTTCTCCCTGGGACTTCAGAGTGGGCCGTGTCTAATGAGGTTTCAGTTCTTAGGTGGGAGACCCTCTAAATACGACGTAATATTTAGCCACTAGGCCTTCTCGCCTGTCTTTGGAGCCTGGGCATGACCTGTGTGTCCGTCTCCTCCCTTCAAGGCGGGCATTACATCGCCTACTGCCAGAACGTCATCAACGGCCAGTGGTACGAGTTTGACGACCAGTACGTCACCGAAGTCCACGAGACTGTCGTCCAGAACGCAGAAGCCTACGTCTTGTTCTACAGGTCGGGCCTCGCTGGGAGGGAGGGAGGGAGGGAGGGTCTCCTTCCTGGCTGGGAGTCTCTGAGCTCGCCTGCCTCTAAAGTGAGGCGGTCGCCAGCACTCCGCTCCTGGATCGTGAGGGGAAGAATCTGCCCGATCCCCTGCCGACTTCGTCCGTTTGCCCGCTGGCGAAGGAATGACCAGGCATTACAATTATGGACGGATCATGTTCTGGTCAGTGGGCAAACGTCTAAAATCAGCAGGGGATCAAATAGTTTTTTCCCCTCACCGTAGGTGCAGTTCAGCCGTCATCTCTGGATCATGACAGCCTAATAATGCCCTGTATTAGCCTAATCAGTCTAGGAAAAAAGTTGCCTGGGGGTGGGGAGAGGCACGCGAGACATAAAAAATTACGCATGGGGTGGATAAAGCGGATTAGAGGGATGCTCTTTTCCCTCCCTGACAACACCAGAACCAAGGGACGTCCTCCAAAATTTGAGTGCTGGGAGAGTGAGAACAAATAAAAGGAAACACTTTTTTTTTTAAAATCCAGTGGGTCATTAATCCGTGGAACTCCTTGCCACAGGAGGTGGCGGTGGCATCCGGCCTAGACGCCTTGCAAAGGGGACTGGGCAGATTTCTGGAGGGAAAGTCCATCGCAGGCTGCAGGCCATGATGGGTGGTGCAGCCTCCATATTTTAGAGGTGGGCTTCCTCTCGGGGGAGAGGCAACGAGATGCCAGTACCGGTATCCGCAGGGGAAGCATGAACGGACCCCCTGTCGATACCAAGGGCCCACTCGAAATCTTATTCTTAAAAAATTTGTTCATTATTATCATCATTAATTTTTAAATATTTTAAATAGTTATTATACAAATTGTTATTAATTAATTAATTAATATTATTAATAATATTATTATTATTATAAGGTCTTGGTTTCCTTGTTCCTTCCAAATTCCCCACCCACCCACCCACCCACCCCCAGGAAGAGCAGCGAAGAGGCGGTCCGGGAGCGCCAGAAGGTCGTCTCGCTGGCCACCATGAAGGAGCCGGGCCTCCTCCAGTTCTACATCTCCCGGGAGTGGCTCAACAAGTTCAACACCTTCGCCGAGCCCGGCCCCATCACCAACCACACCTTCCTCTGCGCCCACGGAGGTGAGAGGGCCGGACGGGCCGCCCCTTGGCGAGGACGTCACTCGGGCCTGTGTGCTGCGTGTGTGTGTGTGTGTGTGTGTGTGTGTGTGTTGGGGGCGTCCTTGGCTTTGGCCTGTCCACTTGGGGACCTCCTTGAGCCCCCTCCGGTCTTGAGGTCTTCCCACTCGGGCTTTCGGTTGACCTCGTCAAGAGCCTCTTGTCGCCTGCCTCTTGTCGCCGGTAGCCCAGAGCCACAGTTGACCGCAGTTTGCCCCACGTCCTGCTGAAGGGTTGGAGGGTGCTGCCTTTTAAAGAAAAAATTCCCGTCCCTCTCACAGGCATCCCTCCAAACAAATACCACTACATTGACGACCTTGTGGTGATCCTGCCCCAGAACGTTTGGGAGTATCTCTACAACAGGTAGGCTGCCCGTCCGTGCTCTGCAAAACTGGGGGCTCAGGGTGTGGGTGTGTGTGTGCGTATGGGCGCAACCCTAACCTAGAGTTAGGCTGGCTCAGTTAAGCCGGCTCAAGGGCCACCGTAAAGTACGTTGGGACCACTCTCGGAGTCAGAGAGGCCAGCACACAGACATGCACCATCCCCCCTGACTCCGAGAGTGGGCCAAACGCCACTCCCTTGTATCTGGCATTCTGAGGTAAAATTCTGAGGTAAGTATGAGGTAAATGAAGCAAAGTCTGGCCAGCACAAGGGACACCGTCAAGTATGTTTGGACCACTCTCGGAGTCAGAGAGGCCAGTGCACAGACATGCGCCATCCTCCCCGGCTCCGAGAGTGGTCCAAACGCGCTTTGCGATGTCCCTTGTGCTGCCCTAACTCCAGGCTAGAGTTGCACTCTCTGTTGTGCTTTCTCACACACAGCCTCAGGGCATCTTTAAGTATCATTTGTGAAAGTGCTACCACGTTTGCTTTTTGGGGGGGGGGGAGGAGGCCAGCGGTTTTTGGGAAGTGGGGCCAGAAGATTCCTCAGCCACCCAATTCTTTTGCCTTGCCTGCCCCACCCTTGCGTTTTCCGCTTTCCGCTTGGTGTTCAGGTTTGGCGGCGGGCCGGCCGTCAACCACCTCTACGTGTGCTCGGTGTGCCAGGTGGAGATTGAGGCGCTGGCCAAGCGGAGGAGGGTGGAGATCGACACCTTCATTAAGGTATGGCCTCAGGCGGCGGCTGGCCTTCTCGGGCCCGGTGGGGGGAAGCGGTGGCTATACTTTGCCGTCTGCCGTGACCACCCCCCCTTCTCCCTGTCCTCTGCCCGCCCAGCTGAACAAGGCCTTCCAGGCGGAGGAGTCCCCCGGGGTCATCTACTGCATCAGCATGCAGTGGTTCCGCGAGTGGGAAGCCTTCGTGAAAGGGAAGGACAACGGTAAGAGCCGCCCAGAAGGGGGGGCCAAAACCTGCGCCAATCCAGCCACTCTGGAATCGGCTGCTTTCCCCTGGGGTCCGTCTTGCTAGTGCTCAGGGCCACCCCGGAATGCCGAGCGCAGAGGAGCGGTGCTGGGAGAGGGGCCTGCCTTGCCCCTTGCCGGGGGGGGCCTCGGAAGGAGCTGGCGGGCCACGGTGGCGGGACTGAGAGCGCCACCAAGCAGCGGAGGCCGTTTCCGGAGCCGCCTTCCCTTCCTTTGCAGAGCCGCCGGGGCCGATCGACAACAGCAGGATCGCCGTGGCGAAGGGCGGTGGCCACCTGCAGGTGAAGCAGGGTAAGGCGGGGCCTCTCGCGGGCCACGTGCTCCCCCCTCGGGGGGGGGCGGACAGTGTGCCCCCAGGCGCCCCGTAGCCACACCACGGCTTGTCCCTGTAGCAGGACAGCGCTCGGAAGCAGCAGAGCCTCCGTTGCCCGGTGCAGTGGGGCTCAGGCGTCTTCGGCCAGGACCCACTTTTGGGAATGGCACTCCTGTTGGGACCCACCGGGAGTGATGTCACGAACCTGCGGGTGATGGTGTGGCAGGAAGTGCCGTCGCCCCGCAGGAAGTGCTGTCACTGTGACCTCATAAAGCGATGCTCCTGGAAGGCAAACGGGGCCCCCTTGGACTGCAGCCGGGAAACGGCCCCCGCCAGAGAGCAAGAGGAGGGCCAGGCATGCTGGAAAAGCGATGCACTAAAAACAAATTCTGTTTTAAAAAAAACCCCTCACTTGAAAACCCAAACTGTTGACACTCACAAGAGGAATACAGCAAGAGTCAGGCCTGCACTTTCCACTGTGGCTGCGCCCAGTTGCCCGCGACCCACCTGACATCAGGTTGCGACCCACCAAGTGGGTCCCAAGCCACAGTTTGAATAACGCTGGCCCAGTGAATGCAGGCTCCTGTGGACGCTGGCTAGTTGCCCCCCACATGCCCTTTCCAGAGAATGGGGGAGCCTGCCCTTGAGGGGGGGGGGTGAACCCCTGGCCCCCGCAGAAGCTCGTGCTGTCCAGAAGGGGAGGTCTCGCTGAAGTGGGGGCCCGTGAATACGTGGAGGAGGAGGCTTCCCCTTTCCTCATCACTCATAGGGTCCGCTTTGCAGGGTGGTTGTTTGGGGCTCAAAGCAGATCTCCAGCCCATCCCGTTTGGCTCTTGCATTTGGGTTTTCTCAGGATTTGGGGAAGGTGCCAGCCAGCCCAGAACAGAGAGAGCCCTTAACTGCAGCGCTCTCTCGCTCTCTCTCTCTCTCTCTGTGCAACCTTCACAGGAGCCGACTACGGGCAGATCTCCGAGGAGACGTGGGCCTACCTGAGCACGCTCTACGGCGGTGGCCCCGAGATAGCTATCCGGCAGAACGTTGCCCAGGTGCCGGAGTTTGAGAGTCTGCACGGGGAGCAGAAGATCGAGGCCGAGACCCGGGCGGCCTGAAGGACGAGGGACCACAGGGGGGAAGGCACACCGGGAAGGTGCGTGTGCGCTTACACAGGCGCCCCCCAGCATGCGGGGAGGGGTGGTCTGTTCCTGCTGCTGTCACGGACACCTAGTGCTGCGGATAGTCGCGAATCCCGCTCAGATCCCCATGACCCGCCTCTTTGTCCGAGGAACACCGCGGATACGGGCCCTGTGGATGCAGGGAGAAGCCTGCGCTTGCAGTGAGATGGGCCAGCGTGTGGCTTTTGCAGGGCCCCATCACGGCCAACGTCCTTTTCCTGGCAGCCGCCCTGTGCCAAGAGCTGAGTCTGCCGTGCTCCGAATCGTAACCCCGACCTCTTCATTGCCTTGTTTCCAGGCTGGACCACGCTTGACCCCCACCCCCACCCCCCCCACAGAGCGAGCCTGTTCCTTTGAACTTCCAAGGCAGCAGCAAGCACCTTTTTTGTCCTGGTCGCGGCGAGGAACGGACGTCGCTTTGGGGCACGCGAGAGCTGGCGACGCTGGCAGGAAGGCAGGGGGGAGAGAGAGAGAGAGAACCCTGCAGGTCGCCCCTTGCCCTGCTCAGAGAGGACCGTTCTGGCGCCCGTGTTCTTCTCCTGCGCCGTCCGCAGGCGGCTTCTCCGGATCGTTCCGCGTTGCGCTCCGGACCCTTGACGGATAATCGGTTTCCCGCTTGCACCGTTCCTACTGCCGGTCTCCGGGTTTCCCTGCCTGCGTCCCTTTTGGTTTGTCCTCCTCTTGGCCTTCGTCTGCGGACATCGCGATTCCGCTGCAGCCGGACACAGCTGGGATTCCGGAGCGCGGGAGAAACCTTGGCGTGTCCCCCCCCTCGGATGGACTGCTGGCCCCCGGCTGCCTCCAAAGTGGGCCCTACTCTGGGGGCAAAGCGTTTTCCCAAACGGGGGAGTCGGGCCCTTCCCTTTATTTATTTATTTTGTATGTGTACGTATCCCCAAGCCCTGTCCCGAGGTTTCATAGTGGGTCACTACCCCCTTCCCACTTAACAGGTCCAGGAGCACAAGCGGGGAAGTGCATTCCACCCCCTGCCCCACCCCCAATGTGGGGCTCGCGCCAGCTGAGTGGGGTGTGTGTGTGTGTGTGTGTGTGTGTGTGTGTGGCTTGAGAACGCCCCAGCTCCAGCGGCCTCCCTGCAGCAGTACGAGCTTGTGCAAAAACGGTGTCCGCTCAGCCCAGGCAGGCAGGCAGGCCGGCCGGTCCCGATGGGGCTCTGAACGCTGGCGGGGAGGGGGAGGGGGCTGGGGCAGGCCACAGTCGGACCCCCTCTCCCCATTTTTCAGAGTCGAGGCTCGGAGGACCCCAATGCTTGCTCTGCCCCCGAACTGGGCTGCTTACAAGATGGCACAATGTCCTCCGAGAAATCTCGCGTTGCCCCCGTGTACCTGATTTGCTTGGGGGGGGGGGGAGAGGCAGGGCTATAATACGCCCTCTTGGGGACTGGGCAGCGCTGTTCCTTGCAGAGGGAGGGGGGCACTGCTGCCGTCACGTCCATTTCGGGCACAGGATCGGCCGCACACTGGATCGGGCCAGCGGTTCCACAGCCAGCCTGCAGAGGTGTCGCAGGGGGTCCCCAGCGGCCTTCCTGCCTCCCCCAGGTGCCGCCATCTTGGATCCAAGATGGCGGCCCCCAGAGCCAAAGCAGCTCTCAGTGACGGCAAGCGTGGGCACCGCTGGCTCCGCCCGTTCCTGCGTCAGTCGCCTTGTTCCTGCTTCTGCCCGCCAGCCCTACATCGCACTTTTTTTCCCGTTGCTGGCAGCTCTGCAGATTTCCAGGTTGTGACTCAAGATTCAAGAATCCAGATTGTGACTCAAGCATCTGGGTGGTGGTTGTTTTGTAAGGTGCAGAAAAGGGACGGGAATGGAGGGGAATGGGCCGCCTCTTCACAGGCGCTCGCATAGCCCAGCACATCCGGATCCTTCCGGGCAACCTCCGTCCTTGTGTTCTGTGCCTGTGCTCTGAGAGGTGGCGCCCTCTGGGGAAACCCACAAAACTCTTTGTGTTCCGCGTTTCTCCTTCTGTCGTGCCGGGAACGTGCGCCAATAAAACTCGCTTGCTCTCCAGGCGACCTCAGCAGTGAGTCTCTTGTCCACGTGTGTCGTGGGGCGAGTGGAAGCGCAGGGCTTGCTTCGTGGAGTTCCTCTGAACATGTGCAGAGCGCGCCTCTGGCTGCTCAACGCCGACCGGCCCGCAGCTGGCTTGGGAAGGCACCGCTTGTGGGGCAACAGAACATCTGTCTTGTGTTGTGTTTTGCATCGACCAAAGCTGTGGGAGGGGAAAGGGCTTTGATGGGGTGCAGGGGGGCTGGAATTGGGGGAGGGTTGGTGGGCTGGGGGGGGAAGTATGTCAGGTGCCAGATTTGTGATCATTTACCTGCTGGGAAACGGTGCCTGAAACGCAGCCCATCGGAAGGTGTGTCTGCTGGTTATCGTGAGGTCTGGACTGGTAAGTGCCATCAGGCCCAGTGCAGACGCCGGCAGGTTCTGCAGGAGGCCACCTCTACTCAGGGGGGCGGTTGCTGTGGCGGGGGAGGGGTGCCCGGGCAGCCCCCATCAAGCACCCTCTTGCAGGCAAGGCCCTGCCCGCTGCCCAGTTCTCCATCGGAAGCAGCGTGAGCCTTGGTGGTTTTTGGGTGTGTGTGTGTTAATCTCTCCTGCAAGAGGGAGAAGCCCAACCAAGGCTGCTGTGCTCATGTGGCGTCTTATTTACGGAGGCGTCTCATTAGTTGCTGTCAGGGTGGGCTGGCGTCTTAATTCGTTTTTGATCTTTAATTCTGATGACTGCAAAATCCATTGCGGTCTGCCTCTTTGGCTTGTCCTTGTTTTAATTTTATTCTGTGTTCTTTTTAACTTGGTGCCCTAATACGGGGCAGAAAGGCGGAGTATAAATCCTGTTGTTGATATTAATATTTATTAATATTAATATTATTTATTAATATCAACAATAGGATTTATATTCTGCCTTTCTGCAGAGTAATAATAAATAATATTTATTAATATCAATAACATAGGGATACTGAGAATATTAATATTTAATAATATTAATTATATTAATTAATATTAATAATGGAAGGGTTAACCTTTCCTGCAGGAGGAGTAAAAAAACATGAGTGTTGTGGTAATGGGGGTGATACTCAGCAAGAGGGGGGAAAATGGGGCGCTGTTGTCATGGAAGGCTTACCTCCTCTGCAGGCGAGGCAAAATATGTGGGCACTGTAAGAGTTAACTTGTCCCGCAGGGGACGAGTCCATTGGCTGCATCTGAAAATGCAAATCAGCTCCCGTCCAATCGGAGAGGCAGCTGCGTTACCCCACACCATGAAGGTAAGATAACAGGAGAGGACATGACATCAGTATCTTGAAGCCATGGGAGTAACAATATGGCTGACTCAGATCATTGCCGCCAAGGAGGAGGATTGACGCGAATTCCCGAATAAAAATCTCCCTGCACATGTGTAAAAGTTAATATCAACTTTTTAAATCATGCCTGCGTGTTCTGAATACGGGTGTGTGAATTGCTGTACGAAAAATGGGATTTAATTTCCACGGAAAGGTTCGTGTATTCACATTACATGGGTTCAATAAAGCTACAGTTCAGTGAGTGCATTTTTTTTGAAGCTGTGTAATTCCTTGTTGTTCCTAGCAGTCTTATTTACCATTTTCTGACACCCACTGTTAATGGTCTAGAAGGTAAAAAAAATATATATTTCCCCCCCTCCTTTTTCCCCCCTTCCCGTTTACACTTTTTTCCCACCTTCCATTTTCTACGGTAATATTTTCGAAATTCTGAACATTAACAGAATTTGTTTTTTGGGGGGGTGAGTGTAGAAGTTAAAAAAATACTCTTAAGAGTCTAGAAGTAAAAAAAAAATTCCTCTCATATTGACAACTACTTGTGTTATGAAGAGATTTTAATGTAATTTTCCTACTGTAATACTTATGAAATTCTGAACATTAACAGCCATTTTTTTTATGGGGCATGGCCGTTTTATTTTTGCTTGTGTAGATTTCAAAAAATGAGTCTGTGAAAACAGTGCAATCCGAGTTTAAATAGACAGCAAGTAGCATTTCGTCCGGTGTGTTCAGTAATATAATTATGCGGAATTAAACCTTGTAAGTGCATATTAAATCATAATCAGGTTACCAATAATGTTTCTCCACGATCACACGTTGTTATTTTGGTAAGTTTTTATTTCAGGAGTAAACTATTCAGTCCTAAACAGTACCAGAAAAGCAATCTGAAATGCTTGGAATGAGCAATGTTTTGAGTACTCCAACATGGCTGCTAAGCCTGCCCCCTGGCCTCATTCGGCTGCTATCTCTTCTTAAGGCATGTCCTCTCCTGTTATCTTACCTTCATGACTTTGCCATAGGAAACCTGTACATTTAGTCAGCTTCGCCTGCAGTGTCCCTTTGGGTCCACAGGAGGGCAGCACTTCTACATTGCCATAGGAAACCTGTGCATTTTGGCAGCCTGCCCTGCAGTGTCCTGAACTTACTTATCCTACTTCTATCCTGCTTTTCCCCCGGGAGGGAGCCCCAACTTCCACCGCATCCCCCTTCAGCGTTCCGATTTCTGGGGTTTTGGGTGCCCCCACAGAGTTGCATCTGAATCCGTATCTCCGTGTCGTTCACGGGAGCCCAGACGATGCCCAGCCACAGCCAGGGGTGGATGCGGGATCGGCTCCGGGCAGCCTCTCGAGCGACGCCTGGCTGGGAAAGTCCCTCCTCCGCCTGCAGGCTGAGACGGCGCCGTCGGTCCGGAGCCCGGCACGGTCCTTGGGGTGCAGCAGCTACTCCCGCGTCGTCCCATTCGGGCCCCCAGATGGCAACCCCCCCTGTCTCGCGTGCGTGCAGGATCGCAGCCTCACACGTGCCGTCGACTCGCGAGTCAGCCCCCGCCGGCCGGTGAGGCGCCTTCCCTGGAACACTCGCGGAACACCCTGGAACAAGCCTATCTGAATTCTTCCACTCCAACTGGTGAAAGGGCTTTTCTTTAATAAGCCCCCCCCCCCCGTATTTTCTATTTAGTAATGTTGGGCATTTGCATACTGCACCAAGTTCTTCCAGGAGGCTTCCCAACTATCTATGGATGAAAGCTGCCAAAATGCACAGGTTTCCTATGGCAATGTAGAAGTGCTGCCCTCCTGTGGACCCAAAGGGACACTGCAGGCGAAGCTGACTAAATGTACAGGTTTCCTATGGCAAAGTCATGAAGGTAAGATAACAGGAGAGGACATGCCTTAAGAAGAGATAGCAGCCGAATGAGGCCAGGGGGCAGGCTTAGCAGCCATGTTGGAGTACTCAAAACATTGCTCATTCCAAGCATTTCAGATTGCTTTTCTGGTACTGTTTAGGACTGAATAGTTTACTCCTGAAATAAAAACTTACCAAAATAACAACGTGTGATCGTGGAGAAACATTATTGGTAACCTGATTATGATTTAATATGCACTTACAAGGTTTAATTCCGCATAATTATATTACTGAACACACCGGACGAAATGCTACTTGCTGTCTATTTAAACTCGGATTGCACTGTTTTCACAGACTCATTTTTTGAAATCTACACAAGCAAAAATAAAACGGCCATGCCCCATAAAAAAAATGGCTGTTAATGTTCAGAATTTCATAAGTATTACAGTAGGAAAATTACATTAAAATCTCTTCATAACACAAGTAGTTGTCAATATGAGAGGAATTCTTTTTTACTTCTAGACTCTTAAGAGTATTTTTTTTAACTTCTACACTCACCCCCCCAAAAAACAAATTCTGTTAATGTTCAGAATTTCGAAAATATTACCGTAGAAAATGGAAGGTGGGAAAAAAAGTGTAAACGGGAAGGGGGGAAAAAGGAGGGGGGGAAATATATTTTTTCTTACCTTTTAGACCATCAACAGTGGGTGTCAGAAAATAGTGAATAAGACTGCTAGGAACAACAAGGAATTACACAGCTTCAAAAATAATGCACTCACTTTTTCAATTAACGGTCGTTTTATTGAACTGATGTAATGAGAATACACGAATCTTTCCGTGGAAATTAAATCCCATTTTTCGTCCAGCGATTCGCACACCCGTATGCAGAACACGCAGGCATGCTTAAAGACGTTGGGATTAACTTTTACACCCGGGCAGGGAGATTTTGATTCGTGACTCCACGGCGGCAATCCTCCTTCGCGGCAATGATCTGAGTTTATATCCCTGGCTTCAAGAATGTGACCTCATGTTCCCTCCAGTCAATATACTTGGACCTCGCGCCCACCTGAACGCCAGTGGGCGGGGAGAGGGCGGGGCCTCTCGAATCCTCCAATCGCCGTCGTCATCAAGGACGAAGAGTGACAGCCGCTGTGGCCCGGCCCACTTAAGCCTCCAACCAATGGGACGCGGGCATGGGGACGGGCGTTTCTGGGCGCTCTCCAATCGCCTTCGGATTGTCTCAGTTGAGGGGCGAAGTGGCCCCCCCCTTCGGCGAAGCGTGACCCTCCCGGTCTGCCGTAGAGTTTGCGGAAGCGGTGGCCGACGAGCGTTCAAGGGGGGGATAGGAGGACGGTCCTCGGCTCCCGGCAGTTGTGGCAGACCCCGGGAGGGGGGCCCAAGGGGGGGAGGCCCGGTGGCTCCTCGTGGCTGCAGGAGGGGCGTAGGGCAAGGGAGGGCTGGGAGAGAGAGGCGGGACTGCCTAGAGCGGCTCCAGTGCTCTAGCTCGCCACCACTTCCGGTCTGCCCCCTTCGTCCTCCACACTTCCGGTCTGTCCCTTTCCCAGACCAGGGAGTTGGGTGCGGGAGGGGGATCCTTTTACTCATCAAGCAGGCAGGAAAGGGAGATCAGCAGGGCTGTTTTGGGAGGCATTGGGGGGGGGTTGAATTTTTTATGCAAGAGTCTCTGTTGGAGAGTGAAATGGAGCAAAAGGAAGCAGATCAATCACTGCCAGGAATCTCTCTCTCTCTCTCTCTCACTCGCGCTCACACACACACACCGGGGGGGGGGGAGGAGAGAGAGAGAAACCACCACCCCTTAATTGCGGCAACATTTTGAACAGGAAACTTGCTCTGCCTTGCTCCAACAACCCTGTGTGTGCGCGTGTGTTTGTGTGTGTAAGTGTGCACGCAAGTGTGTGTGTGCGTGCGTGTTGTGTCCCTTTCTGTTAAGAAAGGACAACAAGTGCAATCGGACCAGTGCTTATTATCGCATGTTTATTTGCAAGTGTTCATTGTCGCTCCTTCGAAGACGGAGCCACATCCTGCAAAGAACTGAGCCGCCTTCTGGTCCCAGAGAGCAAGGTCTGCTTGTGGCTCCCGTGGCCTAAGTGTGCCCCCCTTTCCAGGTGCCTGACCCAAGTTGCTTGGAAACCTGGCCCTTGCCGCTGAAATGCACGTGCCGGGTAATGGGGAAAGCCTGTCTGAATTCTTCCGCGCCAACTGGTGAAAGGGCTTTTCTTTAATAAGCCCCCCCGCCCCGTATTTTCTATTTAGTAACATTGGGCATTTGCATACTGCACCAAGTTCTTCCAGGAGGCTTCCCAACTATCTATGGATGAAAGGGAGGAGAGTGGAGATGGGATTCGTGAAAAGTGTGTGTGTGTGTGTGAGAGAGAGAGAGAACACATGACTGCAAAAAGCATCACTGCAGAGCTTTCCCCTGACTTTTCTCTGTCAAAACTGCACCATGTATTTTTGGACGTTTGAAAGGGGGCTTTCTTTTCTTTTGCCTCGCATTGCCATGCATCAAGGTAAGGGGCATGAGGCCAGCAACCTGCAGCCAGACTGTGACTCCTGGTTTGTGATGCTCCTTTTGTTCCCAGGGCTGCCCAGTATGTTTGCCGCAACGCTGTGTAAGATCGGGATCAGCCCTGATTCTTCGCCAGGAGTCTGGAGGCTCACTTGAGTTTGGGACGTAATTGTGAGTGCCGTCACATTGAGTTTGGGTTGAGTGGGGAAAAGAAAGGGCTTTCTTGTTAGAGCCAATTTGGATCCATTCAAAAGTTCCTTTAAAAAATAAATCAATTTCCCAAGACACATCTTTGCTTTCAAATGGAAGCACTTTATTTCATAGAATTCTGTTGCCAGAAATGATGGGTCAAAAAACACCAGAACATTTTTTTTTCCGAGAAGGGGTGGGGGTGGGGATATGGAAACCACACAAACCAAAAAAACAACAACACACACAGCCACCCACATTTTTTAAGATGCCATCATAACAACCTAGGATAAAAAAAAAACCTGGTGCATCACACACACAACTCAATTTTTTTTGTTTCGTTTTTCGTTTCTAAAAAAAAGTGCTGACGTATGTTAAAATATAATTTTGGCTTCTTAAAATCTTTTTTTTTAAACTTCAAGCATGAGAGGGAGGGGGGCATGGAATCTGGAGGTGGCAGACCCTCTGAAAAATATTCAGCGTTAAAACACACACACACACACACTTTTCAGTAAATAGGTTCTCTCTTCTGTCTATGTACAGGTGTTAAGAAAGGGGGTTTGGCTGCAGAGACCAGGCCAAAGGGTGAGTTCGGAGACAAGAATCACACGTCTCTTTCCTCTTCAGCAGGATCCTAAGACCGTCGGCGAGGAGTTCTTATAAACTGGCGGCGTAATTCAGCGACTTGCTATGGTTTTGGGGGGCCTCATTCGAATCCCAGCTACGCCCTGGCTAGACAGAGCTTCTCTCTACTGTCTCTCTCTCCGCCTGTTGATGAGCGGCACAACTACCTGTGTCTTTGTGGGACGTGAATACCTGCGGTCTCAGGATTTTCCAGCTACCCGGTCCTGCTGAATTCACCAGCTTGCCAGACTTTGGAAAGCAGGACTGCTCGTCCACCGCCCCCTGCCCCAGGTTGCTCAGATCTTGCAGACGTCAGATTTTAAGAGCAGTCCTAGCATGTCCTTTGCCCCAACGCTAAAGCACCCGGAGCGCAATCCTAAGCTGGAGTGAGGCCAGCACAGTTTGGCCAGCACAAAGGCCGCTGTAAAGCGCTCTTGGACCACTCGCAGAATCGGGGAGGATGGTGCACGTCTGGGTGCCGGCCTCTCTGACTCAGAGTGGTCCAAACATACTTGACGGTGTCCCTTGCACTGGCCTAACTCCAGCTTAGGATAGCGCCCCCAGTCCGTTTACTGGATTTTAGCCTTCATTTTTATCCCTTGCCCCAATTAAGACATATATATATATATATATATATATAGGAGTTAACACTGCTTTGGGACTTGAGGAGATAGATCGGTTAGTGATGTCACAGCTACTAGGCAATAGGTGCCTCTTCCTTATTTCAAACTGACCCTGCTGAACACGGCACATAATTTTGTTAAAGATGGTGTTGAACAGGGCAAGAGGGCTTGTGGACACCCCTGCTTTGAGAACGTGGCACCTGTTTTCACGCCCATTATTATTGCTCCCTACGCTATCGGTTCTGTGCAAAGGCACCTCGGCAAGTGCCCATGTAAATGTGATCGTATTAACTGCTTTGCTTCCTTAGGTGGAAGCAAAACGACCTTTCGCTCCAGCTAAAAATGTCTGTTCTCTTCTTTAGGAGCTCGGATTCACCGTAGTCGCCACCAGCTTGCAAGAACTCCCGAGACGGCATGAGATGCAGGCAGAGCTTAGCGCCCCCTCCTGGCCTTCTACGTAGCCACGCGGACATTGCAGTCATTCAGACGTTCCTGGTAGGGTGACAATAATATACTGTCCACCTAGATTAAATATATATATTATCTCTCTATATATACGTATATTGACTTTTTTCTCTCTTGAACCTTGCAGAAATGGCACCGTTGAAGGGAGGGAGGAGACAGAGTGAAATAATAAGAAGGGGGGCAGGGAGTTCCTAGCAGGGAAAGGGGTAGGCAATTTCCTTCGCAAGAGCTGGGCTTCCAATTCCATTCCATTGGGTGTTTCCATTCCATTCCACGATGGTAGAGACCTCCGACACGGGGACTTGCGGCTGCAGCTCGGTTTGGGGCCTTGGGGCTGGGGTGCGTGACGGTATTCAGTGAGGTTTGGGGGGGAGGTGCGGGCAAGGCAGGGTCTTCACTGCTTGTGAGCTTCCTGCCTGGTACTCAAGGGTGGCACTTAAAGGTGTCCCTTCCTCACAACGTCCGCCTTTGAATAGCGCCTTCCCGACTTTTGTCCCGAGCTGGGGGTTCCGACCCGTCACCAAAAACGAGGGCGCGGTTGACTGCCCCGTCCAAATACGCTTCGAGCTGATCGAGAGGCGGGAAATTGGCACCCCCCGAATGGGCAAAGTGGCCGGTCTCTTCGGACGTTGTTGTGTTTTCCATGTGGGGGTGGGGGGGAGAGATGGATCGCTCTGTTCCCCGTAGCGGCTTTGCGGGGACAAAGGCAGCCACAGTGAGCCCTCGCAAGACCTGCCGCCTGGGAATCTGCGGGGTCTGGCCCCCCTCAGGACAGTGGCTGAAAGCAAAGGCTGAAAGTGCTGCACAGTGCCAGGCCCCGCCCTCCCCCCACCCAACGGGCACCTGGGGAGTGGACACGCCCCTTCCTCATGGCCACACTCCCTCCGCAGGGGCAGTTTCCTGTCGCAGTCATGGCCGTTAGCCACTGCTGGGCTGCTTTCTGGTGCAGATGTGCCCAGTCCCGTCCCCCCCCCCCGTGGCTGTAGTGCCCCCCGCAATGGGGTGCAACCCATCCCTGGTTTCCCCTCCCGCTCGGAACAGCAGAGGGCTGAAATGTTGGGGGTGCGGCTGTGCGCTCAAGCAATGTTCGCCCCCCTCCCCACAGAGACGGCGCATATACACCTCTCGCCCACCGCAGTCTGCCTGCAGCCTGGGAGGTGGTAACAGTGGCAGTCAGTCTGTGCACAGGAGCCACCCAAGAGCGGACGGCCGTGCGCGAACTGGATCTGTGGCGGAGTCTGCTGAAGAGGCGGCTTCGGAGACCGCGCTGGGCAGTGCCACAAGGAGTCCTTCAGGCAGTCCGATATGCTTCAACCGCACTGGCTGGCAGGCAGCTGCAAGGTGTCCAAGAGGCGAGTTCGAATCCCAGTCGGTCGGCTTCATCTTGGGAACCACCCAAGATGAAGCAATTTGGGGTGGGGTTTTTTTTTTTGCTTTTTCCCCAGAAGCGATGACGAAGGCACACCTCTTGTTCGAGTTAAGCAATGCCACACAGAATTTGAAAACCAGAACGGGGTGGGCGATCAGAGAGCCGGGGAAAGCTTAGCGCACCTTTTTTTTTCTCGGCTGTGGTTTTGGGAAGGAAAAAAAAAGCGGGAGCCAAAGAAAAGAGCAGGGTGGGGGACGACTGCATGCAGAGCGAAAAGGCGGGTCTTGAAACATGGTATGGAAAGAATAAATTGACGCAGCCAGACAGTGGTTAAATTGAGCACCTTGAACACAAAAACCGCAGAAGCAGGCGGGCGCAGGCAAGACAACCAGGCGAGCATGCGGGCAGAGAGGCGCGGAAACGGAGGTCTTTGGGGGGGCTGGCTGAAGGCCGACGCGGGACTCTGTGGGGCGTGCAGCTAGAAGGGGGGCTTGGTGGTAGGGGGTGGCAGGTATGCGGTCAAAACCCCTTTCCAAAGTTTGGGGGGGCTCTGAGCTAAACAAGCGTCACAGAGCACAAGGAAATTCTTTGCGGGGGGCAGAAGCACAAGCTGGGGCGAGCCAAACCCCAAGCAAGCAACACATAGTGGCCTTCGGGGGGACTGACAGCTGCTGGCAAGGGGGTCTCGGGGCACTGGGGACAAGTGGAATGCACTCACCCAGCCCCACGTTCGGGGGTCTGTTCCTATAAAGGGCCCCTTTACACATTCTGGGGTGTGTGTGTGTGTGTGTGTCCCCGGGAAGGTTTTATACGGCCACCTGAGAACGTAACGTCTGACTGCGGCAAACGTTTTGGGGGAGCATTTTGTACGGGAGAGACAAGTCAGTAACTAGCGCATAATGTGCGAATCGCTCTGATTTTGGTGGCACCGCTCCATCGTGGAGCCCCGCGTGTGCCATTAAGACACGTTGGTTGAGCAGGTTGTGTTGGTTTTTTTTTTTTTTAAGTGTGTGTGTGTGTGGGGGGGGAAGGGAATCATCCTCACCGGCTGTAGAGGACAGTTTAGACCCTCTTCTCTTCTCTTCTCTGCACTCCCATTCCGGGCCCCCGGCTGTGGTGTTTCCCGGAGACCAAGCTCCTGTGGGTGCAAGTTTTATCTTGGGAATGGGGGTGGGTGGGAGGGAATTGCAGCCCCCTTTCAGGACGCCGGTGCGAGGGGAAGAGGGGGGGGGTAGATGGGTTAGTGTATGCGGCCACAGAACATGCTGGAAAGGGTTTTTGGCAAGCAACCGAGTGGCGATGTGGCCGAGGGGGTGGAACCTGCGCCCTGGGACTGCGGTGTTCCTCATCTCCCCCCCCCCGCCCCGATGCGCTCCCTGTGCTGTGAAAGTCTCCATAATTGGGGGGGGGCGGGGGGTTGCTTAAAAAAACCAGACCATTTGTTTCTCCTTCTGCACCACACGCTCGCCCCGAAGTTCTTGCACCAGCAACCACCACTTTTAGGAATCTAAAAACAGGAGAGAGAGAGAGAGAGAGAGAGAGAAAAGGGGCTGCGTTAGCCACACTTGGGGATGTTGGGAGATCAGGAGTGCTTTCCAGGTGTGTGGGGGAGGAACGCAGCCCTCCCCACGAAGGCAGGAACAAGCCACGGGCTACGGCGCAGGTCTGTATTGCATCGATAAAGTCACCTCTGTCCCGCCCCACCCTTCTCCTCCACACTTCCTGTTCCACTCGGCTTCCATCTTTTTGAAGCCAGGGAGGAAAAAGGCGTGTTGGGGGGGCTGTTGCCCCTGCTGCTCCCTGAGCGGAGCGCTGCTTGAAAGGGCCCCCCCAAATCTGCGGATTCCGGCATCCAGGGGTGTTCCAGGAACGAACCCCCCCCAGATAAAGGGAGCCGACTCTGTTACCCTGTTTCACGATAGTGGAGGTTTTCCAGCCTAGGCTGAGCAGGCCTCTCAGATGACCTTCCAAGGTCCCTCCCAACGTTCTGGAATTCTGCTCCTCACCAGGCCCTGCCTCTCGGGGGGGGGGGGTGGAGGGCTTAGAGCCAGCAGCCCGGAAGACATGTACAGGGGGGCCCCCGGCATCTGTGGGGCAGTGCTGAGTCCAGGACCCTCAAAATCTGGGGGTGCTCAGATTGCACCCATCTGTGGGTTTCAGCCTGATGGGTGGGGCAGTCTCGGGCACTCCGGAAAGCTGCTTCTGGAGTGGGGTGTGAGCCTCAGCACGGCCCAGGAGCCCCCGATCCTACCCCACAACACTGCAGAATCCATGGTTGGTTGAGTCCGCAGATAAGGGGGGGCTCCCTACACCAGCAACTGTGCCCCGAAGCAAAAACCAGCCCCTTTGTCTTAGACGCCCCCTCCGTAGAGATCTAGCAAGGAAGGCAGCCATGCAATACTCTCTGACCCACAACCGAACTGCTGTGGCTCAGCTCTAAGGCAGTCGCCGGGCTACCTTTGGGGCAGAAGCGGCCGGCCATTCGCTAGGCGCCCAGCCACCAGCAAGCGCACGAGGGCAGAAGCAGCATCGAGGCAACTCCAGCGTTTGGCACTCACGGTCAGAATGAAAGAAAAGCCCCACGAGCTTGAGAAAATAAAACTTCTGGTTTATTGGCGGCCGGGGGGGGGGCGGTAAGCCGTACAGCTAAGAGGGAGAACGTTCAAACAGAACAAAAACGGGAAGGGGGAAAAGAAGTAACATTCAAAAACAGCGTATGAATTTGAGAAGCCTCACCCTCGACTGCGGCATTTTCCTATAAGGACGACTCTGAAGCCGGCAAGGGAAGGAGACACAGAGGGGAGGGGGGAAAAAAGAGAACTTCAAATAACACGGAGAGGGGGTTTTTTTTTTGGTCCGTCTCAGTCGGTTAAACGCAACACACAGTCCCGTTAGGAAGAGCCGGCGGTGAGACGGGCAGGACACGGCGGCCAAAGAAGGCAACAAACAAACAAACAAACAAACAAACGTGTGGACACAAAAATTCAAGTCAAACATTTAAGCATTAAGTTAAGTTATATACAAAGTTAACTCTTTTTTTCGGGAAGACTACAACTGTGCACGATCGGTTGAACCAGATAATTGTGTGTGTCATTGTTAAGTCACTATGCATTGGAAAAACAAATAAATTTGGCAAGCTTTAAAGAGAATTGCGACTCGGCTCCTAGACTTTACAAAGTGCATTTGGCATGGTTTTAAATACTGCAAACACGACTCGGTGTGGTTCAATACAAAACGCGTCAAGGAAATGTCTGCAAACACTGCTTGCTTCTGGGGGGCTTATTTACATTCCAGGAAAAAAAAATATGGGAGGGGGGGGAGATACGGAGGAAGGGTCCCCTCTAAAATCACAGCTCCAGATTTTCCAGCCAGAAAGAAAGGCAACGGCAGGGGTTCCCGCCCTCCCTGGGGTCACTTGTGGCGGCTTCCTGACTCTCCTGCACCCCGCCACCTTGGATGTCACAAGACCCAACATGGTGGCATCCCCCTGGGCACAGTTTGGGAGCCCCTGTGCCACAGTGTGGCGCTACATGGTCGTGGGGACACAGGCTTGTTCCCCAAGTAGTGGCTCTCGTTCTGAAGGTTCCCCGGCTCTCTTTCCTTCCTGTTCCGGCATAGTTGTTCCGGCCCAGTCTCCGACACTAACTGGGAGCGCAATCCTAGCCTGGAGTTCAGCCGGCACAGTTAGGCCAGCAGAGAGCAGCTACAGAAGACACAGGTGGGAAACGGTCACTAAGACCACGTCTTGCATTCTGCACTTGCGCGCAGGCAACAGCCCAACTTCTTCCTCTCTGGACGCCAAACTCCGCAAGGGAGTGTTCAATTCCCCACCCTGCAAAACGTCCACCACTCATGCACCTCGCGTTGGGCCCAGAGGCTGTAGTGCATCACTAAGTCCACAAGATCAAAGCGAGGAATGATGCACTACCTGGCAGGTTTCTAGTCCCTGGTGTGGGGCCAAGGCGGCCACGGACAGCCCAGCCTCCCGGCGGGAGCGAGGAAGCAGCCGCGAAAGGGGGAATTAAATGTAAGTCATGGCACCTTTGGCGTTCTTCTCCAAAGAGACTTCCACGTAGGAGGTGGGCACGTAGCCCTCCTCGTCCTCGTGCCGCCGGATCCGCGTCCACCCGTCGCCCTTGTCCTCCTCGATGACGAACAGCGTCTCCCCCTCGGTGACGGAGATGGTGCCCTCGTTCTGGCCTGAGAAGGAAGTGCCTGCCGGTCAGTTCCGGTTAGCGGCGGGGGTTCGGCTACTGCACTTACCAACACCTGAACTGTAATCGCCTCAGGGCAGGGACCGCTCTGTCCCACTGCATGCACAGCACCAGGCACGTTGTCAGCCTGACAGGCTGGGGTGTGGGGGGGGGGGGGGGCTGGGGAAGGGGGGCGGGGGGGGGGGGGGGGGGCGGGGGGAGCCAACACGCATTCAGAATCACTGGGATTCCACGGGGGTGAAACGGTGCTGCCACTTTGTGGTGACAAAGGATACTGCAGGCCATGTGCAAAAAAACCCAAACAGCTGAACACGCAGCAAATGACAGCAAAAGCCCAAATACATCCCAGTGCCTGAGCTGGCCAGGCTTGAGAGGGGGGGGGGCTTCTTGGGGGGGGACACAACTACATGTCCTCCCTATTGGGGGGGGGGCAAAGCACATCCAAAAGCAATGGGATCCTGCTGGAACGCAGAGGTCAAGTGAGGCCTGAAACTGGTGCCTTTATTTTTCTATCCATCTTATACTGGGCTTCCTCCAAAGCACGCAGGTGGGTTCGCACGACTCCTCCCCTTCTTTTGTCCCCACAACAGCCCTGTGAGGTGGGTTCACGGCCGCGTGGGGGTTTGGCCCCGGCCTGACTCACAACAGGATCGGGGCCGCCGCCCCTTTATCTGCGCGCAGAGCCACCGAGCGGGCGGCAGCGGGGGTCGGGGGGACGGGCCGCAGTCGGTCACCTTCGAAGGTGTAGAGCGCCTTGCAGGTCCCGATGGTGGGCAGGGGCTCCTCGTCGTCAAACTCGTCGTCGAAGTCCGGCGCGGGCATCTTGCGCTCACTCTCCTGGCTCTGCTCCTCCGTGTAACTGCCATCCGGACTGCTCAAGACAGGAAGAACCACAACAACTATAGCGACGGGCCTGAGGGAGGGGGCGCGCTGGGGCTGGCCCCCCCCGGAAAGCCCCGCCTGCCCACTGCCTCTGGGCGCCCCACGCCCAGATCTCGAGGGGCGGAGGAGACGCCCTGCAGGGCCCTTCCGGCGTTCTTAGACCCGGAGCTGCATTTCTCCGAACAGACCCCAAACCCTCCGGGCCTCCATCTCCCCCGTCTGCAGTGTGGGGACAACAGCTCAGCCCGTGGGGTTGCTAAGGGGGCTGGCACCTGGGCTCACAAACCTAACGCCCCCAGGAAGGTAACACCCCTGGAGACAACCGGGAGACGGTCTGACGTGTGGGGAGGCTGCCCGCCCCTTCCGAGTGCCCGCCTGCCTGGGGATCTGCCATCGGGGGGGGGCGCTATGTGTGCAGGCTGGCACCCCCTCGAGCCTCAGTGCCCTGGGCAATGTCCCCTCTGCCCCCCCCGAGCTACGCCACCGAGCTCGGCTTGCACCAGGCCCTGTGCACACCCCGAGAGTGTGGTGGAACTGCTGTGTACCCTCAAAGCAGGGCGGCGCTGTACAGATACTGTACCTCTCGCGGTCCTGGGCGCAGTTGTTGACGGTCAAGGTGTTCTGCGGCTCGTACAGCCCGCTTTGGCGACGGGCCGGCTCGGTCCGCACAGGCAACCGGCCTTCGACCTCGGCTAGCCACCCCTGCAGGGCGAAATGCGGACAGTTAGCACTGACAGAGATGGGGGGAGGGAGGCCCAATTCCTTACCTGCTCCTTGGGGCCAGCACCTTTTCGGCACGGGGTGAGACATCGCTGGCAACACCCCCAACGGCGGCCCCTTTTCCTCCCCTGCCCCACACGCCAACCCACTGGGAACGCGATTTCCATCTCGGCACTACGATACAGGAAGACCAAAGGGGCGGCTGGTCTCGTGTCCGGGCGTTTGGGGAAGGGGTTGATTTGTGCTGCGCGTGTAGAGCAAGTGCCCCCTTTGGTGGATCATAAAACAAACATAAAACATAAGAACATCAGAAGAGCCCTGCTGGGTCAGGCCAAAGGCCCATCTAGTCCAGCTTCCTGTATCTCACAGCGGCCCACCAGGTGCCCCAGGGAGGCACGAGACAACAAGATGCCTGCATCCTGTGGCCACTCCCTTGCACCCGGTACTCTGATTTAGCCTACTACTAATGTAAGGAGGTTACAACCCATCGTTGCCTATAGCCCACGATGGACTTTTCTTCCAGAAATCCGTCCAATCCCCTCTTAAAGGCATCAAGACCAGATGCCGTCACCACCTCCTGTGGCAAAGAGTTCCACAGATTAACCATCCGCTGGGTAAAAAAGTACTTCCTTTTATCTGTTTTAGCTCTCCCAACCCTCAGTTTCAGCAGAGGCCCCCTGGTTCTGGTGCTCTGAGAGAGGGAAAAGAAGATCACTTTGCTCCCGTGCCAAATCGGCTCTCCCCAGAACACCCCTCCCCCCCCCACTGAAAGTGAATTGAACACCGACCACCCTGAGCAGGAGGCCGGACTGCGTGGCCTCAAGAGGCCCCTCCCCAAACCTCACGCTCGCCCGCTCCTTGCCAACTCACGTGGCCGCCCTTTGCCCTGGCCCCCGGACAGCCCCCCCCCCCGCACCTCAAACTTCTGCGCCTCCAGCCGCAGCTTCTCCAGGTTCTGCCCCAGCTCGGCCAGTTTCAGGTCCACGCTGGCCGCATCCCCCATCTGCGGGTTCTTGATGTAGACGTCCTTCATCTTTGTCAAGGCATCTCTGCGAGAAAGGAGGGGGGGGGTCGTCAGAGGCTGAGGGGAGAGGACCCTTGGGTGTGTGTGTGTGTGTGTGTGAAATTGGCACTTTTTTGCCCCACATGCTGGTTGATGCTGAAATTCAACTGCGTTTGAGGTGTGGCTGCCACACATTCACGCTGTGCGTGCGTGTGTGTGTGCGTTTGTGTTCAGCACTGCTCCAGCAAGGCGGATAAATCTCACGGCCCAGCCACAGACAATCACGACCTTTTCCTGTGCTTCGAAGGGGGGGGGGCAGCGAGGAGGGGCACGGTTGCGTTCTGTGTGGCGGGTGCCCCGAGGGGTGTCGCGCAGACATGCCGCTCTCCTGTCCTCGGCTCGCTCTGGTATGTAAGCCCCACCGCCAGGGATGCCACAGCCAGGACCCCCTGACCTATTTTATCTCACAAAGGCTGGGGAAGGAAAACCGCCGGGGAACGCGAGAGCTCAGCCCGTCACCGGCCCCGGCCTGAGCAGAGGGGGACGGACGAACGAGGGGCCGTTGCGATGAGTTCCTCTTCTGCCTGCGCTTCTCGGGCTGCCCATCCAGGCCTGAGCTATTGAGGAGGAGAAGTGGATATTTCCCCCCCCCCACTAAGGATGGGAAATAGAGGCTTTTATTGCTCTGAAACCGGACTGCCACGGCGTTTGCCAGCCCAGTTCCAAGTAATTGCCCACGTGACGCTGCCTGAGAACAGGTCGTGGCTCTGCCCCCATGAGGGGTTTTCAGCTGGGGGTCAGGTTTCCGCCCAGGGGCGTTCCTGGAGGGGGGCCACACACCCCCAGCCTGTTGCCCCCTGAGGCAGGGCGGTCAAGCGGGGGGGGGGTGCCCCAGGGAGCACACGGGACCACATGTGCCTGCATCCGGTGGCCACTCCCTTGCGCCTGGCATGCCGACACCGTACGTTAGAAGGAGCTGCCTACTTGGACTTTCCCTCCAGAAATCTGCCCCATCCCCTTTGAAAGGCGCCTAGGCCAGATGGCCCCACCTCTTGTGGCAAGGAGTTCCACAGATTAACCACCTTCTGGGTTAAAAAAAAAAAGTATTTCCTTTTATCCGTCTCTTTTTATCCCTTTCATGGATCACTGCCTTGTCGTGGCGAAGGGGCTTGAGTAGCTCAATGAAGCTGTGAGCCATGCCATGTAGGGTTACCCAAGATGGACAGGTCATAGTAGAGAGTTCTGACTAAATGTGATCCGCTGGAGAAGGAAATGGCAACCCACTCCAGTACTCTTGCCAAGAAAACCCCATGGATTACAAAACTGAAAGGCTAAACGATACGACACTGGAAGATGAGACCCTCAGGTCGGAAGGTGTCCATTATGCTACTGGGGAAGAGCAGAACACGAGTACTAGTAGCTCCAGAAAGAGTGAAGTAACCGGGCCAAACCGAAAGGAAGCTCAGCTGTGGATGTGTCTGGAAGTGAAAGGAAAGTGCGATGCTGCAAAGAACAATACTGCATAGGAACCTGGAACGTCAGATCCATGAATCAAGGTAAGCTAGATGTGGTCAAACGTGAGATGTCAAGGCTGAACATCGACATCCTGGGAGTTAGTGAACTAAAATGGACAGGAATGGGAGAATTTAATTCAGATGACCATTATATCTGCTACAGTGGGCAGGAATCCCTTAGAAGAAATGGAGTAGCCTTCATCGTGAACAAGAGAGTGAGAACAGCAGTACTGGGGTATAACCTCAAAAATGATAGAATGATTTCCATTCGGATCCAAGGCAAACCTTTCAACATCACAGTAATCCAAGTCTACGCCCCAACCACTGGTGCTGAAGAGGAAGAAGTTGATCGTTTCTATGAAGACCTAGAACAGCTTCTAGAATTAACACCAAAAAAAGATGCCCTTCTCATCATAGGGGATTGGAATGCTAAAGTAGGCAGTCAAGAGGTCATAGGAATAACAGGCAAGTTTGGTCTTGGAGTACAAAATGAAGCAGGGCAAAGACTGATAGACTTTTGTCAGGAGAACACATTAGTCATAGCCAACATGCTTTTCCAGCAACACAAACGGCGACTGTACACATGGACTTCACCAGATGGTCTACATCGAAATCAGATTGATTACATTCTTTGCAGCCAAAGATGGAGAAGTTCCATACAGGCAGTAAAAACAAGACCTGGAGCTGACTGTGGCTCAGATCATGAGCTTCTTATTCAGGCTTAATTCAGGCTTAAACTGAAAAAAGTAGGGAAAACCACTAGGCCCTCCTCATATGACCTAAATCAGATCCCATACGAATATACAGTGGAGGTGACAAATAGATTTAGGGGCTTAGATTTGGTAGACAGAGTGCCTGAAGAACTTTGGACGGAGGTCTGTAACATTGTACAGGAGGCAGCAACTAAAACCATCCCAAAGAGAAAGAAATGCAAGAAGGCAAAGTGGCTGTCTGATGAGGCTTTACAAATAGCTGAGGAAAGAAGGGAAGCCAAAAGCAAGGGAGAAAGGGAAAGATATACCCAGCTGAATGCAGATTTTCAGAGAACAGCAAGGAGAGATAGGAAGGCCTTCCTAAATGAGCAATGCAAAGAAATAGAGGAAAACAATAGAATGGGAAAGACTAGAGATCTTTTCAAGAAAATTGGAGATGTCAAAGGACAATTCCGTGCAAAGGTAGGCACAATAAAGGACCTAACAGAAGCAGATGAGATTAAGAAGAGGTGGCAAGAATACACAGAGGAACTCTATAAGGCCGATCTCAATGTTCCTGATAACCACAATGGTGCAGTCACTGAGCTCGAACCTGACATCCTGGAGTGTGAAGTCAAGTGGGCCTTAGAAAGCATCACTAACAACAAAGCTAGCGGAGGTGACAGCATTCCAGCGGAATTACTCAAAATCTTAAAAGATGATGCTGTCAAAGTGCTGCACTCCATATGCCAGCAAATTTGGAAAACTCAACAGTGGCCACAAGACTGGAAAAGATCAGTTTACATTCCAATCCCAAAGAAGGGCAATGCCAAAGATTGCTCGAACTACCGCACCATTACACTCATTTCACATGCTAGCAAGGTCATGCTCAAAATCCTACAAGCTAGGCTTCAGCAGTATGTGAATCGAGAACTACCAGATGTACACGCTGGTTTCCGAAGAGGCAGAGGAACTAGAGATCAAATTGCCAATATTCGCTGGATCATGGAGAAAGCAAGAGAGTTCCAGAAAAACATCTACCTCTGCTTCATTGACTAGGCTAACGCCTTTGATTGTGTGGATCACAACAAACTGTGGCAAGTTCTTGAAGAGATGGGAGTACCAGACCACCTGATCTGCCTTCTGAGAAACCTGTATGCGGGTCAGGAAGCAACAGTTAGAACCGGACATGGAACAACCGACTGGTTTCAAATTGGGAAAGGAGTACGACAAGGCTGTATACTGTCACCCTGCTTATTTAACTTATATGCAGAGTACATCATGAGGAAGGCAGGGCTGGATGATTCACAAGCTGGAATCAAGATTGCTGGGAGAAATATCAACAACCTCAGATATGCAGACGATACCACTCTACTGGCAGAAAGTGAGGAAGACCTAAAGAACCTTCTGATGAGGGTGAAAGAGGAAAGTGCCAAAATTGGCTTGAAGCTCAACATTAAAAAAACTAAGATCATGGCAACCACTCCCATCACTTCCTGGCAAATAGAAGGGGAAGAAATGGAAGCAGTGACAGACTTTATTTTCCTGGGCTCCAAGATCACCGCAGATGGTGACTGCAGCCAAGAAATTAAAAGATGTTTACTTCTTGGGAGAAAAGCTATGGTGAACTTAGACAACTTAATCAAAAGCCGAGACATCACCCTGCCAACAAAGGTTCGCCTAGTCAAAGCTATGGTTTTCCCAGTAGCAATGTATGGCTGTGAGAGCTGGACCATAAGAAAGGCAGAGCGTCGAAGAATCGATGCTTTCGAATTATGGTGTTGGAGAAGACCCTTGAGAGTCCCCTGGACTGCAAGGAGAGCCAATCGGTCCATCCTCCAGGAAGTCAAGCCTGATTGCTCCCTGGAAGGACAAATCCTGAAGCTGAAGCTCAAGTACTTTGGCCACCTCCTGAGGACTCTTGAGAAAAGACCCCCATGCTGGGAAAGATGGAAGGCAGAAGGAGAAGGGGGCGGCAGAGGATGAGATGGTTAGAGAGTGTCACCGAAGTGATGAGCATGAAATTGGGCGAACTCCAGAAGCTAGTGGAGGACAGGGAGGCCTGGTGTGCTGTGGTCCAGGGGGTCGCGAAGGGTCGGATACGACTTAGCGACTGAACAACAACAACAACAACCCAACCCTCAACTGGAGTGGACATTCTGGTGTGGCGGGAGAGGGGAAAGAGCATCCCTCTGTCCACTTGATCCCTCCCCTGCATACACGTGTGTGCCTCTGAACACCCAAGAGCGCTCGCCACACACGTCCGAAGTAGCACTGCCGCCTATTCCAGGGGGTTGTGTTGAACCGTGGGCGCGTCCCCTCCCCCCCCCCAAGTCGTGCCCTCGAGTGGGTCCTGCTGGGCCCCTCGAATTGCCCCCACCTCTGATCCAGCTCCTTCTGGATATCCTTGTTGAACTCGTCTACCTTCTGCTGGAGCTTCTTCCGCCTCTGCTCGGGAGGCAGGTTGCTGAAGTCCTCCGGCCCTGAGCCCTACATGGCCATGAAGAGCCAACAGAAAGGGGGGGGGGAAGAAGAGAATAAACATCCCAGCCGGCCCGATCTCCGCGCCTGCTCTGCGAGATCAGGAGACCCCCCCCCTTCCCCACAGGGCTTTGGGCCTCCCCAGCCGTGGCAAGGACTGAAGGACTCTTAACGGAGGCTGCTGCTGGCAGGGGCAGATGCGGCCACTCCACAGTCGTCCAGGACTAGCTGGCTGATTGGGCCGTCCTCTGCTCGGCGGCAGGCCCACAGCCAATGGGGTCGCACACACGGGAGCGTGTGACGTTCCGCCCGACCGGCTGCCCTCCTCAAGCCTCAGAGCAGGCCTCTCTCTCGGCTGTTGTTTTTCCTCTCCCAGCTTAAGGCACTTAACAAAACGCACCGGCTACCGTGACCTTGGGCGTCCTGCGGCAGATTCCCCCCGAAGACCGAGGGCCACGATACAAACCTCACACACGGTGCGTGGGGGATTAAATCGCTCCGCTCTCCCGCTTTACAAAGCGCCGCCTTACCGTCTTCCCAAGCCGTCCGGGCATTCTGCGTCAGAGGCGGGACTTTGGGTCGCTAATAGCCGCGTCAGCCCAATTTCTTTTTTGGTTATGTTTTTTTTTCAGTGTTGAAATTCAAGTTAATGTTTTAGTCGGGGTCGATCAGTTTGGATTACTGGCGTTAGTCCGTTCTGAGGGGCGCCACGTGAGGCTGGAAGATGGCGGCCGGTCGGGGGTCGACCAATGGCGGTTGAGACCCGACCCGCAGAAACCGCATCCCGCGAGTCCGGTTTTTGAATGGGGGGAGGGGCAGTGGCTACAGACCCAGGAGAAAGACAGGCAAGGGTCCCAAACCATTTCAGCCAGGGGTGGTCAACTCTAGGTTCAAACTGGGGCCAGCCCCAAATTTCCTGGCGCCCAATGCGCGATTTCCCCCCCTCTTTAAAATTAAGAAGTCCCAAAGCCCACATCTAATAATTAAAACTAAAACTAGTACGATTAGAGTTAGAGGTGCGTTAGAAGCATTCCGAAATGAATCACCTCCATTAGGTTCCAGACCTGGGTATTCAGAGTTATCTGATAAATACCAAAGCAAAACAAAAACAAAAACAAAACACACACACACAAGACAACAGAAAATTGACGTGAATTTCAAGGCTGCTTTGGCAGGCGGCAAAACACGTGCACGCCAAGTGGTGATTTCACGCGCGCGCACACGAACATGCTGCGATGGTGCTTACCAGCTTGAGGGAAAGCTTCGCGTACAAGTGGAGAGAGACAAGGCGGGGAAAAAGAGAGAGAGAGAGAACAGTGCGTCAATAGGGGTGGAATTCCGGGGCGGGTCCACAGTTATCAACACGAGGCACATGGCACACAAGTACGCACATCCTCCCGGCTGTCTCGTGACAATGGACACCGCTCGGCACGGATCTGTGCAAAAGTTCACAAGACTCGGGCCCAAAGTGCGACCAAAGTGCGCTGCCATTTTTTGGCCTGCAGATGCGGGCGAGGAACACACGAGCTGGTGGAAGTTTGGACGGGGAGCGTTTTAGTGGCCACCGCAGAGCAATTGGGGGCCTGCCTGCTTTTCCCCGGCGAGCCCTCTGCCGTTAACAAGGACGGGGAAGGATGACCCACAGATCTTGGCAACGGTCGAGCAGAGAAGGAGAGAGGGAATCTCTGCGGTCCTGCGTTGCGAAGACCAAAGCTACCCTGCAAGGCTAAATGATTGGCCGGGTAAGACGAGGCGGCAGGGCCGGTTTTCGAGTCAAGCTTGGCATCTCAGGGAAGGCGGCCGTCTCCACCTGCGAAAGACGCAGCCCGTCCCTTTCAGGTGGGTTCCCTTCCCACCCGCCATTTTCCTCCAAACATTAACATGCGCGTCAGATTTAGAGCATCTGCCTGCCAAACGTTCCCTAGAAACGGCACACGAGTTTTGCGTTTCTTAACGGGCCCCCCTGCCCCGTTTGTCAGAGCCCGAGACTGGAAGAAGCTTGCCTATGGACCCACAACAGGAAGTGTGAATTTCCTTTCCTCGCTCCTTTCCTCCCGCCCAGCAAAGACTACCTTCCTCTGTGTCATCCGACAGCTCTGTTACGTGCGACCAGGCACCGGCCAATACGACCTGAGCTCTGTCCTCAGTCATCCTGCACCTCATTCTGTGAAATGGGTACAGCGGCTTGGAGAGACCTTAAGGCCCACATGTCAACATGGTACGGCGCCCCCCTTCTGTCCAGGAAGGGGACAAATCTTCTAGCAAAGCCTGTCTTCATTATAAGAACATCAGAAGAGCCCCACTGGATCAAGCCAAAGGCCCATCTAGTCCAGCTTCCTACATCTCGCAGCGGCCCACCGGATGCCTCAGGGAACACACAAGACAACTAGATACCTGCATCTCGTTGCCACTCCCCTGCATCTGGCACTCCGAGGTAGCCCGCTTCTAAAATAAGGAGGTTGCACTAGCCATCATGGCCTGTAGCCTGCGATGGACTTTTCCTCCAGAAATCTGTCCAGTCCCCTTTGAAAGGCATCTAGGCCAGATGCCATCACCCCCTCCTGTGGCAAGGAGTTCCACAGATTAATTACTCGCTGTCCACGTGCCTTGCCTTTATGTTGCATGTATGCACTGACGGGCAGAGATTTAACCCCATGTACGTCACCCTGCCTATGGCTCTGTTCCCACCCCCCACATCGACCAAATCTCGACAGCCTCCTTCCGTTTCATCGCCGGCTTTCGTGATCCTGTGAACTTCAGCAAAGACAGACCTGGCACAAATCGAGAAGCTCTCGTACGCGTTTTACAGACAACGGTGGTGGAGACAGAGAGGAAAATCGATTTGCCTACAGAAGCGTCTAAGAATGGCACAGAATGTAATGCGGACATGCGCTACAAGCTACGGATTCTTCTAGAGGCACACGCTACTGGTAGCCAGAGAATCGCCAGCCATCGAAACTATCCTTTTGCTGTAAATTCAGCAAATGCTACAAGGGCCAAGACACACGGAGCATGCCTAGAGTGTTTTTTTTTTTTTTAAATAAAAATAAAAGGAGGGGTGGAGGAAAAGGGTGGGATTTGTGGGCTTCTAAATGTTACTATACCAGGTGCCTAACTTGACAGCCTAAGTAACACAAATGCTGGCCCAGGCCTTGTTAAAGATCATTAGAAGCTGCAAAATCAACCAGGCGGTTCGAAAAAAAACACCAAACAAATGTCGTATGCAAGGGGAAGGATTAAAAAAAACCTTAACTGTGTCATTGCGAAGGGCGCAATCCTGAACTGGAGTAAGGCCAGCACTGTTAGGCCAGCACGAGGCACACCGTCAAGGACGTTTGGACCACTCTCGGAGCCAGAGAGGCCAGCACAGACGTGTGCCATCAGGGCATCTGGCAAAAGGGGGGGTGTTAAAACTTTTTGTGCCCCCAGGAGCAAGATCGTTTAGCTGTGCCATTGAGCAGGACTTGGTCACAGCTGGCTTGCCCTCTACACACCTAGTCTGGCCGAATTACGGCTGCGACAGGAAGCTGTTTCCACGTGTGCGTTCGCATTTATTCTGGGGGGAAACGGAACCTTTTTACTCCTGATTGGGGAAGAATGCTTTTTTCCCATCGATTGGCTCACGCACGGGATTCCTTTTCAGGATCTCAAGGCGTCCCTCCGAGCCGGAGACACACACTGGGGTTTTCAGCAAAGCCGTAAAGCGTTTGCTCGTCCGCTTGTCGGGATATTTGGGGGGCAGCTGCCGAGACGGAGTCAAGTTGGGGGCGGGGGCTAAAGGACGTTCCTCCTCCACAGGGCCCTGATTCCTAATCAGTTACATTTCCAGGAAAGCAAAAGGAAAAAAAAAAACAACCCACAAAAAGCAACCACACAGAGCACCCCTCTTCGAGGCACAGATTCTCGGGATGGATCTAACGTCGCCTTTTTTTTTATTTTTTGCGGGGAGCAAATGGAGGAAGCCTACAAAAAGCGGCAATAACACACGATAGCGCATGAAAACAGCCAGCCAGTCTATGTGTTATTGAGTAGTCACCAACGCCGACCCTCACTTACAAACTGCCGAGAGGGGAGGACTGAAAGCCGCCTCGTCCCCACTGGTTTTTTTTCCAACATGGAGGTCAAAGAGGCGGGTCTGCGGGAGAGCATTCCGCTCAGCCCTGGTGAGAGAACAAGGGCCACCAATGGCGGCAAAACGGGCACTGTGGCGCCGGCCAGGACGTAAAGCTGCCACCGCGGAACCCCTCTTGGGTCACTGGCCCGCTGAGCATAAAGGCACGTGGATTGTGACGGGCCAAGTCCACTCCTTTTGCCTTCCCATCGCGGGCAGCCATCTTTGGTCCCCTCCCAGAGGTGAACCCAAGACAGCCATCTCCGTCTGTGGAAACAGGAACGCCGCCCTCTTTGAGGCCCAGGCGGGCCTTTGGGTTTCGTCCGAGGAAGCCGCGCCCTCTGAGGCAAGCCCCCCTCTTGCAACGTTGTAAATGGGGTCGGTGACTTGGAAGCGACTGCACGGCCCGGCCACTGCGTGGAAAGACTTACAACGTACTCCCTGGCCTCAAGGGCATAGGTGGGCTTCCCTAACGTCCTCTTCATGACCTCTTTGTGAAAATACAAGGACTGAGACTGCTGCTAAGCCAGCGGGAGGAAAAACACAGACGCGTTAAGAAGAAGGGTGGGGGGTGGGGGGAGAGAAAGACCTGGACATTTACTGGCTCTACAGCAAAAACGATAGCTCACCTCGAACCCAGCGCCCGCGTTGTGATCTAAGGCTCCAGGGGCGTCCCCGGAAGTCCCTCCTGTGGCCGGATGACAGACACGTGGGGACTCCTAGTGCTCCTGCCCAGGTGTGCACAGCATCTTCCTAACAGTGGCTATATTCCAGGGGTGGCCAAACTGTGGCGCACGAGCCACATGCGGCTTTTTGATATACAAGCGTTATCTGCGGAACCCGTGGATTTGACCCAACGCGGATGCTTGAGGGCCTCACCTGACCTCCTGGGCATCATCAGAAGCACCTTCTGGTTGTGTCTAGGAGGCTTTCTGAGGCCAGGGCCTTAGAACACCGCTGGATGGGACCGGAAGACACTCCTGTAGGTCCACTGCTGGTCCCCACCTGCGGATTCTGTTATCCGCGTATTTCAGCATCCGCGGGGGTCTGGGAACAGATCTCCCGTGGAAACCAAGGGCCACGCTGTGTAATCTGTGGCGCATGGAAATACATTGGCTGCGTACCTTTTGGCATCACAATTAACACAGTTAAAATAGTTAATAAAAATAATACATTTTCAAGCTTGAGAATTATAAATTGAGAAAGTGCTGGACTAAAACGCAGCTTAATGTTTATGGCGAGTAAACATATTTAAGAATTTAAATGCTTCTTAAATACTGCGGCTCACAAACATCCGAAGTTTCTCAGATGTGGATCTTTAATTTAAGGAAGTTTGGTCCCCCCTTGCGATAGTCTGTATTTTGGCCTGCGTGGTTGCAGAAAATGCCATTTGCCAGAAATTCAAGACAAACTTGCAGAGATGTCTGGAGCTCAACCGTTTTCCCAGTTTTGTCGTGTTTGTTTCAAGCGCTCCCATGGCACAAGCAGGCTATCGGGGACTCCAAATGGCGCCGTTTGGGTCAAATAGGTTTACATGAACATTTTTATAGAGCAGGTGGGAGAACTGTCTGGAGAACACACTGGAACGTAAGACTAGCACATCAGGGAAGGGAAGGCTGGACTCCAAACCTTCCTCCACAACAGACTAGTTTTCAACCACCAGAGAAAACTGTGCACAGTTCATCTGTTCTCAAAAAAACACAATTCGTCGGACAATCTGAAACGGTACAGCCCAAGCAAGGGCTGTACCACTCGATTCTCCCGATAACTTAGGGCTGCGTGAGCTCGGCACAGGCTGCATTTCCCACGATACGTTTCCCGGCACAGATGAGATTTGAGAGGACGCCCTGGAGCAGTTAGATTACAGCACAGAGATCAGCCCTGTGAAATCATTCCGTGTCAGAAGGAAACGCATTAAGTATGTACCGGATTTGGGGGCAAGAAAGAAAGAAAACAACAACAACAACCCGCAGAAACACAGCCATCAAAGCTTTATCGGTTTTAATCTGGAGACAGGACATGTATTGAAAGAGAGCAAACATTTCCCCAAGGGCTACGCCATCATTCTCCTCCTAGGCCAAGCCCAACCACGAACGTATGTATGAAGGGATGACCGCTACAGGCGAGGTGAGAGCGTAGGGCTGGCCCCAGGCCTCCGAGCCCCTTCGCCAGGCCACCCTTCGCTCCACCACCCCCATCCCAGCCACTCCCTCCGCCTCCTGCTCCCAAGATTCAAAGAGGAAGCGTGGAGGAGAGGCAAGTGGAGAGCTAGAGTGTCTACCGAGAGACACTCTAGCCCACCACTCTCGTCTCCTCCATGTGTCTTTTTCCACCCTTCTTCCTTTTTAAATCCAGGTAGTGGGGCGATGGAAGTGGTTTGCCCTTAGGCGATCTTCTCAGTAAGCTTCATGGCCGGGCCAGCCCTGCGAGAGAGGGTTAAAGGAGAACATCTACAAGGGAAAGGAGGAAGCACTACCAGCACTACCAAATAAATAAAAGGGACACAGGATGTACGATCGAGAGGCATTCCTTGGAGCAATGGGATGAGTTTGTTACGTGGTGGGAACCAAATAAAGAAGTCAGCAACCTCCACTGGGAGAGAAACCACAAAAATCCCAAGTTAAGAGGTGCTTCGCTGACTGCCCTGACACACGCAAGGGACAAATGAAACCGCCCCCTCGGGGTTTTGGGGGGATGGCTCATTGCAAGTCAGAAGGAGAGCGGGAGGAACACTCCCCCAGGGGGTACCAAGAGGTTTATCCAGCAAGTCGTACAGACTTTGGGAAGCCTGCCACAGCCGGACAATAGTAAGAGCTTCAAGCGTATTGGGGGAAATTAGTCAGGCCGTTTAAGACAACCGGGAAGGCGGCCTCTCAGTCTGACTCACCACTCTGGCCAGTCTTCCAATCAACCTCGACCGGGAGTGGAAAATTCCCATTAGCCCCATTCAGTCGCTCCCGATACAGAACACGACCACCCTTCAGAGGAAGCAATGCAGAAAATAATATGCCCTCGGAGGGAGGCTGCAGGCTGCAGTGTCTCTGCATGAGTCACAGGCAGGAGGCATGCCCAGAACAGTGACTCATGCAGAGACACAGGAACAGTCGGGCTCCTCTTCTTTACCAGGTCAAATTCTATGGCAATTACCCACCCTTTGGGTACATTTATGCCCATGGCGGGAATGCGGGAGGTGGGTGGGGCAGCAACACCACAATACGTGGATTACACCCTTTTCCTCTGCTAAATAAAAACTGAACAGCCGGGGGGGGGGGGGAAGAGGGGTCGCCTCCTGCCCCACAGCTAAGGAGGCATATCCCCCCGGGTTCACTAAACGCTGGCAGCAATATTCCCCCTGGAGCTGCCAATCCCGGTTCCCACCACACCTTGGTGTTGCGCTCCAGAGGGCTCACGAAACACAAACGAGCCGATGAACAATGATTAAGCCATCAGTAATTCATTGACGGTTTCCATTGATTTCATTGTCCTGGTTCGTCTTTCGTGCACCCTGCTATAAAGATATAACATAACGCTTTTAAGTAAACCCAGTGGACCCCCAAGACATCTGTCCCAGGACCCTCGTGGACACCAAAAGGGGGGTGAGTGCGAAACCCCGTATTTTGGCAAGTTTGACCTGTTCAAAATGTGTGCTTTTCTCCAAGCAAAGTGGGACGGGAAGCCCCCCCCCCGTTAACACTTTGTTGGCCCTTTTTGTGGTTTCGTCCTGGGGGGGGGCGGTAGTTTTTGACTGCCGCTTTGCGCTTTTCTCCAAATTTGGAGTTGTTAGGGTTCAAATGAATGAAGCCGGCAAGAAGGCAAAACGAAAAGAAGGGGATGGAAGAAAGGGGGGGGGGATTTCTCCAAAAACGACAGAATGGGCAACCGCAGGACAAGAAAGAGAGAGAGAGACAGACAGACAGACAAACGGACATTCAGAGGAGAACTTACCCCACGTTTAAGGCTCTGGAAGCAGTGGATTTTGGGTTTGGAGGTCATGAACTCGTTGAAGCGATGGGAGAGGGGCTCCTTGTGCTGCTTGGGAGACTGGGGGCCGTTGGGAACAGCAGAGGGTGAGCCAGAGGAAGGGGGCGGAGGAGGGGGCTGATGTGGGGATGTTAAAAGGGACATAAGCTACGTATAAGAGATGGAGAAGTGATAGAATTAAGGAAAACACAAAAGAAAACAAACAAACCAAAAATCAAAAAAGTTACCAAACAAACCCGGAAAACAGAAGTGCACACGCACGGAATAACCAATCCAAAAAAATTAAATAAACAACAACGATAATAATAGTAATAAAAAAGGGAGGGGGAGATAGTCGCGGCAAAAGCATCCAAAAGAAGCAACGCCGGAAATTGGAATCAGGAAAACAACAACACGGGGTTGAAATCAAAATATCGATTCATTCAAAGCCATGGGGTGGTGGTGGTGGGTTTTGATTTGTGATCGGTTTTGAGGAAGGAAAAATAAACAACAACGATCATTCCATGATTGAGAGAGAGAGAGAGAGAGAGAGAGAGAGAGAGAGAGAGAGAAAGAGAGAAAGAGAGAAAGAGAGAAAGAAAGAAAGAAAGAAAGAAAGAAAGAAAGAAAGAAAGAAAGA
>JAJKFI010000218.1:168128-182028 GCA_029204185.1 Lerista edwardsae | reverse complement strand
AGAAAGAAAGAAAGAAAGAAAGAAAGAAAGAAAGAAAGAAAGAAAGAAAGAAAAGGATCAAGGTTTCGGGAAAGTTTGTTGTAAAAGGAGATTGGCATTACAAAAAAGGTGGTGTGATAGAAAATGAGGAGTTTTAGTAAAGTGAAGCAACAGAAATCGTTAGTTGGCGTGTACTTTCCCGCTCCCTCCTCCCCAATCATGCCGCATGCACATGGGGCGAAAGAATGAAGGAGAAGGAGGGGGAGGGTCCGCCTTCCCCCCAGCCACCCACAGCTGAATTAACCTGGCACCCTCGACTCCTTGGAAGCCAAAGAATCCCCCCCCCGCTACGGAAAAGACAATGCGGTGTAGTGGCGAGAGAGTGGATCTGAAATCCCTGCTCTCGGCTGCGAATCTCGCTGGTCTCTCCGAACAGTCTAAGCTCGCAGGGCTGCTGTCCAGGTCGAACGGGGACACCTTCATGGCCCTTCTCGGAGGGTGGGGTGGGGGGTCTTCTCAGCCAGGGCTGGCCCAAGCAGTGCGCCCAATGCTGCCCCCCCCCGTTTACTTGGTGATGCGCCACCAGCCTCTCTGCTCCTCCCACCTTCTCAACTGGCAAAGGAAAGAGAGGGCAGCATCCTGGTCTAGAGGGTCGGGGAGGGTTCTCACCCCCCCCCACTTTTTTTTAAGCAGAAAGAGATAAATGCTATACAGAGGACAGGCGGGAGAGAGAGAGACTTGAAAGGATGCAAAGGGACAGCAGATTCAACCAACCGCTGTGGAACACCCTGCCCTGACGCCCTTCGAGAACTGAGTGACCTGCGCCACATCCCAGAATCCTCTGGGGCGGGAGGACGTCTGGGCGGCCGACACTGAGTAGAACAGCAAGGCCAGGGCTGGGTGGGGGAGGCAACTGCCCCCCAGCGATGGAGTGGTGGTTTTCTGCCACCTCCGCGGGGGGGGGGGGCGGGGGGCAGGGAAGGGGGGCCACATTTGCACGGGAAGTGCTGTGAAATGGGCCCCACCCTGCCAGTGCAACCGTTTCCGAGGCTATGCGGAGGTGGGACGTGTGTGTGACTGCGCGGCTGTGGGGGTGGGGTGGCGCAATGACGCAGGAGGGGGGCGTGACTGTGTCACACGGCCCCAGGTTCTTGCCCCTCCCCCAGCAACGTTACTGTAGCCCTCCCGGAACGCTCCAAGGGGAGGGAAGGAAAGAAAATGGAGTTCAAGAAAGGACTATGCAAGGACCCCCAGTTAACAGACGTGCCTTTTCATGCATCATTCACCATGGACATGAGAGAGGAAATGCGTTGGAAGAGGCTGACCTCAAGCGTTTGCAACCCAACGTATCAATACCACACGGGTTTGCCCAATCCTGACATACAGCACTGGCTTGTCCAGAGCTTCACTTCCGTAGTCGCCTGTGACAAGCCAGCGCACCCCAGGCGACCAGGCGGGCGACTGGGCAAGCTGGCAGAAAGCCCGTTCTTTTTTCCAGGCAGTCTGCCACAAAGAAAGCCACACAGGCACAGATGTGCGAGCAATTTTTATGGGCTCCTCACCGCATTTGTGAGGGAACCACATCGTGACTGCTGGATTTTGAAGCGAGGCAGATGTTTTAAACACAGGGCCAGTCGCGCAGGTTAAAAAAAAAACGACAACGAGCAAATGCTGCATTCAGACAGAGTCCTTTGGAAAAAGGAGACGAGAACAAACAGGTTCCCGGTCCCCACACATTGAAAAGCAAAGGAAAAAAAATTAGCTTCAGGTCAGCAGTGGTGAAAGACAGGAGTGTTAATTAGTAATCAAGACTGGCAGGCAGGGAACGATTAAGCAAAGAGCAACTGTGGAGGGCCGGACAAGAAACCACCATGGCAGAGACGTGACAACTCAAAACAAAAAAATCAGATCAAAAACAGCTTCGAACCAAGGAAGGCAACAGAATAAAATACACTGAAATTTAAAACAAAACAGAACGTTTTTTTAAAAAATAATTAAAGCGAACGTCAGCAATTAAAAACTAAAAACAAAAATCCCTATCACAACAAATTACAACAGGACATCAGCTATTAGTTCTTAGTAACTAATTTTTTCTATAAAAAAAAAAGAGAGAGAAAAAAAAATAGACTTCACTGCCCAGGTTTACAAAATAAGGCACAAGTAGCAAACTACAATGTGATTGATGCGGGAAAAAACGCCCCGAAACCGGTACCTTGTTTTTCTTGATGAAAGGCCAGAGCTTCCCCTTCGACTTGCTGCTGAAGCGCGATTCCGACTTGCCGTCTCTGGAGTTGGACAGGCTGGACTCGGAGACGGCCCGCTTGATGGGCCGGGTGAAGTCTTCGAAGTCGACATCGCCGGGGGGCTCAAAACCGGATTTGAAGGCTTCTATGACCAGCTGGGAATCCTGAAAAGGGACCAGAAGCCGCAAAAGGCAGGGCTACGCCTTTGGTAACAGGATCCCAAGACCTGCAGGGGTCTCCAAACCTTTCAGCCGGAGGGCCGCGTCACAAAGTCGAGGGCCGGAACGTGGTCAGGAGGGGCTCAGCCTAGCACCTGGAGTGACTAGGGGAGCCTTCTGGCCGCATCGGGAGGGAGGTCTTCTGAGGTTCAGGGAAGCCGCAGAAAACCTTCCCACGCTTCGGAAGGCTCCGGAAGGCCTTCCGAGGCACACGCCCGGTTTCGCGGAAAACTGGAAGCGTGCCTCCGAAGGCTCCGGAAAGGCTTGAGGCACGGGGAAGTGGCTTCCTTGCGCTCCAGAACACCCCTGGGCACTTCCGGTCACATGATGGCCCTGACCCACGGATTACTGACTATCCGTGGTTTTCAGACTCCGCGGACGGTATCGGCGGAAGGTCTGGGAACAGAACCGTGGGAACCGAGGGCCAACCTGTATATACACATATATATTATGCATTTTTGTATAAAAGAGAGAAGAAAACGAGACCAGGGAAAGGAAGACAGGAAAAGGGGAAGAGTGAACGTACCAAAGGACAGTACCGCATGTCCTCAGGTTTGAGGGAGGTTTTTCTTCCCCCCTTTGCACCCGGCCTTTCAACCCTCTTAAAGTATCAAATAAAACATTATATTTCCTTTCATGTCCGCCACATCCTTTTCCTACGATCCAAACATCCTATCGCCACAATGGAGCTAAAATTAGCTCTTTCCCTTTATGGTGCCGAGAGAGGTAGCAGGTCAAGGGCAGGAAGGCAGAAATCCAGAAGACGTTATAATTAATTTTCAGCCGCTGCCCCGGGAGGGGGAGGCAGACCTCCCCGGAGTTCATCTGGCAGTCGCTGGGACTGGCCTCCGTGTTTCGCTGGAGAGGCCGGAAGGGGGCGGGGAGAAGTTGGGAGGGGGGAGGGGAGGCACACGGCCTCGTTGTGTGCAGGAGTCCGGGGGCCATCCCGCTGTAAAAGAGCCAGGCAATCTGAGACTTCCTAGGAGCGGCGTCGTCACTAGGAGCACAGTCCCAGCCCAGAGTCAGGCCAGCAAAGTTCGGCCGGCACCAGGGCCACCGTCAAGCGCGTCTGGACCCCTCTTGGAGTCGGCGCACGTCTGAGTCGGCTGGCCTCTCTGGCTCCCCAGAATGGTCCAGACACACTTTACGGGGTCCCTTGTGGCAACCAAAGTTTGCTGGCCCAGCTCCAGGTCAGCCGTCCCTGCCTGCAATACGGGGTCCCCCACACTCGGGTCTGTCTCCAGGGACGCCGCGCACCCGACGGGCGCGGCCCACTCACGCTCTTCTGGTCGATGGAGTCCGCCGCTTTCGTGATCTCGTCCAGGCACTTCCCGATGATGGGGGTCACTTGGCGGTCCACCTCCGCAAACGTCCTCATGGATTCGCCTAGCCGGACGATCCTCCGCTCCTCCATTTCTTGGATTTTCTGAAAATCGTAAAACCACCTCCTTCAGTGTGGTAACCACCAACCTAGTAACTTTTAAGGGGCTTTGAAGTTATAACGATGATGTAAATATCGAACAGAAACACAGAATACCCATTTCTGTACGGCCAACTTTGGGAAACCTCAAAATCTGTGGGGGAAAAAACCCCATTTTCTTCCGCCTCTAGTGATAACCGTTTGCACACAGCGAAAGGGGCTTCAATTCCCTGCCCCGCAGGAAACAAAAAGTGTAGGGAGGGAGAGGGCGGCAACATCAATTCCTGCTGAAGCCAGCAATGAGCCCACAGACCAGCCGTGGAACAGGCCTGCAGCATTAACCCCTTGGCCTATGCAGGATTTGACCATCTGGAAAGCAGACCCTCTGAGCGCCCAAAGAGGCAAGCAGAAGCACATGCAAAGACGTGATTTAAGAGCACACGTGGGCTGGCTTCACTGCGCAACCCGATCGGTTGCCGAACGAGAGTTTTCCTTCCCCCACTCTGGTCGCGGTGTCAACTTTAACCTGCCCGGGGACAAGAGAAAACAATTCCCAGAAGGACCCAGATGGACACTTCCTGTTCCTCCCAAATTAAAAACAGCTTGGGGGGAAGCTGCTGCTCCCGCCCTCTGAGCAGATGGTCTCGGGACTTCCCATCCGACTCCCTTGAGCTGGAGGTTTTGTGGCGGTCAGGAGAGACCGCAGGCTGGGCCCGAAGCTGCGGGACAAAAGCCACACACACACACACACACACTTTTATTCATCCTGTTTCTGTGCACCAATCGGCACCGCCTGGTGGATTTTAGTTCCTGTGTTGGAGATAAAGGCAGAGATCCACAGATTCCGTATCCGCAGTTTCAACTGTCCGCAGAACTGGGAGTCTCTCTTCTCTTCCTTTAAGAACTTTGGGTTGCTAAAAACCTTCTTGCTTGGGGGGGGGGCAGAGAACCCCATACTTAACGTAGGTTCCTGGGCTCCCCGCGGATAAGAGGGAATCTGTCTCCTGTGGCAGGCCCAGCTCATCACGGAAGGGTTTCAAAAGCTGCACCAACCCAAATTCCCTCTTCTATACAATCGTTGAAGTATAGGCACTCTGCCCCACCCCACACGCAGACCTCACGGAGCTCCCAGCTGATGCCACAATGCAGCACCACAACGCCAATGTTTTTCTCATTCCACATCTGCAGAACCGGGGTGGGGTGGGGGGAAGGGATGCAAAACAGCGATAGCCCCCCCCCCCGGCTTCCTCCTCTTCTGCAGCAGCAGCAGCAACTAGGCATTCTCCCAGCTCCCACGTTGTGCCAACATTCCTAGGCAAACAGAGTAGGGGGCTCTGCACCCCCCCGTCCTGACCCGTCCCATTTCCCCCTACCTCTTGCTTCTTCACAACAACACTGTGAGGGTTGGGAACATAAGAACATAAGAAGAGCCCCTATGCTGGATCAGGCCACAGGCCCATCTAGTCCACAGCGGCCCACCAGGTGCCCCAGGGAGGCACGAGACAACAAGATGCTTGGATCCCGTTGCCACTCCCTTGCACCCGGTACTCTGAAGTAGCCTACTACCAATGCAAGGAGGTTGCACAATCCATCGTGGCCTATAACCCACGATGGACCTTTCCTCCAGAAATCCGTCCAATCCCTTCTTGAAGGCATCCAGACCAGATCCCATCACCACCTCCTGTGGCAAAGAGTTCCACAGATTAACTACCCGCTGGGTAAAAAAGTACTTCCTTTTATCCGTTTTCTCCCCCCCCAACCCTCAGTTTAGTGGATGCCCCCTGGTTCTGGTGTTTTGAAGAAACAGGAAGATGGGGGGGGGTCCCCCGGCCCTGCTCGGCAGCCTGAAAAGCGCCCTCACCTGGAAAATGTTGGGGATCTGCGTGTGATAGTGCTCGTGCTGCTCCTGGTTGAACCTCTGCAGCGTGGACGAGTACTCGGCTTTGCTGTCCTCGGCCATCTGGTGACGGAGCTGGGCCTGCTGCCGTGCCTGGAGAAGCGGGGAGAGAGGAGGGAGCGTGACTCAGGGAGGACGTCGGAAGAGCCCCTGTGCTGGAGCAGGCCAAAGGCCCAGCCAGGCCAGCTTCGGCGGCCCACCAGGTGCCTCAGGGAGCACACAGGGCAACAAGACGCCTGCATCCCATGGCCACTCAGTTGCACGTGGCATTCGAAAACAGCCCACTTCTCGCACCCGGAGGCTGCACAAACCCATCACGGCTCGTCTCCTGCCATGGACCTTTCCTCCACCCCTCTGTCCAATCCCCTTTGAAAGATGTCGGGGCCAGGCGCCATCCCCAAACCCAGTGGCAAGGAGTTCCACAGACCCACGACCCTCTGGGCTCAGCGGTGGGATAAAATGCAAGACTGCTTTCTGCGCAACTTGTTGTTGTTTAAAAAAAAAAAAAAGACCCCTCCCAACAAATCTTTGGGAAATTTTTTTTTTCAAACCGTTTTATTTGGGCATTTTAAAAATCTGTTATTTGACGAGGGTGGGCTGCACGGGCACTGACTGCGGCTGAATTTGGGGACGCGAGACCACCTATGTTGCCGGCCTAGTACGCTTTTAAAGCAATTATCGTTATAATTATGGAACAGCTTTGTGCACTTTTAACTTTGTGGAGGGAAACCGAAATCTGCGGGGAAAAATAAAACCGTTTTCGCCCACCTCAGCACCAGGTTGGGAAACCGCAGGTTGAGCCCTACCAATCCAACCCACCTTTGAGCAAATATTTTACCTTCAAGTGGGTGTTTTATCATCCCCCCCCCAAAAAAAAACCCTGGCCAGCTCTTTCCAGCATCTTATTCACCCTGGATTCTTTTTCATGGCCCGCTTCATATTTTTCCTTCTCAGCTCCCATCTGTTCTGCCTTGGCTGCTACTCTGTCATCGTTTCCCTTCGTTCGCGGTCCATATGCCTGTGCTTCCCGTCTTCGCTGCGGGGCCTCTCTGTCAGAGGCAGGCCACAACCCAACAACCAAGGACAAGAGAAGGAAAAGGCATAGGGAGGGCAACTCTGAGCATGCGCGGAGTAGATTTTCCCCCAAGCACAGACACGCTGACGCCTCAGTGCTTTATTCATTGGGAATTTATTTCTAGGAATATTTGCATCCCCCCTCTCTGACACTTGGCACAAATTCACAAAGGGATGAAACAGAAAGCGATGCCACTCAAACTGTTTCAAAGGAGAAAGAAGGGGAGAGAGAAAGAAACACTCTAATGAAGAACTTTTTTATTATTGCGTAATATCAGTGAGGAGCGCCCGACACAATCCTGCACTTCCAATTTAACCAGGTGGTTGTCAGGCATGCAAATAGATATGAGGGGTAGCTAGAGATTGGTGATATGCTGTTGAAGCACCCCTGCCATGAAGAATTGTAGCCTCACAGCACAAACTTCGTAGAAATCAAAATCCTTATTTGCCTGTAAAAGAAAAACACTGCAGATCTCGCTCTTTCTCCCCCCCCCCCCGCAATAAGCCAGGAATTGTCCACCAGCTCCAGAAGAAACGGATTTTGAGAATTCTTTCCACATGCACTTCCAGGCAGACACGACTTTCCGGATACCAATACGAAACGAGGGCAAAGCAACTCGTCTTGAATGCTTCACTCCTGATAAATGGAAAGAGGCTACAGGGAGCCAAGAGATTTTGAGAGCTTGGCTCAAGCCGGGGGGGGGGGGGGAGGCAGCTCTAATGCTTTCACTTAATTTATTACACTGCAAAAAAGGAGTCTTTCCGAAAGGAGCTGAAAACCCTCTGAGGCTTGCAAAACTGAAAAAAAGAAAAGAAAAATTAAAAACCTTGAGGAGAGGCCATTTGGCCACCTTGGATTCAGTCCCCAGCCCACAGCAATCGGAGCAACCTGACTCATGCAGAGTTGCAACGGGGAATGCTCCTCCAAGAGGAGGCCATTTTGTCACGCCCATGATGGAACAGCCAATTGCGCCTGACGGAGAGAAGCTGCAACAGCGTGTATTTCCAACGAAGACAAGGTCGGAGGAATGACTCATACAGAGACAGCAGGCAGACTCTTCAGCAGGATGTTGCTTTGAGCTCAAGTATTTAATTGAAGCCGTCACTTATTTCATACCTCTCTCTCTCTCTCTCTCTCTCTCTCTCAGGTTTTTCTTCTTCCAACCAGTCACTCTGCCAGCAGGCACACCGCCAAAACGACAGACAGTTCCGTCTCCGAGTGGATAAACAAGAGGGGGAACCGCGAGGCAAAAGCACAGGGACTCTTCAACACAAACACACAAATACAGAAATAAACCGGCAATCAAAAACGCACTCAGGAAGTGGCGAAGGGGGAACCGCTCTTCTTTCCTGTCCTTGAAGGAAGAAAGACGGTCAGAGCAGGAGACACTCTACCACTGCTCTCTTCTCCTCCACCATCCTGCCCTTATTCTAGCTCAGGGAGTGGCGGGGACAACGGGATGAGGAGGCGTATAGTAGAGGAGGCTGAAGGAGGTATGGAGAAGAGAGTAAGTGGGCTAGACAGTCTCCAATGCTCTAGCCATCCTCCTCCGCTTCTCCCCACTTCCTCTTTCCCGTTTCCTCTTCAAAACTGGTGCACTGCCAGCGAGAATTTGGCACAGGACCGGTGCTGGGGGTGGTGGTCTCAAGCCGTACCGAGCAATTAGAGAAGGCGGAAACAGCCCTAATGAGGCGCGGGGGCCGCCTGACACTCCGTGGCCCACAACCAGATCAGAGGAGCACAAGCCTCCCCTTCATTCCACAAACCCAGGCGAACGTTATCTAACTAACGCTTCGAGGGCGGCCTGTGAAATCCTGCCAGCTTATCTCGGCGCCCTAATGAGCAGGAAACGTTGGGGCTGCTGCAAAACAAGAGAGATACTAACTGCACACACACACGCTAATGAGGGAGATAAGCTCGACTGACGGCACGGAGGCTGAGGGAGCAAGATTAGAAAGCGGCTACAAGGTCCCACGGAATGGTGCAGAGCTTCAGTTCCTCCCGAGGGTCCAGAAGTTCTCAAACCTCAAAACGCGTTCTCAAAACGCCAGGACCCACGTCTGAGCATGGCAGCCTGTCCGGGACCCACCGGGAGTGGCGTCACAGCCGGACGTGCCGTCGTCGTGATGGCAGAGCCTGCCGCTTTCCTGAGAACGCAGCAACCAGTCGGGTTATTTCCCAGCCACTTTCCAATCGCAAAGTGAACCAGGGAAAAGTGTCGCGATGACACTTCTAGGTTCTCCCTACGGGTGGGGGAGCTGGTGGTTTCACACCCCTGTTCCCTGTCTCGTGAAGGCTCCCCTTAGAAGCGGTGCCCCTGCACAGGAGAAGGAACAGGGGTGCAAAGCCGCTCTGTAGCTAGGGTGGAGCCTCAGGGGAAGGCATGCACCCCCCTTGGGGTAGTGCCTGGGCAGACGCCCCTCAGACCCTGCCCTAGTTACGCCACTGCCGAGAGGAAGAGAGCCTTGGCTGCTCTGTCCCTCCACAACGGCCCGGGAAGTGTCCCTTTGGGCCCTCGTCGCTTTAGGGGATGGGCCAACCACAGGTGCGCAAACACGCGCGAACGCAGGCCTCCAAAACGCACCCCAGCCGTAGCGCCACTCCTGCCAGCCAGGCTGGAAACAGACGAGAGCCTTGAAAAGAGCGGAAGGTGCAGGAGAAAAAAAAAAGAAAGACTGTAAATTCAAGCCTCACACAAACCTCTCCCAGAATTAGGTCAGCGTTTTCCCTGCCTCGGACTTCCAGAACTCTCCGGTAAACACCGAGATGCCCAAATAAGGACGTCAGGCTCCGGAGCCGTCAGGGCAGAGCAGGAAGGCAAACGAGGGCCGGTCCCCTGGGCAGGACACTCCTGCGGGAGGGAGGCTGTTTCCTCAAAGGGTGGAAGAATCGAAAGCCAACGGTGGTCTCCGGAGGGGAACCGAAGCAAGGCTCACACCCCCAGCACACTGGCACCCAAACGTCACAGTTCCCACGGAGGCGATGGCATGAAAAAGGCATCCAGGGAGGATCAGCACGTGATCCATCTGTTTAGTACCCTGTTTATTACTACGTTTCTGTATGCAACTTAGGACGCAATCCTAACCTGGAGTTAGGCTGGCACAGTGAGGCCAGCACAAGGGACACCGTAAAGCACACTTGGACCCCTCTCGGAGTCAGGGAGGGTGGCGCATGTCTGTGTGCCGGCCTCTCCGGCTCCGAGAGTGGTCCAAACAGACTTGACCGTGTACCTTGTCCCTTAGGCCAAACTTTGCTGGCCTAACTGTGCCGGCCTGTAGCCTGTGATGGACTTTCCCTCCAGAAACCAGTCCAACAGCCCTTCGAAAGGCACCTGGGCCAGGCGCCGCCACCACCACCTCCTGTGGCAAGGAGTTCCACAGATTTGGGTTAAGAGCAGTGATGTCATTCAGGGGGAACGGACCAGAACGGGCGTTCCGGATCCTAACGGGCTCCATGGCTGGTTCCGGGTTCCCGACAAGTGCCAATCAAAAGTGAGTTCCTGTTCCTAAATCATTTGAATGACACCACTGGTTAAGAGTGGGAGTGTGACGTGCAGACTTCCTTCGAAGCCATTTTGCACCCAACCCCCTAAAATGGGTGGGGTGGGTGGGGGAACGGGTCAAAGTAATTCAGGCCTCCCGGAAGTAACGGCACGCTCCCACGACAACCCTTTCACAAGTATGCGTCCACCAAAGCTGACTCCCTAGTAAATCTCTCAAAGGGTTCGGTCTGAATCAAGTACATAGTGCAAGGGAGAGAGGTGCTTCCTCTCTCTTCCACCCACACAGCAGATCTCCGTCAGGTAAGTGTCTAATCTGGGCACGTTGGTTCCAGCTTAGTTCTCTCTCCATCTCGAGATCGTGGAACGGCCAAGTGATTTACGGTTGCTGATGAATTTTGAAAAAAACAAAAACCCTGCAAGCACACATCACATGTTTGGGGCAATTTTCCGGAGGCAGGGAGAGAGAGAGAGAGAACAACGAGGCAATCAAAATGGATTGGTTTCACGGAGAGGGCAGCACAGCAGGTCACTCCTGAAAAAACAATCAACCAATCTTTTTGGTCACACAGCAAGTAGGTCACAAAGCAGGCAGGAGAATTGCCCCATCAAGAAAGCTAAGGAGTCCTGCTCTTGGGGGACAGGTTTGGGGAAGAGGGTTTGGGGAAGAGGGTTTTGGCAGCAGCCAAAAAAGGGACGTGGGGGTGCTGCGGGTTAAACCGCTGCTGCTGAGCTGTCTGTCCAGAAGGTTGGGAGTTCGAGACTGCGCGACTGAGTGAGCTCCGGTCGCTTGTCCCAGCTCCTGCCAACCGAGCAGTTCGAGAGCACGTAAAAATGCGAGTAGATAAAGAGGGACCACTTTGGTGGGAAGGGAACGGTGTTCCGTGCGCTACAACCACATGACCACAGAAGCTTTAAAAAAAGGTGAAGCCAAGAGTCTTGAGTCACGGCAATAAAAATAATTTAAAAAAACACAACGAGAAAACAATCCAATTGCATCAGCCTTTTGGAGCAGGAGGCGCTTTTGAATCGTGCCAAAGTCTACCCTGCCGTCCATCTTCTTCCCCTCCCCTGCTCCCAAAAAAATCCTCCAGAGGTCTCTTGGTTAAACAATGTCCTATTCTGTGCTCAATTACATTACGTAAGAGGCAGCGTCACAAGCCCAGGGCACAGGAGAGGAAGGGGACGCACACATTTTGCAAAAACAAATGTGCAAATCGTACTACTGGCAGCCGGCTCAGGGTGCAAGGCAGGAAGTGACAGGGCACAGCCTCTGCTACGGACAGCAGGCTGAAGACCCCCCTCCTCCTCTCTTACCCCCACGTTCGATCCCTTAATTGAGGATTAATTATGAAAAGGTGTATCAAACCGAAAACAAACACTACTGGGGAAAAAATGTGACCTTTGAATCCAGATCTTGGTGCACAAACTAGCACAAGCGAGCAGGCCGCCGATTCGTCCCGGCCAACGCCCAAGCAATCCACGGGCACGTCCCTCGCCTTATCGAATCCGATCCGCGGGGGATCGCAGCAATTCATGGTCAATTTGGGTAAGAAAGGATAACCGTTGCCCAGACTAACACTAACCGGCCTGAGCTGTCACTAACCAGGTGTCCCTGCCCTACTGAAAATGTCAGAGAGCGCAATCCTAGCTGCCCAGTTAGGCCAGCGAAGTTTGGCTGGCGCAAGGGCTTCCGTGAAGCATGTCTGGACCACTCTCGGAGTCGGAGAGGCCGGCACACAGACGTGCGCCACCCTCCCTGACTCCGAGAGTGGTCCTAACTGGGCCGGCCGAACTCCAGGCTAGGACTGTGTCCTAAGAGGGGTTCTAAGCCTCCCCCCACCATGATCCACCTGCAGTGGACAGTGCTGTGACCCACTTCCTCCTCCAGCGCCAGGCCTCTGCATGCAACAGGAAGTCACTCTGGTGCTCCCGGAAGTAAACCGGAAGTGACTTTCCGGCTGCTTCTGGAGGCCTGCGGAGGGCTGCCTCTTGTTGGACCCGGAGGACTCCAACTTGGAGCCAAGCAGATTCAAGGGTGGCTGTGCCCAGCCCAAGACCCACAGGGCCTACAGTCTGACAACCCCAGGTCCAAGACATGGTCATGGGGCGACGATGGGCTCTGTCCTGTCCCCCAAAACTGGTACGAGAATAAACTGGATTGTCCCTCTTGGACAGCGCCAGCCAGGCTTGTTCATGACTCTCCCCGCGGCAGATTTGCATGGCTTTAAAAAAAACAAAAAACAGCACACCAAAATACACACACCATGGATTGGCCTCTTCTGCCCAGCTGCCGTTATTTCTGCCGGCGAAGAACGCGGCCAGGCCAAAGGGTGAAGGACTCGTTCCTGGCTATTTTTAGCCATTGGCGTCAGGAATATCAGGCTCCCCACCTGCTGCTTGGACAGAGCCACCCGCAGTTCGGAATACGGACCGCCACAAACAGAGGCGGCCACCGCAAATTGCAGGGAGGGCGCTACACAACGCGGGCTGGCCGGTGGCAGGTGGCTCCGTCTGCTTGCTGGTCCACAGCGTGGTTGGGAGAAATGCAGTCCTACTCTGGAGTTAGGCCGGCACAGTTTGGCCGGCACCAGGGCCCCCGTCAAGCGCGTTTGGACCCCTCTCGGAGTCGGGGAGGAGGGCGCACCTCTGTCCGCTGGCCTCTCTGACTCCAAGAGTGGTCCAAGCATGCTTTACGGTGTCTCTTGTGCCGGCCCAACTTTGCTGGCCTAACTGTGCCGGCCTCACTCCAGGTTAGGACCGTGCATTCCGTATCTCCTCCGTTAGTTTAACTAGGCAAATTCCAGAAACAAATTCCAGAACTGGAGCGCACAGAGCTGGGTGTGGCTCGGCATCCCCACCCTCTCCCTCCCCGCCAGTTTGTGTGCCGGGCGGCAGATTCACTGACAACACACGACAAAAACAGCAACCGCCGCTGCAGCCAGATTCTTTTGGTGCAGCGCTTTACCGCGTCAGTGCAGTGCTCCGCATCAGTGATCTTGATACAATCCTAAGAACAGTCGTATTGGGAGAGTTTCCTCCCCCCCTTCAAGTCTGTGTTGACACACGTGTGTGCTCTGTTGATGTCGAAGTGGGAAGCGGACTCACGAACGCACGGAAGGAAGTGAAAGCGACAGCAAAGAGCACGTGCATGGCGTTCCGTGCAACGGCTGGAAGCTGAAGAGGAACCCTGGAGAGCGACTGGTGGATCACGTTCTGCCCCAGAAACATTAGCACGGACTTTGCAAGCATGACCAGCCCCACTGCGTGGCCGTCCAGTGCAGGAGAGGCTGAACCCACAAGGAAGGTTGCAGGAAGTGGGGACAGCAGCCGTCTGGAGCGGGGAGGAAGCCGCCTGCACAGACAAGCTGGATCCGGAGGACCACCCAAGGTGTCAAGGTCGGGCAGACATCAGGGGCCATTAGATGCCTAAGAGCTTCAGCACCAGGGACAGCTCCCAAGGAGGAGAGAGTTTGCTCCCACAAGAGCCCTTGTATACCGCCTGGGCCTCTGGCTCCACCTACTGGCTGGGGAGTGCCAAGGTTTAAAGGGCCAGTCCTTTGGCTCAG
>JAJKFI010000218.1:141519-168118 GCA_029204185.1 Lerista edwardsae | reverse complement strand
GGGGGGGGGGAGAGAACCGCCCACAGCCTTCCACACGTGCCGCCTCTTTGTTCGCAGGAGTGACGTGTTCAAGATCCACTGGCTGATGGCTGCCCTGCCCTTCACCAAGTCCCTCTCGCTGGTCTTCCACGCCGTAAGCCGCCCGCCAACGTCCCCTCTGCCCGCCCTGCCGCAGGGAGGCCGACGTTCTGAGTGTGGCGGGGGGGAGGGCGGGGGGGCTGCCTCCATCCCTCCCACTTGGGCAGTGTCCACTTTCAGGGCGTGCGATGTGGGGTGTTGGGGTTCGCGCCCACCTTTGCCCCTGCCCTGCCCCCTTCCCAGGCTGGTCTGTTTCTCCCCCCGGCCTCTTAGCTGGGCTGAGTCTCTCCGCCTGCCCTCGGAGCCTCGTCTTGTGCCCCGCGGGGCGGCACCAAGAAGCTCCTGCGGCCAGTGGTTCGAGCCCTGCCCCGATCGGCCTGCCCACGAGCGCTCCGGACAGGGCAGGCGCGCTCTCAGAACGGTGTGGCGGGCGGCTGACGTGGGCCCTTCCTTCCCCAGATCGACTACCACTACATCTCCTCCCAGGGCTTCCCCATGGAGGGCTGGGCCGTGGTCTACTACATCACGCACCTGTAAGTACCGAGGCCGCGGCGGGCGGTGGTGCCCTCGCAGAGGCGGAGCAGGTTTCTAGTCCCCGCGAAGCGCCCTCTGGACGACTGCGCAAGCGGACCGCCATGTTTTCAAAAGCACGCCCGTTCCGTCGAAGCCCCCCTTCTGTCGGCTGAATTGCTCGCGAGAAAGGGGGTGGCAGCGTGCCGGAGGGGCGGCAGGAGATAGAGGCGTGAAACCCCCGGAAGGACTGCGGGCAGAAGCGGTGGATGAGGCCCAGCAGGGCGCTGTTTTCTGGGGCGCCGCAGCAGACAAGGGGGACCCCTCTCTCTCCCGGGGCCTGTGAGCTGGACGTGGCCCCAGAAGCTCCTCCTCCGCCCTTGGGCTCTCCCAGCGTTTCCATCAGCTGCCGAGCTGCACGGAGGTGTCACTGCAGAGAGGGCAGCCCGCACGATCCTGATCCTGCCCCCCTGTCATCTCCCTCCCCAGAGTTCCCTGCCGTCTCTGTTCCCTGCCCCAGCCTCTGTCCTCTGCAGCCACCCCGGGAGGCGGGTCAGGCTGAGGGCGAGGGGCTCTGCCAGGGCCGCCCAGCGGGAACGTGTGAGCTTGGGGCTCCGCGGTCGCCGTCCAGCGACTGGCCTGGAATGAAGTCCCCGGCTGAAGTATTGTGGGGAAGGGGGGGGTGCGCTCCTCTTCCCGACTGCTCCGTGCTTCTCCCCAGGGTCAGCTGGACTTAGGGGGTCTGGCTCAGGCGCCGGAAGGTCCGCCCAGCCCCTTCGGCCCTGCCAGTGCCGGCCGGTCACTGTGTTGCTTTTGTGGCTGTTCCCCCGGGCAGGTTGAAGGGGGCCCTGCTGTTCATCACCATCGCCCTCATCGGGACGGGCTGGGCCTTCGTGAAGCACATCCTCTCCGACAAGGACAAGAAGATCTTCATGATCGTCATCCCGCTGCAGGTGAGTTCCGGCCGGACTGTGCAGGCCCGGCCTTGCCGGCGGTGCTGGGGCTGCCACCGTCCTCCCGAGCTGGACCCGCTGCCTGCTTCGGGGGCCCGGCTCTGTGTGCAGAGCACTCCCTCGCATCCGCAATTCACGTCCCAGAAGGCCCTTCAGCAGCACCCCGCCGTAGAGGCCAATGCCCAGAGCGTCTTCTGCCGCCGGTCGGCTCTCACACCTGCCCTTGGGTCTGACGCTGCAGGGCTGCTCTAAAGGCTGGGAACAAGTGCGCGACGGGCAGCGGGCATTGCTTTTGCGTTGAGCGCACCGCTGCGACGCTGAGGACTAGAAACCTGCAGAGTGCTGTGCCCCGGCCGTTCCCGGGGGCTCGGCACGCTGGCACTTGGCCCGACCGGAGGTTCTCCCGCCCTTCCCAGGTCCTGGCCAACGTGGCCTACATCATCATCGAGTCGACGGAAGAGGGCACGACCGAGTACGGGCTGTGGAAGGAGGTCCTCTTCCTGGTGGACCTGCTCTGCTGCGGGGCCATCCTCTTCCCGGTCGTCTGGTGAGTGGCTGCGGGCTCCGGACGTCCAGCCCTGACCCCCAGTTGGAGAAGCGCTGTGCGAGGCAGTGCGGCCCCCCCGCCTTCCTCGCCAGCAGAGGGCGCTGCAGGCTTGAGAGAAGCCCCCGTTCCGGCGGTGGACCCGTCGCCCCCTGCTGTGTCTGAGCATCGGGTCCGACCCCCAGCCGCGAACGCCCAGCCAATTTTCGCCCCATCGTCTCTTCCAGGTCAATAAGACACTTGCAAGAAGCTTCTGCGACAGACGGGAAAGGCAAGTAATCACTTCCCGGCAAGCTGGCAAAAGCTGCCTCGCGAGGCTGATCCCTGTCGGTCCAGAGGTTCGGGTTTTCCTTTGTGGGCTGGGGGGGGGGAGGAAGCCTTCTACAGACACCGCCCCCCCCTTGCAGTTTGTAGATGGGGCAAAGCGTCCTGCCGGAGACGGGTGCTTTGCTTTCCAGAAAGCAGTCAGGTCTGCTGGGGAAACCTGAACGCCTCTTGCAGGGTCGGTGCTGGCGGGCCCTGGAGCGGGGGGGTGGGGGGGTCCTGCTTTCCTGTGAGGCCGGAGGCCTGGTGCGGGGGAGGGTCGGGCTCTCTTGGGGCAGAGCGGAGGCTTCTTGCAGAGGACCGAGGCGCTCCTTTGCCAGGCAGGGCCATGGAGGGGTGGGCCGGTTGGTCCAGAGGAAGAGGAGAGCTGCCCAGGCGGGGAGGGAGCCCCGGGAAAGCGGAGGAAGCAGAAGGGGCCGTGCTAGGTTTCGGAAGACCCCTTGTCTGGAACCCTGGGGGACCTGCTGCCATAAGAACATCAGAAGAGCCCCATTGCTGGATCAGGCCAAAGGGGGCCCATCTAGTCCAGCTTCCTGGATCTCACAGCGGCCACAGGGAGCACACAGGACAACAAGCTGCCTGCATCCTGTGGCTACCCCCTTGCACCTGGGTATTCTGAAGTAGCCTACTATTAATGAAAGGGGGTTGCCCAACCCATCATGGCCTGTAGCCCACGATGGACTTTTCCTCCAGAAATCTGTCCAGTCCCCTTTCGAAAGGCATGTAGGCCAGATGCCATCTCCACCTCCTGTGGCAAAGAGTTCCACAGATTAACTGCCGGTCTGTGTCGTCTGCTCTGGGCTGAGGGAGGGGGCATCCTCGAGTTCGGCAGCTTCTCCGTCGGCCGCCAGTTCCGGCTCTGGGGCGCGTTGCACTGCAGCCGCGTTCGGCCGGAGGCTGGGCACTACCTCCCAGCAAACAGGCGCCTCCTTCCCCCCCCCCATCGCTTCGTACGGATTGGCCACGACGCAGAGATCCGTCACGAGAGCCCGACGCACAGCTCTCGGTTTGCAGGGGGAGGGGCGCTTCTGCCGCTGCTTTTCATTGTGGGGGGAGGTGGGAGGAGCTCCACTGCCCCCTTCTCGGAGCACTGGTGGCCGGCTGTCTTCACCCCCCCAGATTCCGCCTCTCCCCCCCCCCCATCTTTGCGTCTCAATCCTCCAATGAGCTGCAGTCGCGAACCGGTTGGCTGCCGAACGGTTTCCTGACCGTAAGAGAGGACCGAAGGTTCCCCCGCTCTGGCAGCCGCCTTTAAAAACGCTTTGCGGTTCTAATCCAGGGGCTCGTAAGAGCTGTGCGTGGCTGTGGGCTGCCTGGCAGGAGGCCCTTCCTTCTGGCTCGGAGGGGCCTCATCCTGCGAGGCCGGCCGGCGTGTGCTTGGCTTCTCCAGGCTGCTTTCTCGTTGGCCAGTTTGACTGGCAGAACGATGGGCCTTCTTGGTCTTTATTCCCGGGCATCTGACGTTCTTTCCACTCTCGCGCTTTTGAGCCTGAAGGACGGCGTCAGGCAGGGCTGGCCCATCCGCGAGGCCAATTGAGACGGGTGCCTCAGGCAGGGGAGTGGCGAGCGGTCTCCTCTGCCGCCATCGCTTTGGGTTTGGGAAGGAAGGAAGCCCGTCTCTCTCCGGCCAGGGGGCGACTCGCCCCACGAGCTCGAGGGCAGCGGCCTTGGCATGCCATGGATCCGGCGTGGAGGCCGCAAGGGAGGAATGTAGCCCACCTTGGCCAACGTGACGGCTCTGGGCCCTTGCTGGCTCGTGTGCTCTTGCGGCACTGCTGCGAGAGGCGGAGGGGTCGGTGCCCAGAGCCGCCCCCCATCTTGGTAGTGGGGAAAGGGGCAAGAAGGGGTGAGAATGGAAGCCTCTCCCCCCCCCCGTTTCCCCATTCCGAGGCAGGAGAGGGGCCCCGGAAGCCTGGCAAGCGAAGGGATCGGAACAGAAGGGGAGGAATTGTGCCGGAGACGCTCTAGCCCACCCCTCTTGTCTCCTCCGCGCTCCCTCCCCTGCTTCCTCTCCAAAGCCCAGGTAGCCGGGAAGTGGTGGGCAAAGGAGGAAGTTTTATTTGACGCGCCAGCTCAGGCACAGGAAGTCTCGGGCTGCCCCTAGCATCAGGGCCCCGCGGGAGCTCGGCTCTTCGCAGGGCGGTGAGCGGCGGCCTTGCGAACTGTGGGAGCCGAGCTGTTGGCCGGGAACGAGCAGCTGTCTGGTTTCTGAACAGACTCGGGGCTGGCGGCAGTGAGTGATCTGCTCGGTTTTTTTTCCAACTGGCGGCTCTGCTGGACCCCCCCCCCCGAGAAATCAGGCCCTGACCCACAGTGCGCCGCTGTGGAGGTCCCCCCTCTCGACGCTCTCCGTCCCCCGCCAGCCACACAACCTTCGTTCTCCTTGAAGTCGCTGCCGGGCTTCTCCCGTTTCCCCGTCCTGGAGATGCAAGCGCTGCAGCCGGCATCGCCTTCCGCCCCCCACCCCCCCCACGCCCTCTGCGCTGCCCTTGAGCCTCTTCCGCTCCCCGAGGGGGGGGGGGCCTCGGAACGGAACGGCGACGGCTGCGACTCTGGCCTCGGCGGGCGAGCGACTAGGTGGCCACCCCCGTACGCGGGAGAAGGTGCCGTTCCGTGGAGTCAGGGCCCGGCTGTGTCCTGCACGGTGCTGTCAACCCCGACTGGCAGCTGCCCCCCCCTCCCCGGGGTTTTCGGGCACTGCCCAGCAGCAGCTCTCCAGGGTCTCAGACAAGGGGCCTTCCCCCCCCCCAACCCCCTTAGGGAGACTGCTGGGGTTTAGCTGGCGGCAGGGCCAGGGCCGACCCCCTCCGCGGAAGGCCGTCCTGGCCCGACGCGACCCGTCCGTTGCTTGGGCGCCAAGCCGTGCAAATGCGAGTCGTTGCGTTGGTGGCAAGCGGCTGCTTTGCAATTCCATGTCTTGTTGTCTGTTTTGGTCTGCAGCTGCCATTAACCTCGCAAAGCTGAAGCTCTTCAAGCATTACTACGTCATGGTAAGACCTCTTCCGCGGGGGGGGGGCAGCTTCTTGGTGGTGAACAGCGGGAGCTTAACGCTTGCTTACCCCCGGCCTTCAGCACACCTGCTTTCCCTTTCTCCTCCTCCTGTGCCCCTGCATTTGAAAAGAAAGGGGGGGGGACAAACGGAGGCGTAGAGTGCTGGCCTAGAACATCGGAGACTCTCTAGCCTTCTCCTCTGCTGTCCTGTTTTCCTTCCGGCACTCCAGCCCTCTCCTCTCCTGCTCTGTCTCCACCCGGAGGCGGCAGTTCTTGAGTTCGATGGGGACCCCGGCCAGGCTGCTGGTCGGCACGTCACGCTTGCCTCTCCCTGCAGCCTGTTGAGGCAGAGCAGCTGTTTCTCAGCGGGGCCCGTGGGTGTGCCGCGGGAGTTTGGGGCAGGGCCCCCGGAGGATCTGGCTCTTTCCCCCACCTCTGCCCCGCCAGCGGCTCAGTGTGTGGTTGCCAGGCCGGTGGCCGCGCCTGGGTCACGTTGGCACCTTCTCAGTGTGCCGTGCGGTGCAACGGCTGAGCGTTGCGGGACCCTTTTGGATGGGGCGGTTCGTGGGTGTGGGCGTCTTCCACAGGCAGTGCTCTGACGTTCTGGGGTTTAGGTAAGTCGGAGTTACCCACCCCATCCCGCCAGACGCAGACAGACCACGTCCGTCCTGGTCACGATTCATTCAGACTCGGGCTCCGGCTAGAAATCCGTCTGCGTCCTCCCCCTCCCCTGTTCCCGGCCACGCGTTTTAATTGCTCTGCAGGGCAAGAGGTTCGTGACGGGCCACGGCTCCTCCACTCCTCCACGTACTAATGCTCGTTCTCTCCCCCCCCCCCCCGCAGATCGTGTGCTACATTTACTTCACGCGGATCATTGCCATCCTCATCAAGATCGCCGTTCCATTCCAGTGGAAGTGGCTCTACCAGGTACCGAAATCTCTGGCGCTCTCGGTTTTTCTTTTTTTTAAGCTGTAACCAAATGTGAAAAGAACACCTAGATCTAATCGGCATGTTTCCCCCTACCTGGGGCGCTCCAGCTTCCATAAAAACCCGGCTACGCTCAGCTGTGTTTCTGAGCGCAGATATTTCAGACGTCGCATTTTCATTGGGGAAAGATTTCTTCTCTCTTTTTCTTTTCTCTCCCCCCCCCCCCGCACGCCGCACCTCCAGCGGTTTTCTCCCGCAGCGTTGCTGGGTTGTGTACGCAGAAAAGTAATTGCTTTATTGATCTTGCTGCTGGTCCTTCAGACATTAATCAAGAACACAGACAGGGGCGATGGAAAGTGGGGACTTTCCCCTATATAATTGGCGCCCCCCCCAAAAAAAAGACTCCCTCCGTGGGGGAGGGGGAATAACACAAACCAGTAGTATATACACATTAATTTGAAAGAGCTCAAGAGAGAGATTAAAAATTGCATTACGGTTTGTATGTGGGAAAGAACCGCGTATGTTTTGTAGTGTATAGATTTATAGACCTTTGACTTCTCTGCTTGGTGTCTGTCTGGGACAGAAAGGAGAGCGAGAGAAACAGACCTTCCGGTAACTAGTAGCCATCCTGAAGTTTTAATAAAAATTAAGAAAAAGGCCTTCTGAAGTGCTAACTGGGCAAGAGGCACTTTTTTAAGTGGTGTTTCTCTTATATTTAGCAGGGGGAGAGTAATTGTTCCTCTTCACCCCTGCACAGTCTTTCTAGTGGCTGTTGCTGGTGGTTTGCCTTCTTTTTTTTTCTTTTTTTTTAGATTGTGAGCCCTTTGGGACAGGGAGCCATTTAATTTTATTATTATTATTTGCCTATAAACCGCTTTGTGAAGTTCGTGTTGAAAAGCGGTATATAAGTACCTGTTGATTGATTGATTGATTGATTGATTGATTGATTGATTGATTGATTGATTGATTGATTGAAGCTTGGAGAAGCTGTGGGCTAGAGGCCACGATGGATTGTAACCTCCTTACATTAGAAGCAGGCTACCTCAGCATGCCAGGTGCAAGGGAGTGGCCACAGGATGCAGGCATCTTGTGGTCTTGTGTGCTCCCTGAGGCACCTGGTGGGCCGCAGTGAGATGCAGGAAGCTGGACTAGATGGCCCTTTGGCCTGATCCAGCATAGGGGCTCTTCTGATGTTCTGATGTGCATAGCCTTGCTGGGTCTCGGACCGCCACCCGTTGACGGCCCCGACTGCGGATTCAGTCATCCGCCGTTTTTGCTATCCACGGGGGTTCTGGGCTGAGGCCCTGACTACAAATGGCGTAGCTTCCCGGCCGCTGAATTAACAAGTGGGAAGTAAAATAAGTGCTGCACTAGGGATTAGGCGGGAGCGTCTCGAAAGGAAGCTTTCTGTGTGCGTGTGCGTGTGTCGTTTTTTGAGCTCCTCCCTCGTTTGCTTGCAGCTGCTGGACGAAACGGCCACCCTGATCTTCTTCGTCCTCACCGGCTACAAGTTCCGGCCCGCCTCGGACAACCCCTACCTGCAGCTCTCTCAGGACGACCAGGACGACCTGGACATGGAAGCTGTGTAAGGGCTGCGTTTGCCCCCCACCCACCCCGCGCTCCAGATGGGAAAGGCTGAGGCTGAGAGCGTGGCATAGCTAAAGCATCTGGGTGGGGGCACAAAGAAATTATAACAACTCCCCACATTTTTTCCTAACACCTCCCCGTATGACATTTTTAGCGAGCCCCGAATGGCACTCCTGAATGGCCAGAAGGAGGCCTTCTGAGGCCTGAGGGGCGCTGGGTACTTTGAGACCCCAGTTTTTGGCAAAAACAGGAAGGTGCCTTTCAGAAGGTGCCCCTCCAGGGGGGTGCATCCTCTGCCCACTCTTAGCTGCGCCCCTGAGAGAGCCGACCACGTCGGGGAGCTCCACGCCAAACGTCTCCTGATTCACAGCCTTGTGAATCTACCACCTCTTCGTACAGCAGTGTAGAAAACAATCCGCCCTTCGTACCCCGCTCTGCGGTTCAGTCACCGGGGCTGAGCTGGGACTGAGCTTCCTCCGAGACCTCTGCCCCCCCCCCCGAGCCGGCTCGGGAGCGTGCTCAGTCCAAGCTCTGCTGACCTGCTCGGATTCCCTCCCCAAGAACGCTGAGCCAGCTGTTGAGCTGAGCGCTTCCTGCGTGCGTGGGCGGGCGGAGAGGGAAGGAAAATAGCGCAAGGAGGGGGAAACCGTGCAATGGAGAAGCCGTCTTCTTTCTCCGCAGTGCCGTCCCGCGGAAGGTCCTTGGCGTTTCCCGGCGTCAGCTGTTCTGCCGGTTGCTTTTTTCAGGAACGCCCTTAGGCGGGGGGCCCCAGCCGGGTTTCTGGCATCCCAGTGGGGAGGAAAAACACCCTTCCGGGGGGGGGGTTCTCCTTCTGCGCGCCCTGCGATGTGTCAGAGGAGGTGGTGGCGGTGTCTGGCCTGGCTGCCTTTCAAAGGAGGCTGGGCAGGCTTCTGGAGGAAACGTTGGCTCCTGGTTGGGCTGATCCTGGGGGCTGGCCTGGGGAACTCCTTGCACAGGCTGGGGGTGAGCTCTCCCTTCCTGTCCCTGCCGTCCCTCCCTCCTTGTCCTGGACACGTTGCCAGCCCCAACAGCCTTGAGTTCAGCCATCCAAGGCATTCTTACTTAATCCAGACAGAAGCCTCCTGGTGACACCCCCTGTTTTTCCCGTCGGCTTGCCCAGCCCTGTCTTCGGTTCCTGGGCTGACAGTTCAGGCGTGCCTCTGAGAACCGCCGGCCTCTCCTTCCCGTGTAATGGATTCTGCTATAAAAAATTCAGCAGGCAGGGAGGCAAAGCGCCGAGTGTCATTTTAATTAGCGCCAAGGCAGTCCTGTCTGGGTTCCGGATATTGGCGCTCACCAAGATTTCACTTCTCTTCCGGGCAGAAGAAAAAATGGAAGACGGGCAATTGTGGGTTTTTTTTCCTTGTGGGTTTATCTCCCCCCCCCCCCCCACACACACACACCAATAAATCTCCACCTCTGCAGCTTGGTTAAGCATTAGTTGCAGATGCAGGTCAAGCTGGAGTTGGATTAGACCAGAATCAGCCAAGTCACTGAGACAGATTCTTGCCGGCACAGGCTGAAAAGGAGCCACTTGGGTGCGCCAGAAGGGCAGGCACGAATTTCCTTGCCAGATTTAGAGAGGAATGGGGTGGGTGGGAGAGGAGAGCAGTGGGCTAGAGTGTCTCACTTCTTCCTCTACTCTCACGCTTGCCAGATTTGGAGTGGTGGGGAGACACTGCCCCGTCGTTCTCTACTCCCCCATTACAGCACTCAACCCGTCACCCTCTTCCCTTTTCAAATCCATTGAAAACGGGGTGGTGAAGGACCACACGCCCCCCCCCGACAGTTCATTGCTTGAGACAACTGCCTCTGACAGGGTGGCCCCAAGGACTCCCTGCCACTCCAACTCCCTAGTTCCCCCTTTTGCCCAGCAAGAGATAGGCAGCCCCCTTGCCAGCGCTGACGTCCAGAAGCGGGGCTTCTGCTGCACCCCATAGAAATGTTGAAGAAGAATATTCCCACTTTTGTCTCCCTAGTATACAAGTCCCACTCTAATATTACTGGGGGTGCAATCCTACCCTGGAGTGAGGCCGGCACAGTTAGGCCAGCAAAGTCTGGCCGGCACAAGGGCCACCGTAAAGTCTGTTTGGACCACTCCTGGAGTCAGAGAGGCCACCACACAGACGTGCGCCATCCTCCCTGACTCCGAGAGTGGTCCAAACATGCTTTACGGTGGCCCTTGTGCCGGCCAAACTTTGCTGGCCTAACTGTGCCGACCTCACTCCAGGGTAGGATTGCGCCCTGAATTTCCTCAAAACTCCAGTGCCGTTTAACATTATTCAGCTAATGGAAACTTTTTTAAAAAAATCTAGACAGCCAAATTTCCACAACCCATTAACGGTTTCGGCATCTGATGTTCACATTTTACATTGTAAGCTACTTTCTCTCCCGGCTGATAATTATTCGTTCTTCGCTTGGGTACTCTTCCCCCCCCCCGCCCCTCCCACCCATCAGGCTGCCTGAGAAGCTTGATGAAATGTTAACGCCAGGCTTTTCCTGCTTGCCTCCCAGTAGCTCTGTGGGCTTGGTGTCTAATAAGTCTGTGAGTGGAAGGGGGAAGAGGGAACGGTCACTTTGCAGGTGTTTACAGCCTCTTTACATTAGTACGATGGTTCCCAACGTGGCCACAGGATGCAGGCCTCTTGTGGTCCTGTGTGCTCCCTGAGGCACCTGGTGGGCCACTGTGAGATGCAGGAAGCTGGGCTAGATGGGCCTTTGGCCTGATCCAGCGGGGCTCTTCTGTTCTTAAGGCCCAGACTGGGTTGCAAGTTATTATAGCTCCCCACAGACAGGATAGCAAATTCTGTCTAATTTACCTCAGAGGTTTCCTTCAGAATGCCAGGTGCAAGGGAGTGGCAACAGGATGCAGGCATCTTGTGGTCCTGTGTGTTCCCTGAGGCACCTGGTGGGCCACTGTGAGATGCAGGAAGCTGGACCAGTTGGGCCCTCGGCCTGCTCCAGCAATGGGGCTCTTACGTTCTTATGCCCAGGTGCATTTGTCGAGGAAAAGTCCACCACAACTTACAAGTCACGATGGCTGCAGTCAACCTCTCGGTTTTGGAGGTAGCCTGTCTCCAAATTCCAGACGCCCCCACAGTTTCGCATCCGATACTGAGCAGAATCTGCCTCTTCTCCCCCCCCCCTTTCTGCAGGGTGACGACCACGGGGGTCATGGAGGGCATGAAAAAGGTCAAGAAGGTCGTGAACGGCTCCGTGGAGCCCCGAGGCGAGAGGGAAAGTGCCGCGTGACGAACCGGACGGACGGCGTTCCCCCTCTTCTCCTCCCCTCCCCTTCCCGTAGGACAAGGCTGCACTCCCCCCCCCCCGATAAACTGTAATTTATTGATCTTTTGACTTCCTCCGTGGAAGGGGCGCGAGCTCAGCTTCGTGACACGGAGACTGCAGAGTGTAAGGTGGGAGGGGTTGGGGGGAGGTAGGTCCCCCCTAGTGCAAAAAAGTGGGGGGGGGGACAAACCGCGGAACCCTTCTTACGCCTCTGATCCTAAAAGGGTTCTGGGCTCCCCGATGCCCCTGCAAAGCATTTCTTTTTTATGGGCGTGGTGGCGGCAGGTATATCGATCTATCTCTATATCTTTTTTCCCCCGTTTGTTCCTTTTTGATTTTTTTTCCTTTTCTGTCAGAGACGGTGGACTCCGGGGAGGCAGGGAAACAAAACAGCCCTCGGTGTATGTGTGTGTGTTTTGCAGAGCCCTCGGGTGGCAGGCCTCCAAAATGTAAAGAGCAGACAAAAGTTGTATATGTAAATATATATATATATGTATAATTATTTTATACGATACCTTTTGAGATGCAAAAACGTTTGCCCGGGAGGGTGGCGAGGCGAGATGGACAGCGCCGGGTGGAATCTGGGGAAGGGTCTTTTCTAGGGTTTGGTTTGTAAACTTCTGCACAGGTGGAGCTTCTTGGAGTTTCTCCGGGGGAGGTTTTTTTTTTTTTTTTGTCTTTTCCTTGCATTTGGGCAGAGAGGAATCTTGCCCCCCCCACTTTGTAGGAAGAGGTGCTCCCCTCTTCCTCCCCCCCCGTCCCTCGTGTAATGCCACGGGGCCAAAAACGGGTCCCGTTCTCTTCTGTGCAGTTGCGTGAAGGGGCTCCACAACTGCAGCTTGAAAAGTGGCAAGGTGTGAGCGTACGGGTTGAAATCCCTTCCTCTCCCCAGTCTCAAAGCCAGTTGGGCCCCCAGAAAGCCACCCGTTCTGCCCCTCCCCCCGGATTGCTAGCAGATCACTGTGCGCGATCTGCGGTCTCCGCCGTTCTGCGTCTGCGCACCTGCCGAGAAGTTTGGCCCGTTCCCAGAAACTGGACCTTTCCGGCCGGGCTCCAGGCTGACCCCTCGTCCCCGGTGGGCGAGATCCAGAGCGCCTGCGCCGCGAGGAGGCCGCCCTCCCCAGCCCCCCACACAACCCAGCTGCGAAACCGCAGCGAGGATCGGGCCCCAGGGAGAGCGCATCTCCACATGCTTGCTCCCTGCCTCGTAGTCGCAGGCGCCAAAATGTTCCCTTCGAGCCGGGACGGTCCCAGCCGAAGAACGGGAAGGGTTCCGCCCCACTCCAGTCCCACTCCTAAAGTAGCCACGGTGTAGGTGCTCCAGCTGTGTGTCGGGTTGTGGGACGTGTTTCTCCTCCCCCCCCCCGCGCACGGGAGCAAGGCGCATACACTCCCAACGGCCGCACGCCTGCGCTTGGACAGAAACGCCTGTGTTGGGCTTCTCCCGTTCCACGCAGAGGCTGGTCGAAGAACCTTTAATCGCCAGCATTCCTCGGAAACAACCGCATTTTTGTACGTGCCGCGGTTCCACGTGCTCGGGCGCATCACGTCCTGTTGTTGGTCACGAGTGTGTCTGTGCGTGCATGCGTTTTGTTTTCACGGCAAAGGAGCCTCTTCCCCAGAAGCATCCTTGCAACGAAAGGATTTTGGTGCACTGCAGCGTTTTCAGTGTGCAGCGTGTGGGAAACGGGGTTTTAAAATTCCCCTGCAGAGTGAGACGTCTGGGTGCTCCCTGGCTCCTTCTGGCACTGGGTGTTCAGTCGCGATGCCCCACACTTTCATGGGGCAATGAAATGTTTTCCAGAGAGTGAGAGTGCAGTCCTAACCTGGAGTGAGGCCAGGCCAGCCAAGTTTGGCTGCACAAGGGACACCCTAAAGTATGTCTGGACCACTCTCGGAGCCAGGGAGGCCGGCACACAGATAAGACGTGCGCCCCCCTCCCCGACTCCGAGAGGGGTCCAAGCGCGCTTGACGGGGCCACTTGTGCCGGCCAAACTTTGCCGGCCTAACTCCAGGTCAGGATTGCGCCCCGAGTCTCTGTTCCTGCCTCGGCAGCTACCTGGGCTTCCAAGTGCTCTAAAATCGGTTTTTGTGGAAGAGCCTCCCCTGCGCCAAGTCCTCCACCGAGTCTAGAAGCCATCGCGTTCCAGAACTGCTCTAGAACCAGCGCACGGGCGAGGAGCGCATTTTGCAGGGTGTTCCTCAGCCAAGTTCCTGGTGATCTTCTGGCCCGCGGGGGGGGGGGGTGGGCCGGGGCACTACCTGCCGACTTACTTCAACCAGAGACGCAGCGGTAGGCAAAACCGAGCCTTTGTTCATCTCACAAATCAGCCCCACGTAACCTTCGAATTTTATTTTTTTAATCAGGAAGTGCTAAAAACACTTTTGGGGCAACATTGCTGCCATCAAACTGGACCTAAAAATAATCTTTTTGGAAAGCGAAAGTGTGTGTGTGCGCGTGTGCGCATGTGCACATGTGTGTGCGCATGTTCTTTCCACGGAGACCTACAATCAGCGGTGCGTTCCTTGTTGGCCGGGGAGTTGCAAAACGAACGTCTCTGTTAGGTTCTTTTTTATTATTATTTTCCTAATTTCAAAAAAAAAAATAACAGTATTTATGTAACAGGGAGCAGAGGCTATATACCAATCAAGGGGATTCTCTCTCTCTCTCTCTCCCCTTCTCTTTGTAATGTGGTTTTCCTGCTGTGGAACAGGTGTACAAATAAAGACTTGGTGACTAAGAATCTTCTTTGCAGTTTTAATTCCTGCTGGGGGGGGACCAGGTTTTTTTTGGGGGGGGGGAGACAGGAAAGGAGGTTCATTTTTTAACCCCCATCTAACAATGTGTATGTCTGCCAGTGAGAGGTGAGAGAAAACGGTTCTATTTTTTTTCCACCAATTTTTTTCTGGTCGTCATCCGCTTGATGATGTCACTTCCTGCTTTTAGCCGTGTCCCTTCCTGCCCTCAGCAGGTGCTGTGAATACTGTTCAGCCCACTCTATGAAACAGGCTTGACACCCCAAAGTTAAACTGTCGGTTGTGGCCCGCAAGGAGGTGTTGTAAAAATTCCACCCAGATTTTACTCCTCGACTGGTTTTATGCACACAGGGGGAAAAAAAATGCTGCACAAATAGAAAAACGGATTGCTTACTCTAGCCTTGCTGATTTTTCTTTTTCAAATGACTGCGCTTGGCGGAGGAAAATCCCCTCTCACTTCTGTTTTTGCTTCTCTAGCTTTCAGCTGCCCTCCCAAAGCAACCCCTGCCTTCTGCGGCCTTGAGAGCGATGTGCTTCTTAGCATTGAACAAGGTCAATGGTTTTTTTGGGGGGGGGGAAGGCTTTTAATAGCTTGCGACAAACCCCAGGAAAATTGGCCAAACGTGTAAGGCGTTTTAACGGCACCGACGCAAGCGACGGTGGAGAATTTGCAGCCGCTGAGCTACAGAAGGCGAGATGGTTGAGTCTGCTGTGGGTTGTGTTTCGGCTGTAGCTGGAATTGGCCACAGACGATGCTCTTCAAATGGGCACACTGGACACCTAGCTGGGGAGGAGCAGGGTGACAACTGGTATCTCTTCCGGAGGTGCCACCTTGTACTAGCCAGCGGAACTCACTGCCCCAAGATGTGTCTATGGCCACTGGCTTAGCTGGCTTTCAGAGGCCTCTCCAACATCCCCTCTTCCCACATTTTCAATATGGCTGCGCTAGAAGCGGGTCCCGTTCCACAGTTGGGGAGCCACTGGTCTGTGGCCAACAGCGTAGCCTGCTTCCAAAGGGGTGAGAGGAATTCCCATTCTCGCCTGCTCTGCCTGAGCGACCCGGTTTCATTGGCAACCTGAGCAAATAATTCAAAAGAATGGGCTGGAACAATGCGCTCACCAGCCGCCGGAACCTCTGCATAATAATGAATGCGCCGGGAACACTCTACGCAACCTGCCCCCGGTCCGCCCACCTGAAATTGGAATAAGGTTGGAATTGGAATAAGACCCACAAGGTTGTCTTAAAATAGCCCTCCTGTTCCCTTCTATGCCTGTACCGCCATCGATCGATGCTGTGGCTGGGACAGCAGAGGAAGGCTTTTGGCGAAGGGAGCCTTGCTCTTAAGAGACTTGGACCCGGCCCCGTTCTGGTTTGGCTCTGACGTCCCAGTGGATGGTTTTCAAACGGAGATTTGGCTGCTCAAGGCCCTTAAGAAGAGCCAAAGGCCAGCTTCCTGCATCGCACAATGGCCCACCAGATGCCTCAGGGAGCACATGAGGCAACAAGGTGCCTGCATCCTGTTGCCGCTCCCTTGTATCAGGAAAAATTTCTGAGGTAAAATTCTGAGGTAAATAATAACTTGCAACCCAATCTGGGCCTTCAGAACATCAGAAGAGCCCCACTGGATCAGGCCAAGGCCCAAAGCTTCCTGCATCTCACAGTGGCCCACCAGATGCCTCAGGGAGCACACGAGACCACGAGACGCCTGCATCCTGTGGCCACTCTCTTGCACCTGGCATTCTGAGGTAACTTTCTGAGGTAAATAAAACAGAATTAAGGTGAATTACCCCTGCATGAATGAATATGTTCTTTGCTCTGTTCTAACTCTCCGGACATTCGGTTTGAGAGCGCAGTCCTAACCTGGAGTTAGGCTGGCACAATTAGGCCAGCACCAGGGACAGCGTAAAGCGCGTTTGGACTACTCTCTGCTGGTGGCAGAAGTGGGATTCTCAGAAAGTGGTACGGGGGGGGGGGAGAAGTGTGCTTTGCCCTGGGCCAGCTGCCTGAACAGTCTGACTCAAGAAAAGCCAGCTTCCTCTGTTTCCTTCTAATAACGTATATTAGCGACAGATTGGTTTAATTACTGTTGGTGGCTTTCAGACGCGGAGACATCTGCTCGAATTGTGGCCGTGCAAAGATGGGGGAAAAGTGAGAGAGAGGGTGAGCAATTGGGCACCTCATTTATCAAACAAGACAATAAATGGTTCAAGGAGCTGTCCTGTCAAATCCCACGAATCTGATCAGGGTGAAAGGAAAAGCTCATTCGGCCCGGATATACATTCAGGGGGGAAAAAAAGTAGTGGCAAAGTAAAGCACATCTCTGCAAACAGGACCCAGGTGCTCAATTTGTTGTGGCAGCCTAAACGACGGTGTTGATTTACTGTCAGAAGATGTTGTACTTTATATGTCAATATTTACTCTGTGTGTGTGCATGTCTGTGTGTGTGTACACACATATACCACCATGTCAAATGTAAATAAAATATGGCCACTTTTCTCCATTAGCAGTGACTCATTTCCAGTAAGGCAGATGAATTACCAGCCCTTGGAGGAAGAACACCCAGAACAGGGACTCGCACAGAGAGGCAGCCTCAGAGGGCAGGGCAGGCTTGCTGTGACCCAGCGGGTAAGGAAATCATTTGCAGTATAAGAATAAACCAGGAGGTTGCACATACCTATCATGGCCTTTGATGGACTTTTCCTCCATCAATGTGTCCAATCCCCGTTTCATGGCATCCAGGTCAGATGCCATCCTCACCTCTTGTGGCAAAGAGTTCCATAGTTTAATGACCTGCTGGGTAAAAAAAGTGAAGTGGGAGGGAATCACCCCGCAAAAAGAGAGACTCCCTGGCTCATACAGTCCATCAAAAACAGACACTTGATCTGTCCCACAACAAAACTATTTCCTTCTATCTGTTCTCACGCTTCCAACACACACACACGTCTCACTATGTTCAATGAGACTTACTCCCAGGACAGCGAGTATCATAGGGTGGCAGCCACGATCTCTTAACGACGGCTGCAGATCCGAGCCACGCTTCACCTAGGAGTAAATCTCCTTGGATAAGTAGACGTGCGCAGGGCTGGATTCTAAGCCGAAGCGTTTTCTGGGCCTCTTGTTCGTGGAAAGCGGGGTGGGGGGGCGGGAGCCAATTCGAATCGGAAGTCGCTTCCAGGCCCCTTTCCAGCGGGCGGGCGGGCGGGCGGGCAGGGAGGTGGAGACCGCCCCGCCCCGCGCCCGCCCCCCCGCGTCCAGGGCACGGAGCCGCGAGCGGCGGCTGGTTCTGCGACGGCTGCCCGGCGCGCTCCCGGCTAGCAGGAGGCGGCGAGCGGCGCGGGCCCAGGAGCCGCCTGCCTCTCCTCGGCCTCCCCCCCTTTCCAGCCAGCCCCGGCCGGCTCTCCTGCGGTGAGTGCCCGCCGCGATCGCGCGCTTGGAGAGCCCGGCGAGGCCCCCGGGGCGCACGGCCGGCTCCCGGCGGAGACGGCTGGGGCTCCGCGTGGCGCCTTCCCTGCCTCGGCTCTCCCCGGCGCGGAGCCGGAGCCCCCCCGCCCCGCCCCCGACCGCGCTCTCCAGCCACCCGCGGAGCCGGGGAGGAGCGCGCGGGCGGCTGCGGCAAGGCAAGGCAAGGCGCGGAGCCCTCGGGGGATGCGGGGAGCTCCTGGGCACCCGCTCCCCAGTCCAGATCGCGCGCCAAAGGGCCCGCCGGGCTCGGATCCCGCTCCCCGCTTCCTATGGATGTTGAGATTGACAAGCATTCAGTGACAGCAGCCCCCCCCCCCCAAAAAAAAATGAAGGCTACGTGGGGAGGTCTATCCACACACATATACACCCCATCTTTGCTGTGCAGATGGGCCAATCAATCACTAGTATTTATATACTGCTTTTCAACACAAAGTTCACAAAGCGGTTTACAGGCAAATAATAACATTGAAGTTACATGGCTCCCTGTCCCAAAAGGACTCACAATCTAAAGGAATGGAGAACTCCACCAGCAACAGCCACGAGAAAGACACTGTGCTGGGGCGAAGAGGGACAATTGCTCTCCCCCTGCTAAATATGAGTCCCATAGTAGGCTGCTTCAGCATGCCAGGTGCAAGGGCGTGGCAAGCATCTCATTGCCTTGTGTGCTCCCTGAGGCACCTGGTGGGCCGCTGTGAGATGCAGGAAGCTGGACCGGATGGGCCTTTGGCCTGATCCAGCATAGGGGCTTTTCTGATGTTCTTATCCTAACACCAGAACCAGGGGACAGCCACTAAAATGGAGCGTTAGGACGGGCAAAGGAAAGTGTTCCTTTACGCTGCGTGTCATTCGACTGTGGAACTCCTTGCCACAGGATGTAGTGATGGCACCTGGCCCAGACGCCTTTAAAAAGGGGACCGGACCAATTGGTAGAAGAAAAGTCCATCACGGGTGACAAGCCATGCTGGGTGTGTGCAACCTCCTGGTTCTAAAAGCCGGCTCTCTCTGAATGCCGGGTGCAAAGGAGTGGCAACAGGTGTCTTGTGGGCTCCGCTGTGAGGAACAGGAAGCCGGACTAGATGGGCCTTTGGCCTGATCCAGCATAGGGGCTCTTCTGATGTTCTTATGAGTCAGTCTCTGGTAGGGCAGAGAAAGAAATCTTGGCTGAAAGGTTGAGGATTTTGAGATGAATGGACCGATGGGGCTTCCTCGGCGGGGGGGGGGGGCTTCCTTGGTGGGTCGGTCTTCGCCTGCCACTTGTCAGGCCCCCAGTGCTGGTCCGAAGCCCCCACAGTGTGGCACGATGTCGGCTTTCCCCTGCGAATCAGCGCTCTGTGACCAACACTATGATCAACATTAACATGAATATTAATTAATCATATCAATACAAAAACCACAATTTTATTAATATTAATATGCTATAATAATGAAAGGATACTTTATTATTATTTACAATAATAGGATTTTTAAAATAATAACGGTTTGAATGATCACCCCCCAAAATCCCTGGGACCTCCTGCATGTCAAGCCGGTGAGGCCCCACTGAGCCAAGGGCCCAATCCTTTCTGGCGCTTGATGCACCCACGCCAACAGGGCTGCATCTCCTAGTGAGGTGGGGAGGAAGTCTTGGGGGCCCCCTCACGGTACGGGACTGTTTGCTCCCTGACTTCGGGGCTGTATGGGCTGGAACGTTGGATAGGATCGGGCCCTTCAGAGTTCTACTGCAGGGCATTGTGGGGGGGGAAATGGCAGCTGCCATGTGACAGCCACTCAGAACTCCGCCATTCCTTTTCAACTGTCAGAGGTTTAAAAGGGAGGGGGCAGCCTGCTGTTCTGCTCCAAGGCAAGGTAAGCCAATGAAAAAGGGAGGGGGCCACACCACGCCCCCCCCCCCCCGGCGGCAATTTTTTTTTTTCAGTTTACATACCAAATATCTTGGACTGGCCCTGAATGGTTGTTGATGATGATGGTGATAATCACTAGAATTATGACTACGATGGTGGTTTTTCTAGTCCCTTTCCCGTTTAGGCTGAGCTGCCTCACCCTGTGCCCCTGGCCTCCAAATATTGCCGTTCCCTCTGCCAGCATCGCTGCCCAGTTGACTTCCGGATGCCGGGTCAAATCCAGCCCTTACGGAGAGAGGTGCAGCCTGAACGCACCCTTCCTGGTGACTTTTCCTCCCTGCAGCCACCGGATCTCGGAGGCTGGGCAGGCTTTAAAATAGCACCGAATCCCGCTAGCCTCTCGGTCTCCGCGCACTGGCTGGCTGACCCGGGGTCTCTGGTGCGGTCATGTGCTCTCAGCTGCGCCCTCCCTCTGTAGATTCTTTTTGTGCGCAACCGAAATACACCCTCTCCGAATTCTGCACCGTCAAGTCCGCCACGCTTGCAAACGAGGCCGTGTTTAAAAACAGCCTAATTGATGTTGCTGCCTGCCAGCCGGGGGTGGGTGCGGGCGCCATTATATGCGGGCCAGAAAAGGCCAGTCCTCTAACCACTAGAAATCCTGATGGGCGTCTCTCTTTCTTTCTCTCGGTCGGAGTTTTCTCCTTCCTAAGCCAGGTTAGAAGCCACTTCCTGTGGAGTCAGGTCATCGGTCCACGGGGCTTGGTTTGAGCTACCCTGGCTGATAACCGCTTGGAGATGGGCGGCCTTTCTCAACCCTCTGAGACTCTTGGGATGTGAGGCTCCAGAAAGCAGTAGCCGTTCCCTTCCCTCCCCCCCCCCCAAAGTGGTCCCTATTTATCTACTTGCATTTAGGTGCCCTAAAAGGTAAAGGTTTCCCCACGACCAAATGGTCTAGTCACGACCGACTGTAGGGGGCGGTGCTCATCTCCGTTTCAAAGCCTGCAGAGCTGGCGTTTTTGTCCAAGGACAAGCTTCCGTGGTCATGTGGCCGGCATGACTCTACGCCATAGCGCACGGAACGCCGTTCCCTTCCCACCAAAGTGGTCCCTCTTTATCGACTTCCATTTAGGTGCTTTCGAACTGCTTGGTTGGCAGGAGCTGGGACAAGCCACGGGAGCTCACTCCGTCGCGCAGTCTTGAACTCCCAACCTTCCGGTCGGAAAGCCCAGCAGCAGCGGTTTAACCCGCTGCGCCACCACGTCCCTCTAGCCCTCCCCGCTAATAAAAAGCAAAAAACAAAACAAAATCAGAGACTTGAGTGGCTGATAAAATGAAACACTTTTTAAAAGTCCCATGAAGTTTGGTGTGTCCCAACAGAATGTTGTTTTCAAAAGTGCTAAAAAATTTGGCAACTTAGCCAGTTTGTTGGAATGCTGTTGTGTTGAGCAAGAAGCGTTCACACATTGAACCCTGCGTGCAAGCATCCACATGTTCTGTTCAAGGCAGGTGCCATCTCTCTCTCTCTCTCTCTCAATCTCTCTCTCTCTCCCTCTCCCTCCCCCCACCGTGTATATGAACAGCGGATCGGTCAGAATGAAGCCCGGTAAATCATTTGCACATTATGTGCCTGCGTGCAGTCTTAAATGCCCGCCTCTGCTGTGCGCTGGTGAAATTCCGATTAGACTACTGCAGCATGCTGTCCCCTGGGGCAGCCCTTGAAGTCTGCTCGGAAACATCAGCTGCAGGGTGCAGGTGTTGCTCTGTGTATTTAAGCCGCCCAGGCTGTTTCTCGTCAGCTTCTTTTTAAACAATGTCACTCATCGCCGGTCCATCTCCAAACTTGATGTAAAGCATTGGTGTTTCCCCCCCCCCCCCGCTGTGACTTGGGACTCGGGGGTCGGAAAGTTTCCCTCTTCCCAGATGCATCCACTTTTTAACACTGAGGTTTCTTTTTATGGGGAAGAGCGGGAAGGCAGTGCCAAGCTCTGCAAGCAGAAATCCCGAGATTCAATCCCTGCTTCAAACCCTGACTGGCTGCTGCCAGCCAGAGCCTGCCAGCCTTGGGAGCTGCTGCCAGTCTGGGAATTGGGTCTGGACTCTGTCACACGTTCCTCACACGTTCCTGCCAGCCAGTGCCTGAAACTCTGGAGAGCTGCGGCCAGCTGGGGTCTGGAGCACTGGAGAGCTCCCGTCAGTCTGCACAGGCAATGCTGAATTTCATGGGCCAAAAGCCCGTCTCAGGAACGGGCAGCGTGATGCGTTGGCCTCCTGAGGCCTTTCTCCACCTGCTCCCACCCCCTGCTTCCCTCTCCCCAGCAGCTGGGTCTCCTCTCCTGCCTGCCTGCCTTCTTCATAACGTTTCGTATTGTTTGCATACCTTCTGATTGTTTTAATTACCAATTGCCAGCCTCCTGGGAGCTGTCAGTCGACAGGCAGGGCGTTAAAATGTTTTCCTTTCTGCAAGCAGCTCTCTCTAGGCTTTTGCACATTGTGGGGGTGGCTGATGCGACGTAACTTAAAGTGCGCGGTTTGGTGCGTGTTTGTGCTGTTGGCTTTGGGGGAACTGACACTCCCCTGCTAGGGGCGAGCTTCACTGGGGAAGCTGCCAAGTGCATATTGTTGGTTTGGGGGGGAACTGACACTCTTTTAGGAGTAACCCTTTGGTGTGCACACTTACGCTAACCTACATGGGTGTTGTTGTTAAACGCACACGGCGGTGGCGGAGGCGGGGAATAGACGGCTGCCACAGGTCTTTAGCTAGCTTTCCTGTTTGCAAGGAAATTGATCCTGGGAACAGCCGCATTCCTTCTGGAAAGCATATCAAAGGCACGCCTGCCCCTAGCACTGCTGCCTGGCTGGAGCTGTAGAACAGCCTTTTGGGTTGCATTGTAGTGGCTGCCTGCCGCTGATATTTGAGAAGGGGAGGCATGTCCAGGCAGCAAGATAGATGGAGAGCGTGTCTTTTCCTCGCTGCCGGGCTCCAAAAGTGGGTGGCCTCCAGCATGTGGAAGCCTGCAAGCACAACAGCAGGAGCCAAAAATCAAGGGGCCTGTGAAAGGCAATGTTGCTTGCTTGTGCCCTACCTAGCGTGAGGTTGTGATGAGGTTCCATCAGTGCACCTTTTCACAATGGTTCTCAAATGTCTTAGCACCTGGGCCCACTTGTCCAATGACACGGAGCGCAATCCGAACCCGGAGTGAGGCCGGCACAGTTAGGTCAGCAAAGTTTGACCGGCACAAGGGCCACCGTAAAGCGTGCTTGGACCACTCTCGGAGTCGGGGAGGATGGCGCACATCTGTGTGCAGGCCTCTTGTTGTCCAAGAGCGGTCCAAACATACTTGACGGTGTCCCTTGTGCTGGCCAGACTTTGCTTTATTTACCTCATACTTACCTCAGAATTTTACCTCAGAAATTTACCTCAGAATGCCAGATACAAGGGAGTGGCATTTGGACCACTCTTGGGAGTCAGGGAGGATGGCGCATGTCTCTGTGCTGGCCGCTCTGACTCTGAGAGTGGTCCAAACATACTTTACGGTGGCCCTTGTGCCAGCCAAACTTTGCTGGCCTAACTGTGCCAGACTAACTCCAGGTTAGGATTGCGCCCTAAATTAGATCTCTTTGGAACGAGGCCCATGTCTCAACATGAAATTCATTTATGTTGCATGTGCATCTTACACACATAGCCAGAAAGTAATTTTGTACAATTTTTTTTTAACCATGTTGTGCGTTTTGTGCAACCCGTCACACCAGCCTAGGGGTGGAATTTCCCACTTGTAGCATCCCATCAGCGCTCAAAAAGTTGCCGTTTTCGGAATACTTTGGATTTCAAAATTCTGGCTAAGGGGTGCCCCACGGTGATATGTCTATTTAGTTGCCTTAAACACACACATACACACAATCCCCTTAGCAGGCACAATGACTTGGGGTAATTTAAAATCCTGTATCTGTATCTATTTGCTAAATCACCCTCATTATTCTGATAACCAAAGACCTCCACTTTGTCAGCTGTTCAGCCCCAATTTTCTTCTCCTGCTGGAGTTTTTTTTTTTCCCCTTCTCGTTTTCAATCCCAGTAAATGTTATCAATTTCTGTTGCAATCCACCATTTGACACGGGAGCTGTCCTTTCGCTTCCCGCTGTTTTATAGTTCATCTCCGCCGCCGCCGACCGAATTTTCAATCAGAGTGCCGCGCTTTAATTATCCCAGGGTGTCAGAATTACACCAGCAGGTCAAATCTCAGCACAGGCCCTGTGATCCAGCGAGTAAAAATGTCTCGCTTTCTTCCCCAAACCTTGAAGTGGACATTCCTGCCTTTGTGTAAATGGACAGGATTGAGGGTGCCACCCTGACCAACTTTCCGGTCGTGACATAGCTGTGTCCATGAGGCCTGGGCCTCATCCTGCAGTGGCCCCCCCATGAAGGCCTCCTCAAGGCAAGGGAAGGTTTGTTCCCTTCCCTTGGGGCTGCACTGCCCTTGCCCGGGCACTGGAAAATTGGTCAGGATTGCGCCCTGATGCAGATAAATTTTCTATACATATATAGAAAAAGCATCTATATATGTGGAGAAATATTGACTAGCTGTACCAAGAACCTGAGAAGAGCCCCGCTGGATCAGGCCAAAGGCCCACCTAGTCCAGCTTCCTGCATCTCACAGTGGCCCCACCAGAGGCCTCAAAGAGCACACAAGACAACAAGATGCCTGCATCCTGTGGCCACTCCCTTGCACCTGGCAGTCTGAGGTAAATAATAACTTGCAACCTAATCTGGGCCTTAAGAACGTCAGAAGAGCCCTGCTGGATCAGGCCAAAGGCCCATCTAGTCCAGCTTCTGCATCTCACAGTGGCTCACCAGATACCTCTGGGAGCACATGAGACAACAAGATGCTTGCATCCTGTTGCCACTCCCTTGCACCTGGCGTTCTGAAATAGCCCACTAATAATATAAGGAGGATGCATCATGGCCTATCGCCTACGATGGACTTTTCCTCCAGAAATCCATCCAGTCCCCTTTTAAAGGCATCTAGACCAGGTGCCGCCTCCTGTGGCAAGGAGTTCCACAGATTAATGACCCGTTGGGTAAAAAAAGTATTTCCTTTTATCTGTCCTAGCTCTCCCAACACTCAGTTTGAGTGGATGACATACATAATACTGTGTGTGTTCCCATCAGATTGGCAGTGCAAGCCCCCCCCCTCCCCCGCCCCCGCGTGTCTACTCAGACGTAGGTCTTGGCACATTGTCGATGGGTTTTGGCCAATATCCCCACCATCTTCAATAAAATAAAATAAAATCTTGCTTTCAGAGGCCTGCTGATGATCAGTTGATGATCTCATTGAACGGGGGGGGGCTGCTCTTGAGTCGGATGATCTCATGCAAAATTGGCAACCGCCCAGGATCTCCGGCCAGAATTCTTGCTGTGAGCAGCCTGCCTGGAATGATCAAGATATTGATCTTTTGCATGTTGAGCAGGGGCTGTATCGCCAAGCGATGACCCCCCACTCAGCTCCACGGTTGCTCCTTCCCATCAGCTTGGCATTCGGTGGTAGACTGCGACCGAGTGTGGAGGTTCCATTCCAGACTTGCCACGGAGAGCCCTGCAGGATCAAGCCCCAGAACTGATGCTCCTGCAGGATCAAGCCCCAACAACACTGATGTAGTCTGGCCTCCTGGGCCCACTGGAAGCCCACAAGCAGGGTAAGGGCAGGAAATGGAAACTTGTCGACTGATCTCGGGGTCGACCTAGGGGTTTGCCAGGGTATAAATTGGTGCCTTGCCCCTGTGCTGGAACAGGAAAGTTAGGATGGTGTAGTGGGGTGGGAGTTGTTAAAGCGCAACAGGCAAACAGAAGCAGATTTTAACTGAGATGAGTTTGGGACGGAGTGTTTTGTGTCCGAGGTTGGCCACTCGTGGCTCAAAGAATTCTGTGGCCGCTCAGCTTGCACCCGGCCTTCAGAGACACGCGACTTCCAGACCCATCTCGGCTTGTCACCTGCGATGGGACTTTTCCTCCATCAATCTGGCCAATCCCCTTTTCAAGGGCACCTCGGGTGCCAGCGCATCCCGTGGCAAGGAGTTCCACAGATCAACAGCACAGAAATATCTCCTTTTTTGTCTTCTGCCCGCTCAATTTGAGGGGACGTGCCCTGGTTCTGGTGCTGGGCAAGAGGGAAAAGAACATCCCTCTATCCAATCTCTTCCCCCACCCCTGCACTTTTTTTCCCCAGATGGACGAGCCCCAAAGCGTAGCCTTTCGATTTTCCTGAATAGCATCTTGCAAAAAGAGGAGGAAAAAAAATACGAGTGCATTTGTCTTGAAGGAAAAGTGTATTGATTTTTTGTGGCGGGGGGGGGGGCTTTCCTTCCCCCCCCTCTTGCTGCAGGCTCGGCTTACAGCAGCAGAAGACAAAAGGCGGCGCTCGGCCCGCCCTCTCGCTTGACCGGCAGGTCCCCATTCGCACCTTCTCCGCGCAGCGGTAGATCCGTCCTCGTTCCCGGCGACCTGGAGCGGAGGAGGAGGCGGGGAGGGCGTTTTGTAACCACGGACGACCGCGGCAACACTCCTGCGAGGGGGAAGACTGGCGAGGGCGAGAGGAAGAGCCCGCGACAGCCGCAGATCCGCAGTGGGGGACGCGGCGCCATCCGAAGCGGAGCGACTCCGGACCGAACTCGACCCTTGGCCGGTTTTTTGCTTTGCTTTTCTCGCCGCGGGGATTCAGCCGGAACGCGGCTCGCCGCCTGCTGAGGGTCTGAACGGGATTCGGTCTCCGCTCCGGAGGCACCCCGGATGTTGGCTCTCGGCTGAGCACCCACAACAAAGACCTTCCCCCCCCCGTTTGTCCGCCCTCCCCCCTTCCTTTGTCCCCGAGCTTGCCATTTTGGGAGCGGGGGCTTGCTCCGCTGCAGGGACAGGGGGGAGCCTCCGAGTCGGCTCGCAATCCGGATTGTGCGCGTCGCCTCCCCGCTCTCCCCCCACATCCTATATGTGACTCGCCGCTGGGCACCGGGCAGGCGTCTCCCGCCCCATTGATGCGCTGCTGAGCCCGGGGCGTGTGTGCGGGGGACGGGTCGCGCGTCCGCCATGGGGAAGTCCAACAGCAAGCTGAAGCCCGAAGTGGTGGAAGACCTGACCAGGAAGACCTACTGTAAGCCGGCCTCTCTTCTTTTGACGCGTGTCTCGCCTTTCTGACGTGTGCGCGCAGCTTTCCGCTTTGGCGGGGGGGGGGGGGGGCGGAATCGGGGCTGGGGGTTTTGCGCCGGGAAAGGGCGATCTCGGCTTTTGTCTCGCAGTGCGGGGGGGGGGGGGCGCCGGGGTGGGA
>JAJKFI010000218.1:114636-141419 GCA_029204185.1 Lerista edwardsae | reverse complement strand
CCCCCCCCACCCTCCGCCCTTCCCCCCCGCCTTGCTCTCTGGCATGATTCATGCCCCTCCTCGTGGTGCAAGGCTGGCAGAGGGCGCATCACCCGACACCCCGCAAAGCTTTTCCTGGGGTGGGCGGGGAGCCGGCTGAGCCGGAAGGCGCTTTGATGGGGCTGGGGGGGGGCGCTGGGGTGGAGGCGTGGATGGGGGGGGAGGAAAGTGCCTGCATCGCCGCGGAGGCCGAGACCACTTCTGAGTTGATTTGGGGAAGGGGAGTTGCGGGGGGGGGGCAGAAGATTTGCCCCCCTCCCTCTTTCCCCGGATCCCCGCAGGGTTTGAAGGAAGCCTGGAAAAAAAACAACACTGGACGATCTGGGCACAGAGAGAGACCGGTCTGGGGGCGGGGGGAGAAAAACAGAAGACTCGGGCCCATTCCATGCAGACATCAGCATTCCAATCCGGCCTCCCCCTTTCATGCAGTTTTGGTCTCTCCCCATCGCTGGAGCACATTGTTTGGAGGGCTGGAATGTGACTGCAAAGGGGGGGGGCCCACGGCCTCCCGGTAACGAGGTCCTAACCTTCCTCCCTGCCCCGGTGTCAGAATCGAGGCATCGGCGGCGAGGGGGCTCACAGCAGGGGCCAGAGCACAGATGTGCATCGCAGCACATTTTCAGATGGGCGGAGAGATTGAGGGGGGCCGCTTGAGCCCCCCACGCTGCTTGTGGGGGTGGGGGCAGGATCTGGAAGGAATGCTTTTAGCATGTTTTCTTCCTCCCTCCCCCCACCCAAAAAAACGCATCTGGTTTGGCTCACTCCCTCAGTGAGCCACACTGAGTTGGCTCCCCAACAGTGTATCCCCTTGGCAAAAACAGCACCGGTTAGGCTTGGAGCTGTGGATCTTAGCACAGAATCCGGCTTTCTGAGAGTGTTACGTTTATTTCATTATTATTATTTTTTTAAAAAGCACGCATCTAGTCCTCATTGAGGCGAGCCGTGTGGGCCGTGCCTGGGGAGATCCTCAAAGCCAGGAGGGGGCCCGAACAAGCCGTGCTGCGGGTGGTGGCGTACGTTTCAGGGCCCGCTGGGTTCTGAGCGCCTCCTTGCTTGTCCCCCGTATCTAGCAGAACAATTTGTTCACCAGTTAACGATACACAGAGTCGGCGTCTCTCAAAAAGGGGGGTTGATTTGCAGGAGTCTGCACTGCCGAACTTCAGTCGCTGGATCCTGCCGTCGCTGGCACCGAATTTGGCTGCGAAGGAGCATTCGGGCTCCTTCCGACAGGCTTTGTGCGGCCCAGATTCATTCTTCCCCCCCTTTTCCTGTTCTAGGCGCACAGGAACCCTGCGAGGTTGGCCAGACTGGCCGATGGGGACCGGCTCGGTGACCGCTGGACGGCGAAGCCGGAATTTGAGTCTGGGTCTTACTTGCTCTCTAGGCTGGGCTCCCCTGACCCTGTCGAGGGGCTGCGGCCCCAGCTGTGAGCGTGAGCGTGAGCGGTGTGGGTCGGTCTGAGGGTTGCAGCCTGCTCTTCGGTGTCACTTGTGGGGCCGCTGTGGACTTCCTCCCCCCACAGCTCCTCAGACAGGGCCGGATGGGCGCATGGAATTTGCCATCGCAGGGGGAGAGGCCTTGTCAATGTTGAGGAGCCGTGCGAGGTGAATAGAACCTCCGTGTACGAGGGTAGTCTATCTGCGATTACCTGATGCCGGGGGCAGAGAGCGAGAGGGTTGCCGCTGCCTTCATGCCTATCCGTGGCTTTCTCTTGAACCCAGGAGGCCCAGCTAGATTATCTCCGGGTGCCCTCTTCGACCGCGCCACTTTTTTTTCCCAAACAGGGTCCCCAGCCTTCTTGCCTCCCTCTCTGCAGATCTCGGCGTTGCTGAGACTCTATACTTGCCTTTCAAACGGAGTTCCTTTCTCTCCCCGCCATCCCCGTGCCATTTAATTTCATCAGCCCCGAGCTGTTGCGCTCAGTGGTGCGCCGTTTCAGAAAAAGACGAGGCTTGGAAAAGGCCAAACGGTTTGGGGATTTGAACATCGAGCTCCCCCCCCCCCGTTAGGTGGTAGTGAGATTGATTTTGCAGGGCGCCTGCAAATGGGACGCGTTGCCCAGACCAAGGTGTGCACATGCACTCCCCCCTCTCTTCCACTCGCCGCTGTCTTTGCTGCAGTCCCGCAGCATCGCTTTACCCAAAAAAGGCAATCTGTGCTCACGTCGCAGCAGCTTCGTGCGCTGGCTACACACTGGTGCAATGCACAACCCTTTCCCGGCTGGAACTGCTTGTCTGCATTGCTCCTTTGGCCGGCTGGGGAACAGCACATCGCAGCACATGGCTGTCAGTAACGCTTCCCACATGCAAGGGTGCAAAACTGCCTAGCCTAGGGGGCAACCATTGGCGGTCCCTATAGAGGGGCCAATTTCTACCTTCCAGTGGCCGACTTGGAGGTTTTGCAAGAGCTTGAGAGAGAACAGCAGCTGCAGCCATCAAGTTCCTAGCCCTCAAGATGCGCGGCTGAGATTCTCAAACCCTGGGCTGGGGTTGAATAGGATTTCCCCTTCCCTGTTTTTAGTTCTTCAGCACCGTTCACATTTAGGCATTTCCTTCACAGAGTGACTTGGCAGATCTCTGCCCCGAGGGGCTTCCAATCTCGATGTTGACGGAGGGGGAGCCCAGTGGGGGAGAGGTGGGACTTTCCGGGCCGTGGTGACCCTGTCCGGCGCAGTATGCAAAACAGGACAGTATGCAAAACGTGTTGTCTCTGTTGCTTGAAGAAAAGCAGGACGTAAATCTCATCGATAACTTGGAGACGGTTAGCTATCTGGCCATGTGCTTTTCTTTTCATTTATTTATTTATAGGGCAAGGGTGTGTGTGTGTGAGAGAGACAGAGAGAGAGAGATTGCCCCTTTTTCATCCAGGAAAACGTCGTCCTGCTTTGCACAGGGCAGGTCTAGATGCAACTCCTAGCAGGTCTGAAACCGGGGGCTGCTTCCAGCCAGCGTTGATAATACTGAGCTGGCAGATCGAGGGCCGGACTTTCTGTCTATAGGATGAGTCTCGAACCAGCTTGCACCTTTCAGCTTTGCCGCATGAGCTCTTTTGCTCTGCGCTTCCTTTGTGGGTCCCGAAGTGGGCAAAAGAGGGGGGCAGCTGGAAAGGAGGCATCCCTAGCGGGATCTTCTGCCTGAGGCACTGGCCTCAACTGGCTTCGACATGGGCCGGCCCTGATTCAGCCTCACCCGTGCGAGTCCCCGACACCACCTCTTGTGAGCAGAGCTCATTGCTGGGCAAGGAGGACGGAACCGGCTCGCAAGTGCAGCTGCAAATCCGCTGCAGTTGCCCCTTGACGGCATGCGCGGGGGTTCTCTCCAGGTGCCCATCCGGTGAAGAGCGCGGGCCCTTCTGAAGTTCGACTGAGACCCTGGGCACTTCCAGGCCGGTTTGGCTGCAAAACGGGGAAGCCGTCTCCTCCTCCTCCTCCTGCAACATTCCTGCCAGGAATGGTTTGCCCTCCGGGCCGAAATTGCCGTGGTGGGTGTGTCTCTTAGAATGGAAGCCGGGACTTCAGAAATTACTTTACCTTTGGGGCACATTTGCCCTGGATTCGGTCCCTGGGCCGGGCAGGTTCCTGGGCCACACAGGTTCTGCCCCAGGGCCGGCAAAGTTTAAACGGTACCCTAAGATCTCAGGTATTTATGAATTGCAAGGTGTGGGGTTGCGGCTGGCTGATGGAGCACCTGCCCTCCATTTAGTCAGCCCCAGTTTCTGGGAATCCAGGGGGGGTTCCCAAAGGGGAATTGAGGGGGGCAGGGGAGAGGGTCAGGAAAACAGACGGACTGGGAGAAAAAAGGTTTTGACATGGGTTTGGCACCCCACTGCAATTCCCCCCTTATTAAAAAGCGATGCCCTGTCCTCCGACGTCTTGCCAACACAGAGAGGGACTTCCTTGCAAATGCCCTAATTTAATACTTCCTGGTTGGTATCACAGGCCTGAGTCCAGAGCCGGAATCCTGAAACAACTTGGGATGCGGAAAAAGGACTCTGAAAGATGCAGCCAAAATCCCGCCGGGCTGGCTCGTGCCTCTCCGCAAAACACTCTGCACGCGCTCTCTTTCCTTTGTTCCTGCTTTGTACCTCTGTGTCTTTTAAGAAGGATGCTTTGAGCGTTGAAAAACCATTGTGGTGGGATGTTTAGATTCCTTTTTTCGATGGTGTCACTTGCACCCAGTACTCAGTGTGGGGCAGCTTAGGATGGGGCAGGATTCTCCCCCCCCAAAAAACTTCATTGTACTTGGGACCCCCTACAGGCAGGCAGGTGCCCTATCACTGATTTATCTTCCCCGCTGTTAGAAAGATCCATTCCTAACTGGCTCAGCTGCATCCATGCCGTCTTAAGGACTAGAAACTTGATTTAAAAGAAAGCTAAAAATAACAAGGACAGCCCGCAGCCTCGAGCGTAGCTTACCCGGCCACCCCGTGTTTGCACAGAGCAGTTGTCAGTCCCGAATTGGTCTGGGGTGATCTTTCGGCTGGACGGCCTTGGCGCCAGGCCGACAGCCTGGACAATGTTGTTGTCGGCCCGTCATCCTGCAGGGCGGGAACATCAGCCGCCGGGCTCAAAAATGGGAGAAGCTGAGTGTTTTGGCAGGAGAGGCGGAAAAATCCAAGCCCCCCCCCTTCCACAATTAAGTTAGGATAATGCACACAGCCGTTGATGATTGGCAATTCTTTTCCAGGGCTGCCAAACAATAGGCCGCTTCCCTTGGTCTGAGGGCGAGCGGGGCAGGACTGTGGCTCAGTGGGGGAGCATGCGCTTCCCATGCGCACGGATGCCCCTCGCCGGACCTCTGGCCTCTCCGCCTGCAGAGATCTCTGCCGGCTTTTCGTGGACCTGGAACTACGCTCTGTGCAGACGTGGTCTGAGGAGCGGATTCTGCGAGGAAGACGCAAAGCAAAGTGAGCCTCAGCCCCCCCCCCTTCCACGCGCAGACTCATCAGAGGCACATCTGAGAGTGAGGCTGCTCCATTTTGAGTGGGCAGTGGCCTGTGTGTGTGTGGTGTGTGTGTTGAGTGTGTGTGTGTGTGTGTGTGTGTGTGTGTGTTCACACACCACTGCGCACTGAACCCCCCAGTCTGGGATGGAGCACGGACAAGCTTACAAATCAGCTTTAAAATAACCCTCTCACCCTCTCAAAAAAAAAAAAAAATTCCCCAAGCACCCCACAGGCCGTTTGCAACCCTTTTCCCTAACTACCCGGGAGTAAGCCACAAGAACTATCACTGATAAGAGAGCAGACCCAGTAACCTCGTAGAAGTACAGATCTGTAGCGTTTCCCCAAGCGCAGGCCCACACGGCATCGCATCCATTGAGACTAGAATGCGCTTTGGAATGAACGGGGACCCGCCTGAAATGGGCTCAAGACCCACCTAGCGGGTCCCGACCCAAAGTTTGAGCAACACAGGCTGAGAGGGCCCGAGCCGGATTGCCTACTCCAGGCAGGGGGCTGGTCTAGATGACCTTGTGGGGAGCCCTCCCAACTCTCCGATTCTGCAAAGGCCGCCCCAGAATCCGGCAGTCAGGAGCGTCCCACGTTAAGTAGGTCAAGTCTTTGCCTCCAAGCGCTCCGGCGAGGAGGGAGGTCTAGCGTGCAGGAGGAAAGATGGCTTTTTAATTCAGAAAACGGCCGTGGCGTTCAGTTCTGGGAAACGCCGAGGCGTTTTTGAGCGGAGTGAGTGAACTGGGTTAAAGCCCTTGTGGGCAGCACCCTCCCCCCTGCCGACGCACATTTTTGGCCTTGCGCATGTTTTCTCGTGCCTTCTGCTCTGTGCTGCGGCTTTGAGCATCAAGCAGGACTCACGTTTACATAAGAACATGAGAAGAGCCCCTATGCTGGATCAGGCCAAAGGCCCATCTAGTCCAGCTTCCTGTATCTCACAGCGGCCCACCAGGTGCCCCAGGGGGGCACGAGACAACAAGATGCCTGCATCCTGTGGCCACTCCCTTGCACCCGGTACTCTGAAGTAGCCTACTGCTAATGTAAGGAGGTTGCACAATCCATCATGGCCTATGGCCCACGATGGACCTTTCCTCCAGAAATCCCTCCAATCCCCTCTTAAAGGCATCCAGACCAGATGCCATCACCACCTCCTGTGGCAAAGAGTTCCACAGATTAACTACCCGCTGGGTAAAAAAGTATTTCCTTTTATCTGTTTTAACTCTCCCAACCCTCAATTTCAGTGGATGCCCCCTGGTTCTGGTGTTTTGAGAGAGGGAAAAGAACATCCCTTTATCGACTCTATCCCTCCCATGCATAATTTTGTATGTCTCAACATTTTGTAGGTCACATTTGGGCCTCCTGGACTTGCAGGTGGGTGGAGGGTGCCAAGTGAGACTGGCGTTCCAGCCAGATGCTGGCGTTTTGCGTGAATGGAGGGAGCAGGGGGGGCTGGAGGGGCCTAGAAGGAGCCCCCGTGTCTGTGGTGCCCCCCCCTTCCTTGTGCGCCTACCCTAGGCTGAATGTTGGCTGAATGTTCCCTTTGGCTTGGCAGGGTTCCAATGCTCCCCTTGACCCGGAAGGGCTGCAAACCTCCCTGGATTCCAAAAAAAGAAGAGTAGAGTAGGCACGAGACAGGAAGTGTGTAGCAGAGAGTAGTGGGCTAGGGCGTCTTCACTCTCCCTTTTCTGCTCCATTCCCTCTTCCTTTTTGTGAGAGGACAGGATAACAGGGATGCGGAGGGCAGGCCGGACATGGGGCAGAAGCGGGCTGCAGGCCCTTGCCCGGTTCCGTGCGAGCCCGTCTGCGGAACTCCTGGCCACCGGATGTGGGGATGGGGCCTGCCCTAGATGCCCCGAAAAGGGAATCGGGCAGAATTGCGGAGGAAAAGGTCCATCGCGGATTACAAGCCGCGACGGGTGTATCCGCAACGTTCCGGTTTTAGGAGTGACGCCGGCTTGCAAGGGAGCGGCAACAGGACTGCAGGCGTCTGGTGGTCTTGTGTGCTCGGTCTAAATCTGACTCCCAAACCACTGCGCCATCCTGGCTCTGGAGTCAGGCCGGCGCTTGAAGGCCTTTCAGGAGGGGGCATCTGCCCTCCCCTAAGCTGGACGCCCAATCGGGGCGAAGGCAGGCGTCGCTCCTGATCCCGTCGGCCAGCCGGCCTGCCTGCGTGTGGCCACTGCAGCCTCTGCCGCAGCACATTTCCTGCCTGTCAATCCATCACTCTGCGCCGCTCCTCCAACCGTGCCCAGCCAGCTCCTGCAGGGAGCTTCCCTCTGCCCGACTCTCCTCCATTGACTCTGCCTTGACTGATTTAGGCTGCATCAAAATGCCACCCGGAAAGGCTGCCCTCACAAAAGGTAGTCCGATCTACGCAGAGGAGGAAGGTCTACTTCCCCACCCACCCACCCCCGTCTCACCTCTCTCCCTTGTTCCGTCAGCCTCTCTTTCTGGCCAGTTTCCAATCCCATAATATTTCACGGAAGAAGCCTGAAGCATTTCCTCTGTGATCGGGCCAAGCCTGGGTAGGCGGGTCCACTTTTTCACAGCTGGAAACGTGGCTTGGTTTTTAAATATATATATATATTTTAAAGATTCCGGCCGTCAAATCCATCTTGCTCAGACGCCGGGTCAACGTTCCCGGCAAACGTTGTGATTTTCTTTTTTCCTCCCCCGGGTTCTGGTGGCTCCCCAAGTAGAGCTGCTTTTGTCGAATGCGTTGGAGGAGGCGGGGCCCGCACTTGTTGACTCCGCCCCCGGCACCTTCACCCCTCGTTGGCCCCGCCCAGCGAGGCTCACACCTTTCCCAAGGTTGGAAAAGGGGGATTGGAACGGCATGTGGGTGTGTGATCACCTGGCGTGTGGGTGATTGGAACGGCATGGCAGTTCTGTGTGAGGCAGAACTGGATTTGGCCTTGGGTTCAGAGATGGGCAGTTCAGGGGAATATCAGCCATCACAATCTAAGGGTCAGATCATTTAACCTTTTGTCGCTGAGAAAACGAGGCCGCCTGCAAGGAGGAAATAAAAATAGTAGTGGGAGGGAGAATTTGGGAGGGGGTGAGAAATTCTCAGCGCTGTGTGAGGCTTATTCACCGGGGCTGGGAGGGGAAGGAGCGCTAAAGTTCTGAAGCCTAAAGTTCTGGAGTCTGCATAAAAAGCCAACAGCAACGGAAGGACTCGGGGCCGCCACTGCTCTCCTTGCTCAGAGGGGCGCGTTGACGAGGAGCAGAAGTGACAGCCGCAATCTGGAGAGCACAGGTGCGGAGGGAAGGGGGAAAATGGCATGCCTGGCACAGTTGGTGCGGACGGAACGGCATCTCGCTGCAAACCGCAGTTTGCCAAGCGGGTGCCAGCCTCAGGGTTTGCTTGCTCCTTTCATCTCTTGCGCTTGCTGGTGCTATTCCCCCCGCTTTTTCCTTCCCAGCCTCAGCCGTGTTTTCCACTTTGTTAGGCGCATCAAGACAAACCATGGTTTGCAGATCCTCTTCCTGCCTTAACCCTGGTTTGTGTAAAAAGCATCAGCTCGGAAAGCAAGCCAGGACGCGGATCATTTTGGTTAGGGCAGACGGAATATTAAAAATTAAAAACGGGGAAAAAAGGGTCAAATCAGCTAATAGAGAGAGGGCAAGATTGAAAAGAGCTCCAGAGAAAATAAAAAACAATTGAACTAAAATGGAAATCTAGGGATTAAAAAAAACAAACAGCGGGGAAGATGGAATACAAAGAGGTAAGGCTGAAGATACAGGAAGCTGGACCAGATGGGCCCTTGGCCTGATCCAGCAAGGCTTTTCTTCTGTTCTAAGACTCCCAACCAGCCCTTGCTACCTGTGTTCCAGGGTGTGTTTACTCCAAAGTAAACCCCATAGAGCTAGTGGGGCTTACTCCCAGGAAAATGTGCATGCTGCAACATTTGATGGTGGGAATATTCTTGCATCACCTGAAGGCGTTGGGTGGTCCAAGTGGATTTGGGTTCACACATTCAGCTGCCCGCCAACGAGTGCAGGGCCAACTGGGTGGTAACTCTGAATGTGTGAACAGGAATCCCCAAGTGGCGACAAATCAAGTGACAAGCCGGCCTCTCGGTCCTCACTCCTAAACTCTCTTCTTCTTCTTCTTCTTCTCTCTTTTCCAGTTACGGAGAAAGAAGTCCAGCAGTGGTGAGTAGCGAATTCTTGTGTGCTCCCAAGCGTGTGTGTGTGTGTGACCGCGGAATGGGGAGGCAACTTCTGGCGCTGTGATGCATGGCCTGTTTGTGTCAGAGAGGATCCCGCCTCCTTTAAGAGCACCGTTTTGTGAAGCGAAATGTTTTGTGAACTGAGGGTGGGGGAGAGGCAAGGTGAGGCGGAACGGTTTTTCACGGCACCATCTGGAGGGAAGCAGCTTCGGCGAGAGCAAAATCTGGGTTAGTTGAGGGAACGAAAAGGGGTGGGTGGGAAATCTGGAGATTTGGCACCTTGAAGGAGGAGGAAAATGAGAGGCAGAGGAAAACAGAGAAGCTACGAGGTGCAAGTTAGAGAAGGCGCTGTGAACTGTGCGCTCTGAAATACAGGGGGCCCTCAGTATCTGTGGCGGGTCCATTCCGGAACCCTCCGCGGATACAGAATTCCACGCCCTTGCACCTTGCATGCCCTTGCCCGCCGGCCTGCCTGCCCCAGCGTAGCATTGGATTGCGTCCTCAGCCCCGTTGCGAGCGAGCGAGAAGCTGGTCTCGCAACGGTGAGAATTGAAACCCCTGGATCTGCCTGACTGGCTGTGCCCTTTCCTCCCCTTTTAAGAAGAAATTCGGCTTGCCGGACGCCAGTGGAACGTTGCCAGCCCATAAAGGAGGCGCATTAGGGCTTAGACTAATGTCAGTTGGAAAGGCCGCTCCAAGCGGGGGAAGGCTGTGAGCGCGCTCAGAAGCGATTCTTCCCCAGTCCTCCCCGCAGTTCCCCCTGAATTCAGCTAATTTGATTTTTCCCTGCTTTCCCACCTACAGCCCGTTTTCCTGGGTAACCAGCCAGCAAACGCACACAGCTGACTGTTTAAGTGTGAATGTTCCAAGCATCCCCCCTGAGAATCTGATTGCGAGGACGGCCGCCCGGCTGGGGGCTTGTGCGTTTTTCCTCCGCTCGGCAGCCAAGTTGTTATTTAGGCCGGGCGGTTTCACGCCGTGATCTTGGCTTTCTGTCCTTGAACGTTCTCCGCCTGGCCTCCCCATGGGTTGCGTGCCTCTGACGAAGGAAAACCCGTAATTGGCGAGCCGGAATCCAGGGAATATCCGTTGAAGGGCCCTCCGCGGATAACGATTTCTGCGGATAACGGAATCCGCGGAAGGGCCTCACAGGAGCGCCCCGACGCGCCAAAAACCAGCAGGGCCTTCTCGACATGCTTGGGAGCCTTTCCGAGGCCCAGGGAAGACATGCATGGGTGTGGCACTTGTGGTCATGCCCGGGGAGGCGCCCCTCTGAAGCAGCAGCTCCTCCGAGGAAGACGTTTCTCGTTCTCCGCGGCTGCCGCAAAACAGGTTCGCCCATGCGCTCCCATGCGCTCCTGCGCACGAGCCTGGCCGAGCTGGCCTCTGCCGTTGGAGATTGAACAACAAAGCACGCCATTAGTCACTGAAGAATAAACACCCGCTTCCCTCATTCTGGAAAGGGAAACGTTGTCATCATCATCATCATAAAAAAGAAAAAAATCACCTCCACCCACAGCCTGGGTAACCAGCCAGCAAACACACACAGCTGACTGTTTAAGTGTGAATGTCCTGTTCTTTCCCTGCTTCCTTCCAGGGAATGGTTTGCGGGGGGGGAGGGGGCAGGGGAGAGAAGTGGGCTAGCAATCCGTGGGAGTGTTACATGCCTGCCACGAGGCGGGCTTGGCTGCTTCAGGTTACGTAACGCGTCATTCATGCGCTGAATTCTCTGCCGTAAGACGGAGCAACAGCCAGAAGCTTTGAAATTGGAGTAGCTAAAGGGGGGATGACTCCAATGGAACGTGGTGGCGCAGCGGGTTAAACCGCTGCTGCTGGGCTTTCCGATCGCAAGGTTGGCAGTTCGAGACTGCGCGACGGAGTGAGCTCCCGTGGCTTGTCCCAGCTCCTGCCAACCTAGCAGTTCCAAAGCACCTAAATGCGAGTAGATAAATAGGGACCACTTTGGTGGGAAGGGAACGGCGTTCCGTGCACTACGGCGTAGAGTCATGCCGGCCACATGACCATGGAAGCTTGTCCTCGGACAAAACGCCGGCTCTATGGGCTTAGAAACGGAGATGAGCACCGCCCCCTACAGTCGGTCACGACTAGACCACTCGGTCGTGGGGAAACCTTTACCTTTAAAAGGGGGACAAGGAGGGTAAATTGCCCCGGGTGTCTTAGAGGCCGCTGATAGACACCTCTGTCAACTGGGAGGGATATTAATGTTTTGTGCCAGATATGTGCCACTGGGATGGACCACGGAGGGGATGGTCGGTCCACGGCCGAGTGAAACCTCCACGTTCAGTGGCAGTGTATCGCTGTTGGTGCTAGCGGCTGGAGCTGGCTTTTTTGCCAACCTGCCCTGCTGGGGTGGGGAATTGCTGCCCCATCCTTTGGACCCACTTTGCGGCTCTTCGTTTGAACCCGCTTGTAAAAGGAAGCGGGAATTGGGGTGGGAAAGGAAGTGTGGAGGAGAGGAGAGCGGTGGGCTAGAGACGTAACGGGCAACAGTGGGTTGCTGGCAGAGGCTGCTCTAGGCCACCGCTCTTGTCTCCTCTCCCTACTTCCACTTGTTCCTCCTCTTCCTTTGCCAAACCAGGGAGGAGGCGGGTGAGGGTGGCAGCATTTGGCCTGCCAGCTTGTGCCTGCCGCACTCAACCTCGCCTCCCTCGCAGGGTTCTTGCGCACTGCCGTGAGCTCCTTGGAGGAACGGCAGGATTAAAACGTGGGAAAGAAACAAAAGCAAAGGCAGAAAGAAAGGCCTTCTGCCCTTCTCGCGGAGTCACAGCCGCAGTAATGTGAAAAAAGATGCCTGCCCTGCCGATTCCGGCCCCCCTCCTCGTTCCTCACCCATCTCCCTTTGGCACGAGCGCCGCTTGTGACAGATTCGGGTGGCCCCGTTGCGTAACAGGCCCCTCATCTCCCTCCCCTCCACCCCTGCCCCCAATCTGCTCTTCCGTCAAGGCTCTGTCTGTGCCTTGCCGGTTTGATCTTGGCTGGGGTTTGACACATGGGGAGTTGTTGTTTTTTGTGCAGCTTGTTAGGGGGGGAGAGTTCTCATTCTCCCAGCTGGAACAGGGAGGGAGGGAGGAAGGAAGGAAGGATGATTGATTGATTGATTGATTGATTCCCCTTTCTCCTCCTCTTTTACCCTTTTAGACAGTGATTTAAAGAGCAAATCTAAAAAAACACTCTGGGTTTTCCAGGCATCCGACAGCCTTTTCTTATCAAACAGAGCTGGAATGTTTTTGCCAGAAGCCGTTCTTTTCAGGAGGGGGGGGGAGATGGAAGTACCCGAGACGAGAAGGGTTCAACACCCTTCTCTGGCTGCTACTCCGCATTAAAGCTTCTCCCCCCCCCCATTTTTAGTTCTTTTGGTGTGTGTGTTTTAAATCAAGTCGGGACATCCAGGCCAGGCACTGTCGCCACATCATGTGGCAGGGAGTTCCGCAGACGGACAGCACACTGGCTAAGAGAAAGGTGTTCTGTTGTCGGGTCTCCCTCTCGCGACGCTCAGCGGACGTCCCCAGTCAGTGTGTGAGATTCTGGTGCGCTGCCCCAGGCTGTGTGGACCATTTTGAGCTAGGCTGGCCTTCGTCCGGCTGAACAGAAAGGGGGGGGGCGTCCATCCAGAAATGCCGGAGCCTGAATTCACACGTTCAGAGCATGGACTCCGGCATCGGCAATGGGGGGCTTAAAGGATCAGGGTTTTCGCGTTGGGTGCGTGTCCCACGCTTGGGGGAGGGAAGGAGTCCGCCCTGTGGCCTGTGGCGGCCTGGCTATGCGCCTGCTTCGCAGCAGTGAAAGCCCCAAGCCGTTAGCGGCTTCTGTGCAGGCGGGCTGTGCGGCCACCAACGGCCCCGATCGCTGAGCCGGGGAGCGACGCTGCCGGCCTGTGCCCAGCACCCTGGAGAGCTCCCGCCCCTGCCAGTCCGCGTTGACAGTATGCAATGCAACAGACGGGTCGATGGTCTGACCGCGATGATTGGCGAGCTGGCCAGCCCCCTCCCCCCCCACCCCGCAAGTGGGCTTATATGGAGAAAAACACAGCCCGGTCGGAGGCAACCTTGCTGGAATGCGCTCCCCACGCACAGCCCCCTCCCCCCCCCACCATGAGCCGGAAAGGTAAGCCAGAATCCCACACTGACAGCCGGGGCATCCGTCTCGCTCCCTTTCCCTGTAAATATTATTCTAAGGCCGGCGGCTGCCTTGCCTAAATCAGCAATAGCCGCCGGAGGGGGGCGGGGCCGACCGGTAAATATTTGGGCCGCCTGTCCCCGCCGCCCCCAGGAAACGGATCTCTGGCTCCGGTTTTGGCGTGGGACGCTCGGGCAGCCCCCGAGGTTGGGTGAGGCGCCAGGCTAGCATTAACCCCCTCGGGGCCGTGTGCGGAACGGACGGACGCGGGAAGGACACGGCGCCTATTTAGCAGCCCACCGGGGGGGGGGCCTCCCTTGCTGTGCCGCACTTGGCGCAGTTCTGCCCCAGCGCAGCGCACGACTGGCCTGCCCGCCCCGTGCTGCAGACCCCTTGTCCTGATTCAGGCCCGCTGCGATGGTGCCAAGCCTCAGCCCGGCAAGCAGGCTCCGTCCCGCCGTTTCTGGCGTCAGATTTGCGGCCGTTCCTCCTTCGGCCTCACAGCCGGCCCGTCCGTCTCACGCGGGCAGCCGGACGGGCCCTGCGGGGAGCCCCCGCCCGCCCTCACCGCCTCTCCTCTCCTCCGCAGGTACAAAGGCTTCATCAAGGACTGCCCCAGCGGGCAGCTGGACGCCGCCGGCTTCCAGAAGATCTACAAGCAGTTCTTCCCCTTTGGCGACCCGACCAAGTTCGCCACGTTCGTCTTCAACGTCTTCGACGAGAACAAAGTAAGCACAAAGTCTTCCCTTTCAGCAACGCCGGGCTTACACCAAGGAACGATGTACGATGAGTAAAAATGCCAGATATTTTAAGGGGCTGCATCCGGATAAAATCATGTGGCGGGCCGAATTTAAGAACATAAGGAGAGCCCCTGTGCTGGATCAGGCCAAAGGCCCATCTAGTCCAGCTTCCTGCCTCTCACAGCGGCCCACCAGGTGCTCCAGGGAGGCATGAGACAAGAAGATGCCTGCATCCTGTGGCCACTCCCTTGCACCCGGTACTCTGAAGTAGCCTACTACTAACGTAAGGAGGTTGCACAACCCATCACTGCCTATTATATAGCCCACAATGGACCTTTCCTCCAGAAATCCGTCCAATCCCCTCTTAGCGGCTTCTAGACCAGATGCCGTCACCACCTCCGGTGGCAAAGAGTTCCACAGATTAACTACCCGCTGGGTCAAAAAGTACTTCCTTTTATCTGTTTCAACACTCCCAACCCTCAGTTTTAGCGGAGGCCCCCTGGTTCTGGTGTTTTGAGAGAGGGAAAAGAACGTCCCTCCTCCTTTGTAGTGTTGCAATTTGTCCTCCTCCGGGCCGTAGTTCGGGGAGCCCTGCCCCTAGGACGCGAGGGAGCACTGTGTGAGAATGGGAAGGAAGAAGCTGCACAGCTCAACCCCCTGCCCCCACCCACCTGACAGCTGGCTTTCAAGGGAGGGGGCGCCAGTTATCCCAGCACCACCAAGAGCCCCACGTCCAGGAAAGCGACTGGAGCCCCGCGTCCCCCCCACGGAGGCCCATCGCAGGCTCGGTTTCAGCCCGGACCCGTCTCACCCTCCTCCGCGTTCTGTTCGCAGGACGGACGGATCGAGTTCTCTGAGTTCATCCAGGCCCTGTCGGTCACCTCGCGAGGGACGCTGGACGAGAAGCTGCGGTGTAAGTCGTCCGAAAACCGGAACTGGGATTGGCCAGGCCCACCCCACCCCCAACGCAGCCTGTAGGACAGGCCCAAAATCTTGCTAACGGCCGGATTTCAATGGAGGGCGACAGAAACTCCGTGGGGCGGGGGGAAGGCTGGTTTCTGCCCCCTCTGTATCCCTGTTTTGCCGTCACCCTATTGAAGTTCTAATGGTTTTCTCAGCTGTTGGTTCCTGCCTTGTTTCTCCAGATGAGATAATTTGCTGGATTTTAGTGTGCGCGTGTGTGTGTGGGGACACACATCCAGGAATGCTCTCATGCTTCAAGCACAGCAGCTGTCGTGCACAGTGGCACAACTAAAGAGGGGCATTGCCCTGCCTAGCACACCTTGAAGGGGTACCAACCCCCACCCCAATGGCCATAAAATTGGACCCGAGGCCAGTCATTCTCTCAGTCGTGCCTACCTCGCAGGGCTGTTGTGAGGGCCAAAGGAGGGGAGGAACTACGCATGCCACCCCAAGCTCCTTGGAAGAGGGGCGGTATAAAGAAATCCGCCCCCCTAATTCAGACCCTAGGGACGTGGTGGCGCAGTGGGTTAAACCGCCGCTACTGGGCTTTCCGACCGGAAGGTTGGGAGTTCAAGACTGCATGACGGAGTGAGCTCCCGGCGCTTGTCCCAGCTCCTGCCAACCTAGCAGTTCCAAAGCACCTAAATGCAAGTCGATAAAGAGGGACCACTTCGGTGGGAAGGTAACGGCGTTCCGTGCGCTACGGCGTAGAGTCATGCCGGCCACATGACCACGGAAGCTTGTCCTCCGGCAAAACGCCGGCTCTGCAGGCTTAGAAACGGAGATGAGCAGCGCCCCCTGCAGTTGGTCACGACTAGACCGTTCAGTCGCGGGGAAACCTTTACCTTTAATTCAGACCTTAATGCTTCCCGACCTTTGCCCTTTGCTTTCAGGGGCCTTTAAGCTGTACGACCTGGACAACGACGGCTACATCACGAGAAACGAGATGCTCGACATCGTAGACGCCATTTACCAGATGGTGGTAAGGGCGTTAAGGAGCTGGTCGCCGCTCTTTGGAGGCCGGCCTGTTTTTTTCTTAAGCGCCATCTAGTGGCTGGTTGACGAAGTACACGGCAGCTCGGCCCTGAGTTCTCTAGTTCAGCTCAGCTGCGGGGTGCCGGAAGACACAAGAACGGCTCGGAAAAGGGGGGGCGTTGGCTCTTCGTTGGTGGGGGCAGGCCGAGGGGAGAAGCACATCTTGTGGGTCCCTCCAGGGGTGTGTCACATGCTCCACGCATTGTGAACAACTGTCTTTTTCTTCTCACCCGGGCCAAGTAAAATTTGCCACCTTCGGACGGCTAGGAAAGGACACATTTGTAAACTGGGGAAAGTTGGCCGGGCACCTCTTAGGCAGGCGAATCAAACGCCTGAGTTGCTTTGGCCAAAGGTGGCCAAAATCTTCGGTGTTTCCCCACATTTCTCCCTCTTTTCCTCTATTTTTTTAGACCTTTTTAGCCCCCCCACCCCCAGGCTCCTGTCGTCTGAAAAACAGCAGGCTACTTTCTGCAGAAGCCTCTTTTTTTGAACCCAGCGTCATTCTCAGAGGCCCAGGAGGGGTTTGCTGTCTTGACCCACGAGACAGTAGATGTGGCCGGACCCTCCTGCGGAGATCGGCACATGCCTGTTGATGGGGTCGGCCAAACCCACCCATCGGATGACCCAGTGACGCCGGCCAATCTCAGTTCTTCCGTGCAGAAATGCCAGGAAATGACCGGCGTGGCCAAACCTGCGCCACATAACCACAAACTTTCAGATGCTCGAGAGCTGTAGTATCGATGAAGCGTTTAAATTCGTCGGTATATTGACTCGCCTTGACATCATAAGAACATAAGAAGAGCCCTGCTGGATCAGGCCAAAGGCCCATCTAGTCCAGCTTCCTGCATCTCACAGTGGCCCACCAGGTGCCTCAGGGAGCCCAGGAGACAGCAAGATGCCTGCATCCTGTGGCCACTCCCTTGCACCTGGCATTCTAAAGTAGCCTACTACTAATGTAAGGAGGTTGCCCCACCCATCATTGCCTATAGCCCACGATGGACTTTTCTTCCAGAAACCTGTCCAATCCCCTCTTAACGGCATCTAGACCAGATCCCATCACCACCTCCTGTGGCAAAGAGTTCCACAGATTTAACTACCCACTGGGTAAAAAAGTACTTCCTTTTATCTGTTTTAACTCTCCCAACCCTCAGTTTTAGCGGATGCCCCCTGCTTATGTTCAAGTCAGTATATTGACTTGAACATTTAATTAATCCAGGGAATTCTCCGTTTATATGAGGTAAAAAATTGTGAAGATTGAAAAAAAACAAAACCTTTTTTTAACTTTAATATATAATAATAGATGCAAAAAGGAGCGTCAATCCTGTCATTGATGGGTGTGTGTGTGTGTCCCTCTCTTCCTTCCTCCCTCTTCACAGGGCAATACGGTGGAGCTCCCCGAAGAGGAAAATACGCCGGAGAAGCGGGTGGATCGAATTTTTGCCATGATGGATAAAGTAAGATGTTTCAGATGTCTTCCTAGCTTGGGTACCTGCTGGTTTGGAGAGAGATAGTGGCCAGGTTAAGTCAGAGCCAAAAAACGGGAGCATTCCCAAGTTTGAGACTGGGAGTTACTGGAAGGGGACGTGTGTTATAAATGACACCTCCCCACACACACCTTTTGCTGCCTAGAAATGAGCCAGAAGAGGAACACTGAACTGAATGCGATGAATTCAACTGTGTATTAAGCACAAAGCCTGCAGTACCACTTGTGGCCACAAGGTGGCAGCAAATATTTTACTGCAACAGAATCCTGTTGCTCTCTTGGACCTGTCCCCCCCCCCCCCCCATCAAAAGATTGTTGCTTATCACAAAGCCCATCCCGCCCTCTCAATCCTGGGCATGCCAGCCGGGCACACATCTGCATTTTCTCAGGTTGTTCAGCTCAGAGAATAAAGCATGTTTGGCATAGAGTCTGTTCTACTGTTTGTTGCCACAAGGTGGCAGCACAGTTTTTCCTTCTGTAGAATCCCACTGAGATGGGACGTGTTTTTCTTCTCCTATAGGAAGGCTGGTTATTTACCAAGGAGTCTGTTCTCTAAAATCTGGCCTTAGTAGCCAATCTACATATAGGCTGTAGGAAGATTTGATGTTTCCCTAAGAAGCCTACCTCCCCTCCAATCAGAGCTGGGCTTACCGGGAGTCTAGACCCAAACCTGCTTGATAAATAAGTTCTTGTTTTGCAAGGGAAGCACAACCGAAAGCAACGGAATCCTACGGCAGTAAAAGCCTGCTGCTAGTCCTCAAGGTCTGAATAGGGTGTGGGCGAATGTTTTTGCCAAGAGGAACGGCAGTGTTCTTGCGGAGGTGAAAACAGAGAACCTGGCAGCGGAGTATGGCAAGCTTCGGGCGAGAATCAAGTGCTCAGATCTCTCGTTGCTTCTCTGTTCCAGAACGCGGATGGGAAGCTCACCCTGCAGGAGTTCCAGGAGGGCTCCAAGGCCGACCCTTCCATCGTCCAGGCGCTCTCGCTCTACGACGGGCTTGTATAGTTCCACGGTCCGATGCTTTGGTAAGTGGTGGGAACTCTTAAAACAGAGGCACCACCAGGGTAGCCAAGCCCCCCTTCTCGATGTCTGCCTTTTGCTTAAATTCTGCATGCCTGGCTTTTTCCGGCATCATTTCAAAGGCGCAAACGAGCTGTCCTGATACCCGGCATGAGAATGGCGCAGCCTTCAGTGGAAGGCTAATTTTGAGAGGAGCCCTGAAGTTTCTGTGTTCCGTTCAGGGAGTCTTGCGTTCTGGTCTACACACCATACTTTAAAGCCCCGGGACCTGCTTTTTAGAAGGACAATCTGTCGGGACCCACTGGAAGTGATGACATTTACCAGGCAGTGATGTTACGGCAAGAAGTGACATCATCTAGCAGGATTTTTTTTTTAAATCTACCCCATATGACAAAATCAAAGCACATCAATTAAGGGCGCAATCCTAACCTGGAGTTAGGCCGGCCCAGTTAGGCCAGCACAAGGGCCTCTGTAAAGCGCATTTGGACCACTCTCGGAGTCAGGGAGGGTGGCGCACATCTGTGTGCCGGCCTCTCTGACAGAGAGTGGTCCATACATACTTGATGGTGTCCCTTGTGCCGGCCAAACTTTGCTGGCCTAACTCCAGGTTACGGTGGTGCTCTAAGTAACAAAGTGCATTAAACGTTTGCCGTAAGTATGTTTAAAAATTTATTCGTTTCCGCGGCTCTTCCAGGCTCGCCCGAGGGGACCCCCTTCCAGTGCTATCCGACCACCGCGGACCAGACATGCGCCTGCCCTCCTTTCTGCTCACGCGGGCAAGAGATGCTCTCGGAGTGTCCCGCCACCCCACCCGCGCAGCGCTCGGAATCCATCTCCCATTTGCCAACTTCTGCATCTTAACAGCGACAAAGAGGGGAGAGGAGAAAAATGGGAAGAGAAGCCAGCCTCGATTTTATTTTATTTTTTCCACGGTCACGCCATGCAGAGAATCTCCTTGTGCATGATTTTCCGGTGTGGGGTTTTTTGGTTTTTCCCCTTTTCGTTCTGCCGTGTTGAGTGGACTTGAAACTGGCGGTATTTCCCCCCCCCCATTTCTCTCGCAAGGATAAAAAAAGCAGATCGGAGATTCAGGTGCACTTCGACGCAGATCAGAATGGCGAGGACGGCTTGTCAAAGCGGGGCTTTCGATTTTCAAACGGGGGCAGGCGCCGGAAGGAGTCCGACTGAACAACCACAAAAGTCTTTTTGAAATCGGGTTCATTCCATCACCGTCCGGGTTTGCGGCAAACTGCATTGCTAGGGGAGAAATGATATAAATACAAATATATATATCTATATATATATAATTTGGTGGGCGGGGTGGGATATAGTATTGTATGCTCTCTTATTTTATTTCGGAGCGGGTAGGGGGGGGAAAGCGTTGCCTTGTTTTCTTTTGTTTTTCATTTGTAAGAAAAGGAAAACGGCCTCTAAATTATTGCGACCTATTTATTTGCTGTGTACATGTTTTGCTGCCGTATTTTTCGTCTTGCGTTCGAAGACGTGATCAAGCTCGCGGATTGGTGTCCCTGGTGCAGAGGTGACATCGCCCGCCGTTGAAGTTAAGCCAAAACGAAAAACAAAAAAAAGTTTCTCCTAACATTTTGTGTGTGTGTGTGCGCGCGCTCTGCTGCCTGGCTGAGATCGAGGGGGGAATGGATGTGACCCCTTTCCATCCATTTTTGTCTCTCTTGCTTTTCATTTGTTTGTCCGCTGCCATGAAGGCTGTCGTTCATGAAGGCCACTCTGTCGTTCGCAGTGGGGCAGCCTCCGCACTTTGGAGAGTTCTCAACCGTTGTCAAAGTAGCGTCTCTCTCTGTGTGTGTTAAGTTCACGTTAATTTCTTCGGGCTCTTTCCTTCGGCAACCCCCGATACCGTTTTTGCCATATTGCCTCTGTGGTCCAAGACGAATGACGATCTTCACTCAGAACGATGACACGTCTCTCTGCATGAAACAAACAAACAACGAGTGTTTAACGCGGCCAATTTTTGTCAGAGCTTTAAAAACAAAGTCTTTTCGGAAAGAAGCAAAACAAAGAAACAAACAAAAAACAATGGAAATGGTCTGTGTGTCGTTTCTCTTTGCGCAGGATCCGCGCAGGGCTGGTTCTTCTGGAATGTTCCGCTAGGCCTGACACCCCTCTGGTTCTTAGAGAAGCTTTGCTCATCTTTGGGGTGGTGGTAGAAGTTGGCTACGCTGGACCCTGAGCCATCAGAACAGGGCACTTGGACCAGTTGACCCCTGAACTCTCAGTCCCATTTTAAATGTTCAGCGTATCTCCATGGGGCACGATGTGGGCACCTAGTAAGTGGCTTGTAGCAGCGGCCAACCCAAAATACTACTTGATGCCATCTCTGGTCTTGGTGCCTCTGCTCAATTACTCAGTCCCTGCATCCTATTGCAGCTCCTGTTTCTAAAACCAGGAGATGGTACATAGCTCATTCGGGGCTTGTCACCTGGGACAGACCTTTCCTCCAGCCATCTGCCCAGTCCTCTTTTTAACAACTGCCAGGCCAGGTGCCAGCAGCACATCCTGTGGCGAGGAGTTCCACAGATGCATGACACGCACCTGGCTCAAGAGAGATTTTCTCTTGCCTGTAACGTTCCGAGGAGAGCTGCAGCCTGCTCAAGTCCAGTGCCGGCTAGGGCATGATGGGCCGTCTCACCCCGCAGTACCAGCACTGGATAGGACGGGGCTGGGAATTACTTTTGGGGTGCTCTTCTAGAAGTTAAGTCAGGGGGAGTGATCGCCTTTGGGGAGTGTTTGCTTTGCCTCTGGGCCTTTTTGGGAATCTGCTTTGGAAGGGCCGTTGTGAAAAACAGGCTTTTCACACTGGCCTAAGGATCAGTTTGTTTTTTGAGAGGGGAAAACAATCTCTCTCTCTCTCTCTCTCTCTCTCTCTCTCTCTCTGCAGCATTCCCAATTATATAAGCGCATGTGTCCCGATCTCCCCCTCCTCCTGAATGTGTCCCCCTTTCAGAGAAACCACCCTCTGGCATGCTGAGCAAGCCTTTGGCTTCTTTCTCCTCGAGACGCTTAGCACTGCAGTCAGGCTCCCCAGGTCCCCGCAACCTGAAAGCTAGGCACCAGGGCAGTAGCCTGACATGCTAGTTTTCTCCCTGCAGGGGATTCTCTTTGCTTTTTGTGCACGGAAAAAGAAACCCTTGAGCCAGCTCCCCTGGGAAAGGGGTACGGATCATGTGTGAGTTGGGAAGACCTGATCTGGCGGAATGATTCTTAGGACTTTAAGGAGCTGGGGCGTCTCGGGCGGGTCAGCGATGTCTGGATTGCTTGAGCAGCTGCTGACTCAGCCCAGACGCTTGGAATTTGGAAGCAGTGACAGCAACTCCAGGGTGGTGGTGGATTGTGATGGGCCATGGGGGGGGGGCGGCGGCTACATCTCTGTCAACATCAGGTGGCCAAAGGCAGGTGACCGTCTGTTGCAACATGCCTCCCCTCCCCTCTGGCCTCGGCCGTGCAATCACAAGCCCCCCCTGTGGTCCAAAACGCCAACCTGCTGGCTCCACTGCTGAGAGGGTTGCCAACTTTTCTACTGCCCCCACTCCTGTGCCTCCGAGAACAGCAAGGCACTCAAAAACCAACGCCAGCAACACCCATCGCTAGAGCTGCCCATTCATTGGGAAATTAATTTTGACTCAGATGAGCTCGGTGGGGGAGGGGAGACCCCAGTGTCCCATTTGCCCCAAATGACTGGGTTGCTCTGCTTTTTTGGGGGGACAGACTGCCAAGTTCATTTTTGGTGCATCTCCGGGGCTAGAACTTGCCCTTTTCGGCCCTGGATTAGCCTCTGCCGTTTTTTTTTTAAGGATTGGCATCCCTGTGACATCACATGACAGCACCTCCAAAATCTCAGGTTTTGGGGTTCTGTCCAACCAGGCAACCACAGAAAGGACCACAGCGGGCAAATTTAAGAACATCAGAATAGCCCCTATGCTGGATCAGGCCAAAGGCCCATTTGGTCCAGCTTCCTGCATCTCACAGTGGCCCACCAGGTGCCTCAGGGAGCACACAGGACAACAAGATGCCTGCATTCCTGGCACCTGGCATTCTGAGGTAAATTTCTCAGGTAAACACAGGTGGCTTGTCAAGATTCTCCACAGTATTTCTCTTTGGCAGCCACCAGAACAAGATGCTCCTCTTCAGACATGTACTCACAGGAACAAAGGAACAGCCCCACTGGATCCGGCCAAAGGCCCACCTAGTCCAGCTTCCTGCATCTCACAGTGGCCCACCAGGTGCCTTAATGAGCACACAGGACCGCAAGATGCCTGTAGCCACTCCTCTGCACCTGGCATTCTGAGGTAAATTTCTCAGGTAAAAATCTGAGGTAAATATGAGGTAAATAAAACAGAATTTCCTATCCTGTCTGTGCGGAGGGAGCGATAATAACTTGCAACCCAGGGCGCCATCCTAAACTGAGTTAGGCTGGCATAAACTAAGCCAGCAAAGTTTGGCCAGCACAAGGGCAACCGTAAAGTCTGTTTGGACCACTCTCGGAGTCAGAGAGGCCGGCACACAGACGTGAGCCATCCTCCCTGACTCTGAGAGTGGTCTAAACATGCTTTACGGTTGCCCTTGTGCTGGCCAAACTGTGCTGGCCTAACTGTGCTGGCCTAACTCCGGGTTAGGATTGTGCTCTGGACCTTAAGAACATCAGAAGAGCCCTGCTGGATCAGGCCAAAGGCCCATCAAGTCCAGCTTCCTGCATCTCACAGCGGCCACAGGGAGCACACAGGACAACAAGCTGCCTGCATCCTGTGGCCACCCCCTTGCACCTGGGTATTCTGAAGTAGCCTACTTCTAACGTAAGGAGGTTGCACCACCCATCATGGCCTTTAGCCCACAATGGACTTTTCCTTCAGAAACCTGCCCAACCCCCTTTTAAAGGGACCCAGGCCAGATGCCATCACCCCCTCCGGTGGCAAGGAGTTTCACAGATTAATGATTTTTTTTCCACAGGTAAAAAACCTGGGGTAGTTCAGCATGCCAGGTGCAAGGGAGTGGGAGCAGGATGCAGGCATCTTGTGGTCTTGTGTGCTCCCTGAGGCACCTGGTGGGCCACTGTGAGATGCAGGAAGCTGGACTAGGTGGGCCTTTGGCCTGACCCAGCATAGGGGCTCTTCCTATGTTCTTACGTACGTCAAACTCTGTAAAGACCAGCCTAGGTAGAATTTATGAATGGAGGAGGAGGAGGAGGGGAGGGGAGGGCTGTAGGGGTTGGATTCCACCCAGTCCAATGTGCGCACACCCCTGTTGGACTTCCCCCACTCGGCCGAGTGCTGACTGTTTAAATTCTGAGAGGGTTTTTGCCCAGAGGCACAGAGGTTTTGCTGCGAGGGACATTTTTTTTCCAGCAGCGGCCGATTTCCCTCAGTGGGGTGAGTGAAACTGGCAAGTTGGAAACATGGGGCAGGGCGAGAATATTTTCCAAGCAGGAGGGGGTGATGGTGGAGGCTGGGAGAAGTCAGGGAGGGTCTGCATTGATAGGAAAACCACTGGCCTGGGATTTGGGGAGGGTCTGTCTACCGATCCAATCAGGCTCTTTTTTTAATTATTATTTCGGAAGTCCCCCTCACACTCACCGGACGGTCTCCTGAGTGCTGGGTCTCTTCTGTGCATTCCCCACCCCTTTAAATCTGGAGTCAAACTGGAGTCAAGCCGAATCAAAAAATCAGCTCAGAGAAAAGGGATCGGGAGCCCTGACACAGAAGATCAGGTGGGAAAATGGGTTCCAAGCAGGAATGTTGCAAGCCAGAGGCTTAGCTTGCGTGTGTTTTGTGAACGGAGCACGTAGAAAAAAGGAGGATCACGGCGGATCAGGCACAGGGCCCAATCCTGGCCAACGTTCCAGCACTGACATGGCTGTGCTAATGGGGCATCCTGCAGTTTTGGAGCAAACAAAGTAAAGGGGATGTTTGTTCCCTTAGCTCGGACCGGCATTGCCCTTATCCCAGAGCTGGAAGGTTGGTTAGGGTTGCCCCCTTCATGAGAATTCATGGGCTGTGATGCCCTAGATTCAGCCAAAAGAGCTGCCTTTATTTCCTTGCTCAACTGAATACAAATCAGGCGGAGGGAGCAAAGCTCATTCCGGTGGCTCTCGCCCGTTCTTTAAACTCAGGAATGGAGTATTTTTGTTTACAGAAACAGATTTGGATTTTGCAGTGGGTGGACAAGGGCTTATTTGCCGCCGACGGAGGCGGGTTGTCCTGCCTGAGGCAACGTTCTCAACTGGCCTCTTGGATGGGCCGGGCCGGGGCCTGTGATTCACCCAGAATCTTCTAAATCATTTTTTTTAAATTTCCCAGCATTCCTGCCACCATGGGCACGGCTGGAACTGCCATTTTAATGCCCCCCCCCACGGTGCCCCCTTGTGTAGTGTGGGCAGCAGTGTGTGTGCCCCTTAAGCCTGCCAGGTGGCCCCACAACCCTATGTGACCAGCATGGTGTCGCTCCTGACAAGGGCTGGCTCTGAGGAGGGCCGTAACTGCCAGCGCCTATTTGCGAGCTGGACCCGGTCTCGATCCGATCTGGCTCACTGGAGATCTCCGTCTTTCCGCTTCAGCGCTAGGGACGATGTCTCAGTGCAGAGGCCTCCTGGTCCTCGCCTACAGTGGGGGACTGGACACCTCCTGCATCCTGGTCTGGCTGAAGGAACAAGGCTATGAGGTCATCGCTTATCTGGTAAGAGGAGGGAGGCTGCAAACCTGTGCATGTTACTTGAAAGTGAGCCCCACCGAACATGGTGCGATCGGCTTCCACGTATATGATTTTCCTGAAAGGAAAACCCAGGGTCCAGGTTTAATGCTTCCAGGTTTAACTTGATCGCCTCTGGTGAGCCGAACTGCCTGCAAGGCGATCAGACGACTCCGTCTGCAGCAAGGACAAAACTTACTTAGCTGCCTTCTTCCCGGAAGGCCACGGATTCAGCCAGCTTAGAATGATCTACAGCAGTGCTTCCCAAACTGTGGGCCGGGACCCACCAGTGGGTCGCAGGTCAATTTCAGGTGGGCCGTGAAGCACCTAGAGCAGCCATACTGAAAATATGGGAAGGTGGGACGCCGGAAAGGGGGAGGGCTGTGTGGTTGTTTTGCGCGGGTCAAGGTGGTAGGTGGGCTTTTTCCCCTTCCTGATTCACTCTGCGATTGGAAAACGGCTGAGAAAAACCCAACTGAGTGCTGCATTCTCGGGAAAGCGGCAGGCTCTGGAGTCACAATGGTGGCACTTCCAGCCACGACATCACTTCCGGTGGGTCCCGGACAGATCCCGGACATTCTAAAAAGTGGGTCCCAGTGCTAAAAGGTTTGAGAACCACTGATTTCCACAGGGCGTTCCACAGGGAACTCCCTCTGAACTCCACAGGGAGTTCCAGGCTCCCCCAGCCCTACCTGGAGAGGTCAGGATTTGAACCCGGGTCCTTCTGAACAGCAGCCCTTCCTTCCAGCAGGGTCTGGTTGTGTGGCGTTCCAAGCCAGCGACAACCCAGGAAAGCAAAGACCTGGGTTTTGTGTGCTGGTTTCCTGACATGCCGATTTGGTAACTTTCCAGGCAAACATTGGGCAAAACGAAGAGTTTGAGAAGGCGAGGAAGAAGGCGCTAGCCCTGGGGGCCAAAAAGGTAACCGGCCTGAAAAGGGTGGATTGGTTGTGCTTCTTGAAATGGCCTACCTCGCAGGGCCTTTGTAAGGGATATGGAAGCGGGAGTCCCTTTCCACAATCACGGCCTCTGACCTGAGAGAGCTTGAGATTGAGGGCACAATCCTAACCTGGAGTTAGGCTGGCACAAGGGCCACCTTCAAGGGCGTTTTGACCACTCTCGGAGTCGGGGAGGATGGCGCACGTCTGTGTGTTGGCCTCTCTGACTCAGAGAGTGGTCCAAACGTGCTTTACGGTGGTCCTTGTGCCAGCCAAACTTTGCTGGCTTAGCGTATCCTGGCCTAACCCGGTTTAGGATTGCGACCTGAGATTGAGATTTTGTAAAACAAAAAAACAAAAAAACAAAAAAAAAACAAATTTTGTAACCCTCAAAGAAACTTTGTATCCCCTGATAACATTCCTTTTCAGAAGACCTTGCGGGGGCTGGGCAGTTTCTGCAGGTTGCTGGGATTTTATTTTATTTTTTGCAAAAGTTACTTGCTTTTAGTCTGTGTCTAACGATCATCAATCAATCAATCAATCAATCAATCAATCAATCAATCAATCAATCAATCAATCAATCAATCAA
>JAJKFI010000218.1:90592-114626 GCA_029204185.1 Lerista edwardsae | reverse complement strand
CAATCAATCAATCAATCAATCAATCAATCAATCAATCAATCAATCAACAGGCACTTATATACCGCTTTTCAACATGAAGTTCACCAAGCGGTTTACAGGCAAATAGTAATAATAAAGTCGAATGGCTCCCTGTCCCAAAAGGGCTCACAATCTAAAAAAAATGCAGGCCCCCACCAGCAGCAGCCACTAGACAAGACACTGCGCAGGGGTGAAGAGGGACAGTTGCTCTCCCCCTGCTGAATACAAGAGGAGCACCGCTTGGAGAAAGCGCCCCTTGCCCAGCTGGCAGGGGTCATGTGTGTGTCTCTCTCCTCCTCTCCTGAGGTTTACATAGAAGATGTTCGTGGGGAGTTCGTGGAGGAATTCATCTGGCCCGCGGTGCAAGCCAACGGGGTCTACGAAGAGCGCTACCTCCTGGGCACCTCCTTGGCCCGGCCGTGCATTGCACGCAAGCAGATCGAAATTGCTCGGAAGGAAGGGGCTCAGTACGTCTCCCACGGAGCCACAGGCAAGGTAAGGCAAGAACAGTCCGGGACCCCCACGGATACTAAAATCTGCGGATAATTAAATCAGCGGGGGGGGGGGAGGGTGCCGCGCTGCTGCGGCATAGGCACAAAGCAACCTGGGATTCTCAAAACAGGAGTATGCAGTCAGGAGGACTAGAAACTTGAAACACACCTAGGCACAAAGCAACCCGGGATTCTCAAAACAGGAGTATGCAGTCAGGAGGACTAGAAACTTGAAACACACCTAGGCGCAAAGCAACCTGGGATTCTCAAAACAGGAGTATGCAGTCAGGAGGACTAGAAACTTGAAACACACCTAGGTGCAAAGCAACCTGGGATTCTCAAAACAGGAGTATGCAGTCATGATGACTAGAAACCCGAAAGGCAGACACAGGCCCAAAAGCAACCTGGAGAACTCTAAAGGTGCTCAATGTCTGCGCTTTGCAAAAGGCATCTTCTTCATTGAACTCTGCCCTGTGGGTAGCTCAGACCTCGATGTCACGGTTCACAAACCTGTTTTCTTTCCCTGTTAAAAATTAGTGAAACTGGTTTGAGGCAGTGGTGAGAGATAACTGCCCGTACTAAGTCCAGACCAGCCGCGGCTGGGCCACCACCTGATAGGGAAACTGTTATCGCCTGTGCTGGGGGAGGTTGAGCTAGATGGCCTTTATGGTCCCATCCCACTCTAGTATTCTATGTTGCCTGTTTACTCAGAAGCAAGTCCCACTGTGTTATATAGGACTTACCCTCAGGCCAGTTTGCATATGTTTGTAGCTGCGATGTAATGTGAACTACAACATTGTCTCTCAAATGGAAAACAATGGCTGGCTGACTGTATGCCCCTAGGCAAATATCTGAGTTGGCCTCTTACAGAGCCGGATGCTTCTCGGCTCTGAAATACAAAATTGGAAGGGGGGATTTGAATGTTTCGGCTGGTGATGTTGCTCCCACTCCCACTGTGGGGGTCTTGAACCCCAATTCTCTTTGTCATGTCACTCTCAAACTCTCCCACGTCCACAGGAGGAACGACACTCACCATCTCCCCTCTGTCTGATTCCTGGTTTAATGCAGGAAGTGTTTTTGTCCACTAGAGGGAGCCAAGCACCCATCTTTGAGCATGCAGCTCTGCTCCGGCTAACTTGCTGACTCAGAGTTTCCCTGGCATGACAAGTCAGAAATTCTCCACTAGTGCAGAGAGAGAGAGAGAGAGAGAGAGAGAGAGAGAGAGACTCCAAAGGCCAGACTCGAACTCGTGATGAGCCTAACCTCGCCACAGTGCCTTAGAAAGGGGTCACCGATTTTTGCAAGTCTTGCAAGAATGGTGGCATTTTCAGTCCAAAATCCAGAGTCTGTAGGAGGGTGAGACCTTTTTGAGCACCAACATAAAAGCTTGCAACTTTTTGAGAGGTTTTGAGAGGTTTTGAACAGAAGGGAAAGGGCAGGGGGAGAGCTTAGTAGCTGCGACAAAACCCTAAGACCCTGTTTGGAGCCTGATCTCCAAGCGTCCAGTTTGGTACACACATTGAGATGAGTGTGGTGTGGCTGACATCCCTTGACTTCCCTCTGCTGTGTGTGCAAGAGGAGACCTGTCAAAAATGACTCTTTACTCCTAAGAACATAATAACATGAGCCCCACTGGATCAGGCCAAAGGACCATCTAGTCCAGCTTCCTGCTTCTTACAGTGGCCCACCAGGTGCCTCAGGGAGCACACAGGACCACAAGATGCCTGCATCCTGTGGCCACTCCCTTGCACCTGGCATTCAGAGATAGTCTACTTCTAGAACGAGGAGGTTGCACGGCTTCTAACCTGTGATGGACCGGTCCTCCATCAATCTGTCCAATCTAACCTGGAGTGAGGCCGGCACAAGGGACACCGTAAAGCACGTTTGGACCACTCTTGGAGTCAGGGAGGAGGGCGCACGTCTGTGTGCTGGCCTCTCTGGGTGGTCCAAACACACTTCACGGTGGCCCTTGTGCCGGCCAAACTTTGCTGGCCTAACTGTGCCGGCCTCACTCCAGGTTAGGATTGTGCCCTGAGATTTGTATCAATTAATCAGTTCCAGTCAAAAAGGACTGTGATTCATGTAGTTTGAATATTATTATTATTATTATTATTATTATTATTATTATTATTATTATTAACAACTTTAAAAGCCTATGATGAGGCTGTTCAGAATCTCAACAGATGGCTTCAGGTTTAGAACTCACTTTGAAAATAGAATGGCAACTTTCTTCCCCCGGCCTTCTCTCCCACCTTTTGCCTTCAATTTTTTGAAGTCATCGCCATCCCACCCCCCCACCCACCCCCGGCCAAATTAAGCTGATCTTCTGAAGAAATGGTCTGCATGTCGCTAAACACCAGTAACCTGACTCTGCGGAGCTGTCTGGCCTCTGGCTGAATTTCCGTCTTCTAAAACGCGCTACCAACAAGCTGAGCTTGACACTAGTGGCCAAAGTGGTGAAAACCTTGGTCTGTATGAATAATGCCACCATATTATACACCGCTTGATGCGGAATTTAATGTAGAATGTAATGAAACAAATCAGGGTCCAATATCTTCCTTCTGTCCAATGTTGTGGCCTAAAAACCAAGAAACTGAAAATACTTTTTAGAATGGCGTTCAGTCTGGGACCCACCAGAAGTGATGCCTTGGCCGCAGCCTGCTGCTTTCCTGAGAACTCAGCGATCAGTTGGGTTATAGTCTCAGCCGTTTGCCAATAGCGAAGTGAATCGGAAAGGGGAAAAAAGCCTATTTACAACCTTGGCACAAGCAAAACACAAGGGACACCGTAAAGTCTGTTTGGACCACTCTCGGAGTCAGAGAGGCCGGTGCTCAGACGTGCGCCATCCCCCCGACTCCGAGAGTGGCCCAGACACGCTTTACGGTGGCCCTGGTGCTGGCCAAACTTTGCTGGCCTAACTCCAGGTTAGGACTGTGCCTGAAATATCTGTACGATTACCCCCCAAAAGTCCACCTCTGTGATGTGCATTATGCCTTGTACTCCAGCTCTCTCTCTCTTTCTCTTTTTAGGGCAACGACCAAATTCGGTTTGAGCTCACCTACTATGCCCTTTGCCCTCAGATCAAGGTAAGGCGCCCTAAGGGTGGAATTCACAAGACCCCGTTTTACGAGGACTATCAACCCACAGCAATTTCTGCTGTGGATTCAAAAAAGGTCTCTTTGCTGTGTGTCTCCAAAACTTTTTCTCTCTCCTCCTCCTGCTGTGGAAATCCTCTGGTACTGCCATGTTCAGTTGAGCCACCTGTGTGTAGGGTTGTGTCTTTGTGTCTACTCAGCAGGAAGCCCCAGGGCATTCGAAGGGTTAACGTGCCCACGGCTGACCCTGCTGAAATCAGCACATTTTCTCTCCTTCCTCCTCCTCCTCTTCAGATCATTGCTCCGTGGAGAATGCCTGAATTCTACAGCCGCTTTCGGGGTCGGAGCGATCTCATGGAATACGCCAAGGTAGATGAACCGCCTCTGTCTCGGGGTCCCGTGAGCTGAGCGTTGGTGGCTGAGTGTGCAAAACGCAGTCCTGACAACAATGGCGAACAATAAGAGAGTCTGAGTAGTTGTGGGACTCCTTGCCACAAGGAGTGTTCCCTGCTTACAAAAGGGAATGGGAGAGATTTCTAGAAGAAAAGTGTCTCACGGGTGACAAGCCATGATGGGTATGTGCAAACCCCTGGTTCTAGAAGCAGACTACCTCTGAACGCCAGGTGCAAGGGGGTGGCAACAGGTTGCAGGTGTCTTGTGTGCTCCCTGGGGCACCTGGTGGGCCACTGTGAGATACAGGAAGCTGGAGTAGATGGGCCTTTGGCCTGATCCAGTATAGGGGCTCTCTTTATATTCTTATCCCCATTTTGCAGATGGGGAAGACTGAGGCTGCAGGAGATTGGCTTGCTGAAGGCCATCTCCTGAAACTGCAGCCGTATTGAACCCGTTCTGTTCACCGTTCAGGCTCTTAACCTCACCAAAATGTGATCCTGCCCCTGCAGGCGAAAGTGGTACAGTCCTTTCCCACCTCCCCAGGACGCCAGTCTCATTTGGTGCTGCATGTAGACGAAGCCTTCAACAGTTGCCCGGTTAGATGGAAGCCCTCAAAAACAAAACCCTGAGCTTTTTGGGATGGGGTCTGGTGACGCTATAGGCCATGATGGATGGTGCAACCTCCTTACATTGGTGGTGGGCTACTTCAGAGTGCCGGGTGCAAGGGAGTGGCCACAGGATGCAGGCATCTTGTGGTCTCGTGTGCTCCCTGAGGCACCTGGTGGGCCGCTGTGAGATGCAGGGAGCTGGACTAGAGGGGCCTTTGGCCTGATCCAGCACAGGGGCTCTTCGTATGTTCTTATGACGCCAGAAGGCGGGGTCTTGCAAAGGCTGCCACGCTTTGAAAAGTGAGGGGGCGGGGAAAATTGGTTCTGGGGCAGAGCCTGGCTGTGGCTTGAGCCCGAGACTTTGCTGCCTTGGAAAAAGGCTACAAAAACCCGGCTTTGGAGCAACCCCAGGGGAGCCCAAACTCCCAAAGGTCCGGGGATTTCTGTCCAAGATACCCCAAAACCTGCCAATAGACCCGATCACTTCCTCCCCTAAAATCTGTTCTGCCCAGAGAGACCCAAAGTCTCCAAAGTGCTTGTAAAAAAACCACGGCAAAGTCTTCTCTCTTCTTTGCTGCTGCAACGGGTTATTTTCTTCCTTTTTCTTTGCAACGAACCTTTAATTTTCCAACCTGAAAGGGCACTTTGGATTTTCCTCCGTTACGGCGGCAATTACAGTTGCCCCCTGCGGGAGGCTGCTTGCTCTGCCGTCGTTGGGGGCGTGTGGATATTTTTCTCCCCTTCTCTCTCTCTCTCTCTCTCTCTCTCTCTCTCTCTCTAAAATGCCCCATAATTACCTGGTGTTAATTGTAATCCACTTTAACGGGAGAAGCTTGTCCACCTCGATGGCGGGTGCGATAGACACAGTAAATGCATATTTCGTCGTGCAGATCTCTGTCTTTCTTTCTCCCCCCTTTTTTCCTTTTCTCTCGAAGAGCAAGTTGCGCTAACACATATTAGAAGTTCTGTGTCAAGTCCCTTCAGAGCTCACCAGGGGATTTTTCTTTCCCAGTGGCAGTGCTTGACAACTGCGCTCAATCAAGGAAAAGAAGAATTCGGTGTATAAACCAGAAAATTGCTTGAGCTTCCCCCTCCCTTTTATTTTATTTTTGAAAGCCAGCCCCTAAAGCAGGCCGGATCCTGTCTCCGGAGCTGAGGCGCTGCGTCGGAAGCTCTGTATCGCACCTGGCGTGGTGGAAACCCATTTTTGACGGCGCGCGGGATCATCTGCGGAACTCCTTGTCACTGGACGTGGCGATGCGTTCCGGCCTTGTGTTCCGCCATCTGTTGCTGGCGCTGCGGCGTTTACGAGTCTGCGCCATATGCTTTTAAGAGCGTCACGCTTTAATTTTTTGTTTGAAACCATAGAAAGGGAGAGGAAAATGGCCCTTTTCCCCCCCTCCCTCCCATTCCTTTTTTTTTTGTTTCCAAAGGGCTACAGCGACTGTGGGGCTGGGGCTGGGGGGTCCACTTGAAGCAATTAGAACTGAATTAGAGCATGTTTAAGTGACAACGCGCATAGCTTGCCTCGGGTGTGCAAAAGGCCTGGGTTTTTGTTTTTTTGTTTTTTGGTTAACAGAAGAACCAATTAAGATTGTTTGCCTGGAGAAAAAAAAAACACCTCTCTCCTATTCTAAGACTTGAATATGGGTGAGAACCTTTCAGAGGCTACAAACAATGTTCGTAACCCATGTTGGTCCATTCAGAGGGGAAACAACATCCCAAAGCCACAATTTAGGACCGACCCCAAAGAATCATGCACAGGGTTAGTGTCACCCAGGGTGAGACTCGGAGTAAGGAACCTCCTCCCATACCAGACCATACAGAATCCATAGTAATGTTTTTTGGGTACTAACGTTACTCATAGATCTTCATTCCTGTCTATGACTCCAGGCGCAATCCTAACCCGGAGTTAGGCTGGCGCAGTTAGGCCAGCAAAGTTTGGTTGGCAGAAGGAACACCGTAAAGTATGTTTGGACCCCTCTCGGAGTCAGGGAGGATGGCGCACGTCTGTGTGTTGCCTCTCCGACTCTGAGAGTGGTCCAAACATACGTGACGGTGTCCCTTGTGCCAGCCAAACATTGCCAGCCTAACTCCAGGTTAGGATTGTGCCCTGAATGTAACAGCGGCAATAGTTGTGCCAAACACCTAGCAAAATTGAAATTGCACCTTTAAATTACAATATCGTTGAGGTCTTTGAGAATCAGGCAGTGTGTGGATCTAGTCAGCAAAGGTAGGCCATTTTTCACAGAGTTCTGACTTATGGAATAAGTGGCTTTCTTTTTTTCTACCTTTGTTCCACAGATCTATTCCCTAGCGAAGTGGTTCCCAAACTTTTTAGCACCCAGTCCCACTTTTTAAAATGACACACTATTTCCCACAGTTTGGGCGTTCATACCAAACCTGGCCAACCCAAGGGATGAATACTGCCAGCCAATCGCAGCAACTGATATTGCAGAGTCGGTAGAGCGGAGTGGCTGAACTCCCAGTCCAGAATTCTCTAGTCCTCCGCCCTGAGCTCCGCAGGCCACCTGAGGCCATAGCCTCAGTCTTCCCCATCTGCAAAATGGGCGCAATAACAATTGCTTTACCCTACAGGGCAGTGCGTGGTATGGATCGCACTGAGATCGTGCGCCCAAAGCAGTGGCGTTGCTGTCCGCCCCGATTCCTTTCTGTTCCCGTAGAGGGCGCTGTCTGCACACGATCCCCGCACAGCTTGCAAGACAAATTCCCAGCCACCGGCCAGTGCTAAAAAATCCAGAGTCTCTGAGTAATGGTTTCATTTTTACAGAGGCACCTGTGGGCAGCTAAACCAGGAGGGGAAAGGAGTTTTTAATCTCCAGGAAAATGCCAGAAAGGGTGGGGTCTCTCTCTCTCTCTCTCTCTCTCTGTGTGTGTGTGTGTGTGTGTGTGTTGCCTCCAGGGTGGGCCGAGGGAGGGGAGGCTGCCATCATCAAGAGAGAATTAGCCTCCCCCCCCCGCCCGCCCTACACCTCTTAGCGGCAGCTCACTCTGAATAAACAAAGAGCTGCTTTAATTGACTAACGAGGTCTTGAAAGCTAATGGAGCGGGGGAGCCACTGGTGTGTGAACGGGGACCCCCCCCCATTGGCTTTCACACAGGTCAGCCGAATGTGGACAGGGATGGATTTGTATGAGTCCGACAAGCAGGCAGGAAAAGAGCATCTGATTGTGAGCCGAGAGATGCAGGACTTTGCCAGCTCTCTGTTTTCTGGGGCTTGCCCAGCGCTCATCTCGGCTTCTCCAGCTCGGGGCCCCAGATCTGGCCGTCTGGCAGAGACCGCAACGGGTATTTCGGCGGTCCAGCGGCTGCGCTGTGTCCTCACCGCACGGCTTCCAGGTCAATCCACCCGCACTGATCCAAGGCACGGGTGTGGCTAAAGGAGTTCGGGGAGTGTGCAATTGCACTGGGCAACAAGCTGAGCTTGACAGTGGCCAAAATGGTGACAATCTTGGTATGTACGAACAACACCATCATGTTACATATCATTGGAAAGGTAATCTAATGCAGAACGCAATGGGACAGACTGGAGTGTAGTATCTCCACTCTATCAAAAGTTATGGCCAAACCCCCATGTGAAAATGAATATCCAACTGTGGTGTCACATCCTGTTGTGATGTCACTCCCAGGGCAAAATTTTGCCCTCTGCTCCAATTGCCTGAAACAGGTTGGGGCCTAAATGTATCTTCTTTACTTGCTGGATTTCAGCTTCTTTCCTTGCTGATTGCCTGAAACAGGCTGGGATTTAGGCCTAAGTTTATGACAAATGTAGGCCAACATCGCAACCTTTTTCAGGCAACTGGCGGCAAAGAAAGAAGCTGAAATCCAACTAGTGAAGGTCTTCACCAGTTGGATTTCAGCTTCTTTCTTTGCTGCCAGTTGCCTGAAAAAGGTTGTGAGGTCGGCCTACATTTGTCATCTTCACCTGTTGGATTTCAGCTTCTTCCTTTACGGCTGGGTGCACTGAGTTGCGTTTGATCGCACTCCAGCCTCAGAGAGCCTTGAAATTGCATGCACACAGGGACACACACAACGTTCCTGTTACACTGAACTATTGCCAAAAAAAACGACTATCGTGCCATGGGGAAGGACTACTGTCCTGGACTGAAAACCTGCAGGGCAAAAGAAAAACCCCAACCCGAAACGGCAAGCCCCCCCCCGCAGGCTCTCTTGGGCACCCCCCTCAATCAGACTCCTTGTCAGCTTGAGAACCGTGTCATTTCGAACATCTCCTGCTAATTTGGTGCCCTCCGTTCAGTCGCCCAGTTTTTCACACCCCATTTCACCCACTGAAATGTCGCTGGCTAATTGAGAGAGTGGGTGACCCTGTAACCGAGCTGAGGTTTATAACTGTCTGCCTGCCGTATGCGTGGGGGGGAGGAGAGAGGGAGGGGCGGAGGGAAGGCTGGGAGAATGAGATTTGTCCACCATTGGAGAGCTTGCAAAAAGTCAAGTGGCGAGAGTGAGAATTTTTTGGTAGGCCTTGGGGTGGGAGCAGAGGACAAGAAAAAATCTGATTCTGGGAAAAATTCCATCTTCTCCCAGGCAAAGAGGCCTTTTTAAAAAAAGCAATTGATCTCTTATTTTTAGCAGGAGGTTGCCTTTTAGCAGTTGTGCCTTTTTTGTCCCAGGACTCTATCCAGACCTGGAGTTAGGCAGGCAGAGTTAGGTCAGGAAAGTTTGGCCGGCACAAGGGACGTCGTCAAGTATGTTTGGACCACTCTCGGCGTCAGAGAGGACAGCACACAGACGTGCGCCATCCTCCCCAACTCCGAGAGTGGTCCAAACGCCACTCCCTTGTATCTGGCATTCTGAGGTAAATTTCTGAGGTAAAATTCTGAGGTAAATATGAGGTAAATAAAGCAAAGTCTGGCCAGCACAAGGGACACTGTAAAGTATGTTTGGACCACTCTCGGCATCAGAGAGGCCAGAACACAGACGTGCGCCATCCTCCCCGACTCCGAGAGTGGTCCAAATGCCACTCCCTTGTAGCTGGCATTCTGAGGTAAAATTCTGAGGTAAATATGAGGTAAATAAAGCAAAGTCTGGCCAGCACAAGGGACACTGTAAAGTATGTTTGGACCACTCTTGGACAATGAGAGGCCTGCACACAGACATGCGCCATCCTCCCTGACTCCGAGAGCGGTCCAAACGCGCTTCACGGTGGCCTTTGTGCCAACCAAACTTTGCTGACCTAACTGTGCCAGCCTAATTCCAGGTTAGGATTGCGCCCTGGTTCTCTTGACGTTGAGGACTGTGTCCAAGATCTCTTGCATGTCGGTGGAGTTGTGAGCACTGAGCCAGGAATCCATTTCCCACCCCATTGAGATTATGTGGCCTTCTTTCTTAAGTATGACCTCTCCTGTCCTGCCTTTGTCCCGCAGACACACAGCATCCCAGTTCCAGTCACCCCCACCAACCCCTGGAGCATGGATGAAAACCTCATGCACATCAGGTGAGAACATCCCAGTGTGCTTTGCTGGATCGGGCCACTCGGATGGGCTTCCAGGTTCAAATAACAACTAGCCAAGCGCCTCCAGAAAGCTTGCAAGCAGTTGGATGTAAAGAGGTCTTCTGCCTTCCCTTGTTGCTTCTCAACAACCTCAGTCCTCAGAACCCTTTTTAGATGATGGAGGGTCAGTGGACCCATCAGAGATGATCAGCAGTGCTGGCAGAGAGAGGTTTTTCAGCACCTTGGACAGATCGCAGGAGTGGACAACCTGTTTGGTGGTGCTCTTACTTTGAACTGAGCCCTTATATACTCTCAGGGCCCTCTCAAGCTCCACCCCTTTTCTGAAGGCGGGGCTAGCCTTCAAGGGGCGGTCCTGCAGATCCCGCCTGTCACCTCCCTGCTATTTTCCAGGGAGCATGTGACCTGCGCTGGGGAGTTGGCCCCAGGGAAATGTGAGACCATTGGTGGTCAACGTGCCGGTCCTTGGGAAAATCCAGATTTGCAATTGCTGTGGCTCAGTTATTATTATTTTTTTGAGCTGTGGTGTTCAGAGTTTGAATTCAGCACTTCTGCGACATGTGCCTTAACCCATCTGATTCGGCTGTTTCAGACGAGGCCGACCTCCTCAAAAGCTTCCCCTCGACCCTAACAATGTAGGACTCGTGACGTCAAGGTGGAACAAGGTGACCATAGAAGATGAGGTTTTGCAGGGTGTATTTGTTTTGCATAGGTGCATTTGTTTGTCGGCCAACTGACCAAAAAAACTTCTTTTATTTCTCTCTTCCATGGTCTCTGCCCCCCAAAGCTACGAAGCCGGGATTTTGGAGAACCCCAAGGTGAGTCATTTTGAAACCCAAACTTGGAGGTTTTAGGGATGAGTGGGTGTCTCTTGTGGTCCAGACCAGTGGTTCTTCACCAGTGTGCCACAGCACATTAATGTGCTGTGAATGCTGCTGCTGGAGTTTGGAGGAGGGTGATTTATCAGTAGGGCCATTGGGGTGTGTGTGAGCATCTTCATGTTTGGTGCTTGCCCAGAAAGCCTCTTCCACCCAGAATTTCCGGTCATGACAACTGGTGTTGATCTGCCTCTTTCCCCGTCCCTCGTTCTTGGGGTGGGGGAGGCCGCTGGCTCCACAGCAGCAGGCCTTGCCCAGGTGAGCCAGGGTCCCACCCTCACTGCGTCTTAATGGGACTCAGTGGTTTGGTTACCTGCTGGTCCTTGTCTTTTCCACTTCATGCTCGGCTGGACTTGCCGCACTCAGGGGAGCTACTTAAACTATCCATCAGCGCTAATTAGACAATCAGTCACGGGGGTGGGTGGGTAGGTGGGTGGGTGGGGGAAGAGAGACTATGATGGGGGGGGAAGCAGAGACAGAAAAGGTTTTGTGCAGTTCCTGATGGCTGCTTGTTCCTCGCCAGGCTAGTAATGCCCAAAGTTTATGCCACAGATGTGCTGCAAGAAAGGCTTCCAAGAGCCCAAATGCACAGCCACGGAGGAGGCTGCCCATTGCATCTCTGTATGAGTCACTGTTCTGGCTTAGCTTCCTTCCGGATAGCCTCCTTCAGGACTGTGTGTGTATGCGTGTGTGGCCCATTGTTCCCCCATCTCTGTGCAGTTGGAGCGTTCAGTCCCTTCTAATGTAGGGAGCCCTCGGGTTTAACCCGGGCTTGGGAGAGGTTGCCCTTTGCATCTCTGTGTGAGTCACTGTTTTGGCTTGCCCTCCTTGCCAAGGTAGATGCCCGAGTCCCCAGATTGGACTCCTCCTACGAGATGTATAAGAGGAGATTCCGGTTGGACATCAGGAAGAATTCCTTGACGATCAGGGCGGTTCGACAGTGGAACAGATTGCCACTGGAGGGAAGTGTGGATTCTCCCTCACTGGAGACCTTCAAGCAGAGGCTTGACAGGCACCTGCTGAAGATGCTCTAGGGGGGTTGGACTAGATGACCTTGTGGGTCCCTTCCAACTCTAGGATTCTATGATGTGCCCGCTAGCACACACATATATATATATATGTGCCCAGTCTACTTTCTGTGGTGCTGTTACTCCAACTCCTTCTGGTCCCCAACACTCCATGGACCAAACTCTCCAGGACCCCCCCCTCCCCGCCCCCAATTCTCCTAGATAATTCTCCTGGATTTTTTTCTTTCTTGGGGGGCACGTCCTGGGACGCTTGGGCGACGAAGAGAAAAAGCAGAGGGTACCGGGATGCCCGAGAAGCCCACCCCATTCCTCTCCTCTCCCCCCACAAACCCGCTGGGCCGCCCCCCCCCCCCGTGCAAAACCCCCAGAGACCTGCCAGCCGGAGGGATTTGAAAACAGATGGTTGAGCTATTTTCTGCCTCTGTGAGGCCCGATTGAGGAGCAATGAGGCAGCTAATGTCCCGAAAGATAGAAATTTACTTGCTTTAACTTCATAGGGCCCTCTCAAAAGAGTTCATTCACTTGCAGGCACAACAACATCAAGCCGGATGAATAAACCATTTGCAGCATCGATAGCTGTGCATCGTGGTTCAGTTCATGGACCATTTGCTTCCAATTTTTTCCTCTCCCTGGCCCCCGTTATTTTTTTTTCCACCCGCGGCCTCCCCCCCTTGCCCCCTTCATCCCTCTAAAGATGACATCGCAAGACCAGCCCTCCTGCTGGGTGGGATAAATAGGAGGCATTGATACACCGTGGCGAACCTGTGTGTCATCTGAGCCGGGCTTTTAGGGGAAGAGAATCGGCAGCAAACCCCGGCACGCACCTAATGACAGAATGCTTGCCAAATGCCGGCTTTTGTATTCCTATTTAGTTATTTTATTTAATGGCCCCTTTTTTTTCTGCGGCCGGCTTGGGAAATTGCAAGCCTGCTCAGCTTGGCCTTCGGATGTTTGGTTAAAGAGTTTTAAATATTCCCCCCCCCCACCATCTTCCGAGTCGCTCGGTCGTTGGCTTCCCCCTCTGTTTTTCTCGTTCTTTCCCGTGTTTCCGTGGCCCTCTGGCGTGGCAAAGTTTGGGCGCCGTCTCCGGCGGGTTGTTTAGTGCGATCACAGCGACCCCCCCACCCCCCAAAGACCAACCGATGCAAAATTGGATTCTGCAGTCCGTGTAATTTGGGGCCTCGTGTGGTTAAAAGAAGCAAGCATGGAAATGCGTGTGCGCATGTGTGTGTGTGTGTAACCCCCCCCCCACACACACACAAGACACAGTTTGTAGCAAAAATGAAATGAGAAAAAAAAATCTCATCTCTCCTTCTTCCGATGAGGTCGCAACCTTGGGCGCTTTGAGATGGGTGCCGGCCGGGTGGTGCGTTTGCCATGTGCGGATGTGCGCGGAATGTTCCTTCTGCATGAGAGAGTCCGCAAGAGCGATTGTGGGTTTGGAGGAGCTCTGTCAAGGGCTGTCTCGGTTTAAGAATACTTTTAGACTCCTTATCAACACAAGAAGTTGCCTTTCCTTTTTTCCCCCCCCAGAAAACCGGCAGCCAAAAGGAACTGCGTAGGCCAGCTTATGATGTGCTACTTTAATGCCAATTAGTTTTGAGTGGTGATGTGTTGGTGTGGGATGAGGAGTGGCCACACAAGGAACAGGTACCATGTCACATGAGCCTTCCTAACCTGCAGTTTGGCCAGCAAAGTTCGGCCGGCACAAGGGCCACTGGAAAGCGCGTTTGGACCACTCTCGGAGTTGGGGAGGATGGCGCACGTCTGTGTGCTGGCCTCTCTGACTCCAAGAGTGGTCCAAACATACTTGACGGTGTCCCTTGTGCTGGCCAGACTTTGCTTTATTTACCTCATATTTACCTCAGAATTTTGCCTCAGAAATTTACCTCAGAATGCCAGATACAAGGGAGTGGCGTTTGCACCACTCTCTGAGTCAGGGAGGGTGGCTCATGCCTGTGTGCCGGCCTCTCTGACTCCCAGAGTGGTCCAAACATACTTTACAGTGTCTCTTGTGCCGGCCAAACTTTGCTTTATTTACCTCATATTTACCTCAGAATTTTGCCTCAGAAATTTACCTCAGAACGCCAGATACAAGGGAGTGGCATTTGGACCACTCTCTGAGTCGGGGAGGATGGCGCACGACTGTGTGTTGGCCTCTCTGGCCCCAAGAGTGGTCCAAAATACTTCACGGTGTCCCTTGTGCTGGCCAAACCTTGCTGGCCTAACTTGTGCTGTTCTGCGGGAGCCAAAATCCATCTCCATGGGCTGTGCACAACTTGTTCTTTGGCAGGAGCCAAAATCTGTGGTCCTCCGCTCCGGGAACCAAACTCGCTGGGCGTTGCTGAGTGGCAAGGAGTCCCACTGGCTTGGCTCAGCCAGAGGACTCAATCTGCACACCTTTAAATAATTAAAGTGCCACCCCCATCCATGGCTCTCCCACCCCCACCCACGGTTTTGTGGGCCCCTGGGCTGCTTCTGGGGCGCTCCCATCTGTCGGCAGTGTCTGTTCGATGGGACAAATGTTCCTGTTGGACGACAGCCAGGGGTCTTCTGCACTAAGTGGGCGCTTCTCCTGGTGATTGGAATAGACTCTCATCCAGGAGGCTGTCGGGGGCGGAGGAGGAGGCTGGTTGATTGGAAGAGCTTCCGACCCCCAACACTAATGCACTCAGAAGAAACACCCGGCTGGATCAGGCCAAAAGGCCCATCTAATCCAAGATCCAATTTCCCACCGTGGCCCACCAGGGACCTCTACTGTACAAAGCCCACCACCAGGAGAGGACAGCAGACTCTTTCCTGCTAACCAGAGCCCGTTTGGGAAGAGGCTTTCACGCAGCCATCGTTATGGCTAGTAGCCACAGAGAGTCTTGTCCAGGGATTTGCCTCCCACTCCCCTTTTCAAGCCCGCTGGCTGTCCCTTCAGCTTGTGGCCATGAGTTCCATAGGACAACGGATGCACAGTGCAAAGAAGTCGCAGTGTGGTTGGATGGCCCCTTGGAAGTGCTGTACAGTTCCCTACACCAATCTCCAGTTGGTTCTGACTGTCATTTTGTCGGGGTGGTGGTGTTGTATTGCGAAGCAAACCCCTCGAAGGGGGCTTTCATTTCCACTTTCCCAGAGAGGTGCCTTTTTTTTTCTTTGCAAAAAAAAGAAAAGAAAAGACAAAGACATTGTTGCTTGTATTCTCCCCCCCCTTTCCACAATGCTTCCCAATATGGCATTTCATCAAAGCACGCGAGGCATGCGCTAATTATGAGAACATGGCCATTTTTCCACCGGCCCGGCTCGGGGGAGAGAAGCCACCTCTGTGCTATGAAAATCTGACAAGAGAGAGAGAGAGAGCAGGGGGGAAATATACATAAAAGGTTGATGTGTGTTGAAATGAGTTTTTGTTTTGTTCTCCGATTTTCCCCCGGGTGTATTAACCTCGGGGACCGTCAAAAAGCACATCCGAGCAGCGCAACTGCTGGGGTCAAGGCTAGTCATTAGTTTTTTGGTCAGTGCAGAATCAACCCCCATTTCACGGAGGCTCTGTCTCCCGGGGGGGGGGAGGCAGGAGCGCAGTATCTTTGCCTCCCGCATCCTCCGGCCCCATCTGAGCCAAAGTCGTACTTTTGTTCCCTGCCTGACTTGCGCCTCCATCGCTATTCCACCTCCAGCTGTGGAGGCGTCGAAAATAAATATATGAGATCAAGTTGAGGGGAAAAAATTGTCTGATTTGCCAGCTCCTTTGTTTCCCAGACACCTCGGGTGCAGGCTTTTCTGTGGAGGCGTTAAAAATCCACAAAATCTCTTTTTATTTTTTGCTGTCTAGGCAGTTCGAAGCTTTTAGGGAAGATTTTTTTTTAAAAAAGATAGAGCTGGTATGGCTAGCAAGCAATCGCGAGATGAGATAGGGCAGAGGTTCTCAATCTTTGTAGACTAGGACCCACTTTTCAGAATGGCACTTGTGTCGGGACCCACAGGAGTCGATAGCATTAAACCCGGAAGTGGTGTCATCAAGCAGAAAGTGACGTCGTCGTGACATCATCAGATGACACTCCTGGGATGCAAATTGGCATTCCTGGACTGCAGCAAATGGACAACCTTGAAACCTCTCTGACAGAAAGAAAAACGAGAGCAAAATATTATGTGAAAGCATTGAACTAAAATTTTTTTATAGAGGCTCGCTTGAAAATTCAAACCTCACTCACAGAGCACAATCCTGACCTGGAGTTAGGCTGGCATAAGCTAAGCCAGCAAAGTTTGGCCGGCACCAGGGCCACCGTAAAGCGCGTTTGGACCACTCTCGGAGTCAGGGAGGATGGCGCACGTCTGTGTGCTGGCCCTCTTTGACTCCGAGAGTGGTCCAAACATCCTTGATGGTGTCCCTTGTGCTGGCCAGACTTTGCTTTATTTACCTCATACTTACCTCAGAATTTTACCTCAGAATTTTACCTCAGAATGCCAGATACAAGGGAGCGGCGTTTGGACCCCTCTCAGAGTCAGGGAGGATGGGGCATGTCTGTGTGCTGGCCTCCCTGACTCCAAGAGTGGTCCAAACATGCTTTGCGGTGGCCCTTGTGCCGGTCAAACTTTCCTGGCCTAACCTGTCCTGGCCTAACTCCAGGTTAGGATTGTGCCCGCAGTTATATAGCAAGAATAAGGTCTGAGGACTAGACAGGTTCTCAAGGTCATACTTACCCATACTTACAAGGTCTACCCATACTAGACACTTTCCCCTCCTTTCCAGAATAGAATAGGAACTGGGATGTTAAATCACAAATCCCAGGTTGCACAATGTTCTTTTGCCGGCTGGCCGTCTCTCACATTCCCACACTGGCTAATCGGCTCCACAGCGCCTCCGTCCCGCCACAACGGGCACAGCAGCTTGTCCCAGCCTGGCCTTCTGTCTCCCATCCAAAAACGAGACCGCAGATTCTGCTGCTTGGCTTCCGGCAGTATCGGCAGGTCAACGACCAGTCCTCACCTCCTGCCCTATCCACAGATGCTGCGCGATCAGAGGCTGCAGCGCTCCATTACACTTTTATTCCCACTTCTCTCCATTTTTCTTACAGAACCCGGCACCTCCAGGCCTCTATACCAAGACGACAGATCCGGCCTCTGCCCCAGACAAGCCTGACATCTTAGAGATTGAATTCAAGAAAGGTGAGGCGTAGAATTCATTTTATTTTTCACATTCTTAGACCACCCTTCCTCCCCGAGGAGCACCCTTTCTCTCACAGGGAGCGCATGAGGCAACAAGATGCCTGCAAGGCCGTCCCTTGAAAATCCAGACTGCAAACGCTCCCCAAAGGGACGTAGCAAGAGTCAGGCCTGCAGCTTCCAAGATGGCGGCCGACCCACCTGCGGCCCACCAAGTGGGTCCCAGCCCTCCGTTTGAGAAACGCTGCTCTGGAGAGACCCGATGCCGTCTAATAACTCGTTCGAAAGAGAAACGAGCCCCCGCTCCTTTCGCCTCCCCTCTCGGATACCTCCTGCATACCCCCTTCACCTTATCCCCTAGTTAATTTATTTGAAGTTCTAATCTAATTATTAACTATTTTAAAAGGGATCATCCGCTTTCCCGCACAATGGGCCCAGCTCTGCCAGGCAGACCGCGTCCAATAGCCCCCCCGAAAGGCCCATAATGGAACCGAGGAAGGGGGGACACGACAACCGGGCACGTCGACGAGAAAGAGACTTAAAGTTCATTATCGCGGAGGCTTACATTTAATAGTCATTTACAGCCGGGTTTTATAAACCCTCACGGCGCCCCTCCTCTTTGCCCTGCCGTCCCGCGGCCCACCTTTTTCAGGAAAAAAAAAATAAAAATTTTTTTATAAAGGAGTTTATAATGGAGGCGCTGACAAGATCCCTTCACAACGCAGCAGGCCCGAGTGCTGCCCCTCATAATAGAGTCTCGGAAAAGAAGGGATTGAATCCTGATTAGCCGCTGATAAAGCTCTATATGGAAATGAGGAGGGCAGATGGACGGGAGATTAGCCCCCATCCCGGAGAGGCTCACCGGCTGCCCCCAACTCTTTTGTAGCCCCTCGCAGCCGTCCCCCCTTTTCCCGCCACCTCCCCTCTGCCTTGTTTCCGTCGACCCGGCCTTGCTTTTTTCACACCCCCCCACCCCCCCCCCCGCAAGGAAAAAAATTCTCTTTTTTCTTCCTTCGCCACCTTCGGCATTCCCCACCCTGGTGGTAGCTTCCTTTTTCCCTTGTCCAAAAAAAAAAGAAAAAAAGGGATACGCGGAGCAATAATTAATTCATGGTATTGCTCCGTGTCTTTCGTCCGAGGACGGCCCGAGACAGGGTCCCTATTCAGTCTTGTCAGGCGGTTAACTGGGAACATGTGTGCGGTGTGTCCGCCAAACAGACAGGACAGGGACCGTGGGGGCCGGGGCTGTGCCGCCGCCGCCTTTCCCGCCCCCTCCTCCAAAACTTTCCTTTTGACTCGTTGGGTCGTTGGCCACTCCAGCCTCCGTGGCTGGTGGAACAGAAGGTGCCAAACCCGAGACAATGAGGAACCGTGAAATTCAATTAGTCGAGCCTTGGCTATAATTTCAGGCTCCTAAAAGGAGAGGGTTGGGATCGGTGGGAAGGGGCACCGGCGTGCAGGAGGGAGGGGGAAAAATTTTTATTGCTTTCCTCCCCTTGTTTTCTCCCGGGGCTTTCTGCATAGCCCCATCGCCCGCCTCCGGACTGAAACAGCTTGGACATGCCTTTTGAAGAAGTTATTTAGAGTTCATATCTGTCACCTCTATTTAACGCGCCCGCGGTGATGGGCTTTGGACGTTAATAAGGTGATGGATTCAAGAGCCAGGCCCCGTGTACCCGTCCCGTCTAAACCCCCATTCCCTGCTTCCTGGCCCCCCTCTCACCACCCCAGTGTGGCTTTTCTCTCGCTCCCCAGGTGTCCCCATCAAGGTCGTTAATGTCAAAGAAGCGGTCACCTGCAAGTCGTCCCTCGAACTCTTTGCTTACCTGAACGGGATTGCGTAAGTTGTGTTGCGTGCAAGGATCCGAGCACCTTGTACGTCCCCTCTCTTATACATTTGAAGGGGGCAGCTGGCTTTATTGATTTGTTGGTGAGCACAACGGGGGGGAATGTGTAGAGTATGTAAGTGTAGAGCGGGTGGGCAGCCCACAGTGGCACACCGACACTTTCAGAGTGGCACACGCAGAGCAGCCATATATTTCTGAAAAACATTGGAGGGCACAATCCTAACCTGGAGTGAGGCCGGCAAAGTGAGGCCAGCAAAGTTTGGCCAGCACCAGGGCCAGCGTAAAGCATGTTTGGACCACTCTCGGAGTCAGGGGGGATGGCGCACGTCTGTGTTGGCCTCCCTGACTCCGAGAGTGGTCCAAACATACTTGACAGTGTCCCTTGTGCTGGCCAGACTTTGCTTTATTTACCGCATACTTACCTCAGAATTTTACCTCAGAAAGTTACCTCAGAATGCCAGATACAAGGGAGTGGCGTTTGGACCACTCTCGGAGTCAGGGAGGGTGGCGCACGTCTGTGTGCCAGCCTCTCTGACTCTGAGAGTGGTCCAAACGTGCTTTACGGTGTCCCTTGTGCCGGCCAAACTTTCCTGGCCTCACTGTGCCGGCCTCACTCCAGGTTAGGGTTATGCTCTAAGTAATAACAAAGAAAGCAGAAAAGTGTTTTTTGAGGTGCTTGATTTCTTTGCTCGTCCTCACACGGCACCCCCCCCCAAGTTTCCAACACTACAGTGGGCACACTCAGCACGGCCACCTCCACTCTGCTTGAATTTGCTCTGGTTGGAAGATGGGGAGAAAGGTGTGACAAAACGATGGACAGGACAGAAAGTCAGTAGGCCGTGTTTTTTGCTCTGTATCTTTTGGCACTTCGGGATATAGTGCCCTTGAACTTGGAGGTTCTATTTAGCCAGCGTGCGAATCACAAAATGCAAGCGGCACATTCAAGATTCTCGACATTGAAAGTGGCACATGCTATGCTGCAGGTTGGTCACCCCTGGTGAAGATTGAAAGGCGAGCTGTAAGTCAGTCAGTCAGTCAGTCAGTCAATCAATCAATCAATCAATCAATCCAGTGCTTCTCAGACTGTGGTCTGGGACCCACCTGGTGGGTGGCAAGCCCATTTTCACATGGGTCGCCTAAGGACAGAGAGGGGAAATTGCACCATTGGGGGGGGGGAAAGGGCGCTTACAGTCTAGATCAGGGTCTCCAGACTTTTCAGGACGAGGGCCGCGTTGTATATTTTACGCATTTTCGCAGGCCACAAAAAAAAATCAGTTTTGTAAATGGACGAATGAAATTTGAATGAACGAATCAGTTTTCCTTGGAACGGTTTTTGCAATCAGCCTGATACGACTCAAAGCAGCTTCAGTGACTTGTTCTGCTGGTTTGCCGCGTGGTCCCACAGACGTCGGTTTCCTTTCTCCTTGCAGTGGCAAACATGGCGTCGGGCGCATTGATATCGTGGAGAACCGGTTTATTGGGATGAAATCGAGAGGTAAGAGCCGTCTCCGGATATTGTTGTTTTGACTCGGGTAGCTCTAATGGAAGGCGGCAAGAGAGCAACTCCCAGCTTTCCACAACCTGCCCGGCACCGTTTGAGAAACACTGATATCGGACGTCGAGTTTCGAAAGAACAAAACCAGAGAGCTGATCTCCTGCCACCGGCAGCCTGCACAGCTTGCAGAGAATCGAGGCTCAGTGTGTCGACTTTATGAGGGTGCCATCTAGAGGCGATGAGTTCCAGAGGGGAAATGACAATCTGCCCGGGACCCACCAGAAGTGATGTGCAGACTGGCAGTGCCGTCTTTGTGACGCCAGAGCCTGCTGCTTTCCTGAGAACGCAGCAATAAATTGGGTGATTTCTCAGCCATTTTCCAACAGCAAAGTGAATAAGAAAGGGGGGGAAGGCTATTTACAACCTTGACACAAGCAAAACCACCACACGGCCCTCCTCTTTTCCAGCGTCCCGTCTTCCCATATTTTCAGTATGGCTGCCCTAGGTGCTTCGTGACCCATCTGAAATTGAACTGCGACCCACTGGTGGGTCCCGGCCCACAGTTTGGGAAGCACTGCTGTAGATCATTCTAAGCTGGCTGAATCCGTGGCCTTCCTGGAAGAAGGCACCCACAGTTCAGAAGCTGCAGGGCGAGAGTATTGTGGAGTCTGCCCCAAAAAATTCACAAAAAGCACACACACATTTCCTTACTCTTCATGCACTTGCGTTTACGCCTGCTTGCAGCCACACCGTTAACTTCCTGGCACAATCCTCAGCATGTCTACTCAGAAGTAAGCCCCATTGGGCTCAGAGCGCAGTCCTAACCTGGAGTTCGTCCGGCACAGTTAGGCCAGCAAAGTTTGGCCGGCACAAGGGCCACCGTAAAGCTTCATTGGGCCACTCTCGGAGTCATGGAAGGATTGGGGTATGACTGTGTGCCGGCCTCTCTGACTCCGAGAGTGGCCCAAACATATTTTACGGTGTCCCTTGTGCGGGCCAAACTTTGCTGGCCTAACTGTGCCGGCCTCACTCCAGGTTAGGATTGAGCTCAAAGTGGGGCTTACTCCCAGGGCAAGCGTGGCAAGGATCGCAGCCTGCATCGAACAACTTCCCCCTCCCTCTTCCTCCCTGGGATCTTGTGCTGAAGAACGGTTTGACGAAGGGCTCGGAAGGAATTCCTGGCCGTTCTTAAGACTGCTGGGAGAATGGAAGGGGAGGGAAGGAGAGAGCGGAGCCATTGTTTTGCCAGGAAGACTTATCATAATATTTGCTCTTTAATCGAGGAAAAGGATGGGTTTCGGCAAAGCGCGATGCATTGATGATGGCTGAGCTTCCCAAACCTCAGCAAGCCAGACAGGAGCTGGCAGAGCATAATCAAGGGACACCATAAAGCACGTTTGGACCACTCTCGGAGTCAGGGAGGATGGCGCACGTCTGTGGGTCCAACCACACTTTACGGTGTCCCTTGTGCCGGCCAAACTTTGCTGGCCTAACTGTGCCGTCCTAACTCCAGGTTAGGATTGTGCCCTGAGACGTACAAAATTATGCAGAAGTGGGGGGGAGTGGGTAGAGGGGTGCTCTTTTCCCTCTCATACAACATCAGAACTAGAGGGCATCCCCTATAACCGAGTGTCGGGAGAGTGAGAACAGGCAAAAGGAAATATGTCTTGGCACAGCATGGAATTAGTCTGTGGAACTCCTTACCACCATATGCTCTGGTGGCATCTGGCCTGGATGCCTTGCAAAGGGGATTGGACAGATGGACGGAGGAAAAGTCCATCACAAGCGACAAGCTTCGATGGATATGCGCAACCTCCTGGTTTTATAAGTAGGCTGCCTCTGGATGCCAGGTGCAAGGGAGTGGCAACAGGATGCAGGCATCTTGTTGTCTTGTGTGCTCCCTGAGGCACCTGGTGGGCCGCTGTGAGATGCAGGAAGCTGGACCAGAGGGGCCTTTGGCCTGATCCAGCAGGGCTCCTATGTTCTTACGGCCCCGTTTGAGATAAACAGACCGCAGGGGTTACAAATTAGGAGTTTTTAAGAGGCCGCGGCTGTGTGTTTTCACCCCCTTCGATATTTCCTCCCTTCCTGGTCCACTTCTCGTTCTACTTTACCCCCCCCCTTCCCCACCAGCGTTTCTCAGCGGCAATTATGGTGTGATTGAAACGTCTTCCGCCCGCTCGACTGACACCTCTGTCTTTTTCCTGTAAACATGGAGAGACGAAAATAGACACTTGAAGACACCGTGAGTGTCAGTTTGAAGGTGTCTCTTGTCTCCTGTGTGGTAATGCAGGAAGAGCGCCTGTCATTTTCTTCTCCCCCTCGCGCGGCGGTTCGTACTTTGACTGTCAACGGGAAGAAAAAGACTTTCCGAGTTGCAGTCTCTTTAGCTTCAGGTTCTTGTCACAAATCAAACAAACATATTACGGAGGGAGAGAAAAATTGAGAGAGGGAGAGAGAGGGACGGACGGAAGAAGGGGGGATGCAGACAGACGGAGGAAAGAAATAATCCATGCTCTGTTTCTTTTCTCGGGGAGAGTAAAGTGCTGGCGCACATAAAAACCAAGCTTTTTATCAGCCCAAATTAACTTTAACACCTTCTGAAGGAAAGAGCAGACAGATTAATTGGTGGGATTAGGGTTGTGGCAGAGGTTTACTGATCAGACACCGGCTCTCCTCCTCGCGGCCGTCGCAGCCCAGCGTTGGCGCTCCCCCCCGGCCTGGGGTTGGCGCTGTGAGGACGGGTGCAAGAAAGCCCACCGCCCCTGTGGCGTTTGGAGGGGGCGCTTGCAAGACAGGCCCGGCCCTCTTCAGCCTGCAGTCACGGCCTTGGGCTTGTCACTTAACCGGGGCTGAATGTGCTGCTGCTGCTGGGACTGCTGATGTTGTGAGATGTGAGGGTGAAGTTGGCAGTCGGCGCCCACCCTGCCTGCCTGCCCTCCTTCTCCAGAGCATGGGCACTTTCTGGGTGGCTTGGCTCGAAATTGGCGTAGGGGTCTCAGACCAACAGCCCTGTATAACAATACGCGCCACAACATTCCGGCTCTGGCGTCACAATGACGGCACTTCCTGCTGGAGGATGACGTGGCGTCCAGGTCGACGACATCACTTCCGGCGGGTCCCGGACAGATGGTCATTCTAAAAAGTGGGTCCCGGTGCAAAAACGTTTGAGAACCGCCCGATCCAGTGGTTCCCAAACCTTCCCAAACCGCAAGTGATGTCATGACCGGAAGGGCCGTCATTGTGACTCCAGAGCCTGCTGCTGTCCTGAGAACGCGGCCATCCGTTGTGTTATTTCTCAGCCATTTTCAAGAGCCAAGTGAATCGGAAAGACAAAAAAAAAAAGCCTATTTACAACCTTGACACAAGCCAAACAACCACACAGCCCTCCCCCTTTCCAGCATCCTGTCATCCCATATTTTCAATGGGGCTGCTCTGGGTGCTTTGCGGCCCACCTGAAATTGGCTCGCGACCCACAGTTTGGGAAGTGCTGGCCCAACCAACCAACCAACCAACCAACCAACCAACCAACCAACCAACCA
>JAJKFI010000218.1:74993-90582 GCA_029204185.1 Lerista edwardsae | reverse complement strand
CAACCAACCAACCAACCAACCAACCAACCAACCAACCAACCAACCAATAAAGCCATACGTTCCCATTTGTCCACAAACCGGTGGAGTATCTCCCTTTTCCTCCTTGCTCTGCTCCAGCTCAAACCCTCAGCCTCTGCCCCCAGCTCGAACATAATTAAAGTTTGAGCTCTGTGATATCTTGGCCAGACTTCGCCAGGGCTCGGATCGGGGGTTGACGGGGGAGAACTGGATGGGAGGGGGAACCCTTGCAACCTCCCCCCTCCCCAAGGGAGCCTCTGCTTTCCGTAGCCGATGTGAGGGGCTTTCCCCCCTTCTTCTTTGGCGGAAGAGTGTGTGCGGGGGGGGGGGGAGGGGGGGGGTTTTCAGACCCCCGTGTCTTTGCCCTGTGTCGCGCGTTTAATCACAGGTTTTCAGCCTAGGACTGCTGGGCACGCGTCGACGGGGGGATCTGCTCCCAAACCCTGTCATTTAGCCTCGCTGGAGTGCCTCTTCAAAGAGGGGAATCTAGAAATTTTCTCCACAAGGTGCGGAGTGGACTGTCTCAGCCGCAGCGGGACTATAATGACAGATGCATTTTACGGCAAGCTGAGACTGAATGGAGCCCAGGACCACGGCTCCGTCTGTCAGCCGAATCATTATTTTTTTGTCATTTCCTGACAGTTTGGGTCTCATTCATTTCTCCCTCTCTCTCCGCCCCCCCTTTTCCTTTCTCCCCCTGCCTGGCAAAATGGCTAGGTATCTACGAGACCCCAGCGGGGACAATCCTCTACCACGCTCATTTAGACATGGAGGCATTCGCCATGGACCGGGAGGTGCGGAAAGTCAAGCAAGGGCTCGCCGTCAAGTTCGCCGAGCTGGTGTACAACGGTACGTGGTGGTGCAGGACACCTTCCCTCTTTGCTCCCAAGAGCACCTCTTTCTTCTCCGGCTCCTCAAGGAAGCGACTGACAGTGCTTGTGGCATCTGGCACCCGGGGCACATGCATTTTTGGCACTCCCATGCCCCCCATATGTTCCCCTGAGCCTCAGAAGGCCTCCTAGAGCCCTTAGAAAGGCATTTCTGTTTTTCACGCAGGGCCTCAGAACACTTCCTCGGTGCAACTGGAAGACACTTCTGGTCACATCTGTGACGTGTCTTGACATCCCCTCCGGCATGCTACCCAAGGCCCAGTAAACCCCCCATCCCTCCTTAGCTATGCTAGTGCTCAGAAGATGCCCACTGAATTAATTTTTAGACATTATTCTGAACACAAGTAGGTACTGAAAATGGTGGGCGGAAAGCCTCACACAAGAAGAGGCATTCCGGCCTTTTGTGCGAGGGAGCGGAATGCCTCTTCCCAGAAGCCCTGCTACAACCAACACAAGTTAAAAACGAAAACAAACCAGAACTAAACAACCGCTTCCTTCTTTGGGACTGATTTTTTCTCACAGGTGAATGGAGGCAGACTGCAGCATTGCATTAAATCTGCCCAGACAAAATGCTGATCAAATTAATTGATCACGAACCGACCATTAATTGAATGGCTTGAATTGCGTTAATTGAATTGCTGCCATTCACGAGGGCGGAATCGGTGGCCGGTGTCGATTTGGGCGTGCTGCTCTGCCTGAGCTCATGAGCCCTCCTCCTCCGCGAGGCCTTTCGACACCCCTTCGAAGTGCAATGCCTGGGGCAATGTATCCCCTGGCCCTGCCGTGGTTATGCCACTGCCTCGATCCAACCCTGCCTTCAGTCATGCAGCTTTCCATCAACAGCACCCTTCGATAACAGAGCAGGGGAGAGGATGCAAATGAACCGAGGTGAATGGAAAGCTGTGATAAATAGTGCATGCCGCAATTCTCGAATTTAATTTTAGAAGTTCTTTTTGTTAAGCTGCTGTTTGCGAGCACAGTCGAGGGAACAGGAGGAATAATATAGGGACGGAATGGGGGGGAGATTTCCATGTGAAATGCCACCCCCCCATAGTGAATCCTCTAAACACACTTTAAGTCTGTATCACTTAAACTTGGATTCACCAAACCAAGAGTACAAAAGCCAATTTCAATTTGGAACCAAGGAAGTTTTGAATGACGGGTGAAAATCAAATGACAGGTGGAAAAAACCAGTAGGATCTCTCTCTCTCTCTCTCTCTCTCTCTCCCTTTCTCTCTCTCCTAGACTCAACCTGGAACAGCTCAGGAGAGGAATCTGATTTGGTCTACCCACCACCAAAATCTGTTTCCTCTCCAGAAAAGGCAGCGGACACCACCTTGGTGGCACAGGGCAAAGCATGGCCCCTTGAAATTCCCAATAACATCATTTGAAGGATGGGGTGCTGGCTGTCATGGGGGCACATTCAGGCCTCTGTTGAGCTTTGCCCTTTTTGGAGCCACATCTGCCTTCTTCGGGAGCTGTCCTAGGTGCTGAACAAACTTGCCCGTACTGTCACCTTGCTACCCAGAACCAGTTCCCTGTACAGGGAGGTACCTTATCACCTGCTTCAAGTACTTGTTAGCCCCTACTGCAGATCAATTAATCTTGCTTAACTTCCCACGAAGTCAGCCAGGCCAGGCCAGGACTGGGGCTAAATTAGTTGAAATGCACTGTAGGATTTTATATACTTAAAGATGTCTGCGACTGCTTATATGATTGATATAAGCAGGGATAGAATATTTTGCCACAAAACATTTTGCAGGCACTACCCCCACCCAAGGAATACGTTTGGGTCTGCAAGGCATGTTTCCTCCCTCCTCCCTTGTCTTTTTCATTTTTCTGAAGACAACCTGTGATGTGGCGCTGAGCCCACAATGGGGCACTGTGCATTTTCCCTGTGATTGAGGACCTGATATTTTTGGCGAGACAAAACGTGCGCAAATGGGAGCTGTGAAAGTCTGCTTTGTAGCTCCCGAGGAGGCCTTTGCTGGGGGACAAGGAGGTTGTTACCTCTGACATTTCCATCAGGCATGTGGTTGGCAAGACAAACCATTACTGAAACGCTGCAATTTGAGGAGTGAAAAGGAAGGGGGAGTGGAAGCAGGGGCTGTGTTCGGGGCCGGAGGCTGGGGCATTTGGCGTGGGAACTCGCCGGGGACGTGCAGGGAGAAACATTGGATGTCCCACCTCAACAGGACTGCTGAGCTATTACACGACAGGAGTTCTTCCTGGGGCAAGGGTGCTGGCTTGTAATTCTAGAGTTCTGTCTGCCAACTTGGGGGCATTGGAGTAGCTAAGGAGGGCAGGGGGGTTACATTGCCCTTGGCACCACACCTGGAGGGGATGTCAAGTGTGGCCTCAGAGGGCCTCCGGGAGGCCTCTGGAGGACACGTTTTTTGCCCAAAACCGGAACTACCTGTCAAAGGCTTCTAAGAGGTCTTCTGAGGCCCAGGAGGTTGCACACCACACCCCTGGAGGCAAGGGTTTTGGAGAACCAGGAGTTAGGCCGGCTCAGTTAGGCCAGCAACATTTGGCCGGCACAAGGGCCACCATAAAGTACGCTTGGCCCACTCTCAGAGTCAGGGAGGATGGCGCACGTCTGTATGCTGGCCTCTCCGAGTCCGAGAGTGGTCCAAACGTTCTTTACAGTGTCCCTTGTGCCGGCCTAACTGCTGGCCTAACCAGGTTAGGATTGTGCCCTCAGAGACCTTCAGGAGGGCTTCCTCCTTCTCCTCTAGAAGGTGTGTAGGCCAGACGCCATCATCACATCCTGTGGCAAGGAGTTCCGCAGATTAATGACGCGCTGGGTGCAGAAATAGTGCTTGTGCCAGCCTCGGCCCTTCGCAGACCACCCTAAGGCCTTGAAACAGGGCAAGCCTGGAACACCAGACATCGGCCTCGAAATTATTCACTGTTTGGACTCACTGAAAACTTATTTAAACTGACCAAATAGCTAACCTGCTTCCTTTGATGCTGTCCTGGTGCCTGGTCTTTCCTTTTCCGAGGACGGAAACCATGGCAAACAGGAGCAAAACTGTCTAGCATGGAGTGGTGGGTGGGTGGGTGGGAATCTTTTTTTATAAAAAAAACAGGCCAAAAAATAAATATTGCAAATCAGCGAGGGTTCGGCTCAGCAGCCTGCTGGAAGCTTGGCTTTCTCTTCCTTAAACACCTAATTATTCTAACTAGTTTCTCTGAATTTAAGGCAATTAGTGGTTGTCATTTCCCAGCGACAACACCCCCCCTCCCCATCGCTCCGTGGGGAAGGCGGTTGTGGAAAATAGATTCCCCCCTCCTCGTTTTTGTGTTCTCTCTCTCTTTTGCTGCCAGGTATCTAGGCCAGGTGTTCGAAATGGCACGGTCTCCCACGGGCCCCTCTGTTGCAGGGATTATAACCAGATTGCGGTTACAAAGTGGGGAGGCTATTAAGGCGGGGGGGGAGCGGCACATGTTGTAGGCAATTCGTTTGTGGGGCGGGTGGGGGGGGAGTTGGGGAGAAGGCGAAAGAGGCAGACCGAGGAAAGGAGAGGTCTGTTTCTGAAGATGTTGAAGGAAGTGGTTGTCTTAACCAGGAAATACCCAATGGCTGGTGTGTGTGTGTGTGTGTGTGTGTGTGTGTGTGTGTGTGTGTGTGTGTCCATTGCTAATTGCCACATACTATCTCCAAGCACAAGATGGCATTGGGGTGAGAGAGAGAGAGAGCGCTTCTGTAAACCACTTTGTGAACTTTTTTTGTTAAAAAAAACAAAAACAGTATTTATTTATTTAAACAATTTATACCCCGCCTTTCCCATGCTGAAGCAAATGCCCAAGGCAGCTTATAGAGAACAAAGCGCAATGTAACCGCAATAAGTAAAAACACATTAACGTTAACAACGACACTGAACTGCAACGGGGAATATATATCAAGACGGACGGAGTGACTGATGTTGATTGATTGATTGATGTTGATTGATTGATTGATTGATGTTGAAGAGCCATGCGCGGCTCGTGAGCCACAGTCCGGCCCCCGGCGTTGGTCTTCCCCGTGCAACGTTTGGCCAGGGTCGGCGTTCCCAAAAACCCCGGCATGCCCACTTTTGCAGACCAGGATCCCCAACCAGCCATCCCTTCTTGCCCCAAAGTGGACACATCCAAGGAAATACCAGGGAGAGTTTTCTGTGCCGAGCAGTGGCCCAGTCTCACTCCCCACAAGGGGGGACTCGCACGCTGCCTTGTCGTCTCTTGCCGTTCCGACTCCGGGAAGCAGGTGAGACCCACCTGCTGATGTTGACGGCCCTTAGAAATCCAGCCTTGTCCCCGAGGACGGACGACAATGGCACGGAGGCCGTGTTAAGTAGACGCCCCTTCTTGGCCGCGCTCACCCAAGTTGGGTAAGCTGAGCTGCGGGGGATTGCTCCCGAAAAAAAAACAGCGCGAGGTTACTTGAGACATGAAAGCCACAAAGGAGGTGAGCCTACCTGGGACATATGGGCCTGATTCCCCGGCCTGATAAGGACCCAGAGGTCAAAGCTTCTTCTCTAAGTCGTCCTTTCTTCTTGTGTCTCGCCTTTGTTTCTGCTTAACGGTCGAGAGGGGCGTCTTTGTGTGTCTGGTGATGAGATTCCTCCTTCCGAACCTTTGTGCGGGAGAGCTTATAGTTTCGCTTTTTTTGGACTGCCGTTCTGTTTCTCTGCGGTGGTGTAGCTGGGGGAGGACGAAGGGGTGCTTTGCCCCGGGTGCGATGAGGCCTTTGAAAGGCATTTCTGATTTTCAGCGAGACTTTCTGAGGCCTGATTTGAGCCTCTTGGACAGTGTTTCTCAAACTGTGAGTCAGGACCTGTATGTGGGTCATGAGCCAATTTCAGGTGGGTCGCCAAGCACCTGAGGCAGCCGTCGTTGGAAGATATGGGAAGATGGGAAGACACAGGGGAGGGCTGTGTGGTTGTTTTGCTTGTGCCAAGGTTGTACATAGGCTTGGATCGGGCCAAGGGCCCACCTAGTCCAGCTTCCTGTATCTCACAGTGGCCCACCAGATGCCTCAGGGAGCACACGAGACCACAAGACATCCTGTGGCCACTCCCTTGCACCTGAAGTAGCCTACTTCCAACGTAAGGAGGTTGCACTACCCTTCATGGCCTATAGCCCACAATGGACTTTTCCTCCAGAAATTTGCCCAATCCCCTTTCAAAGGCACCTAGGCCAGATGCCATTGCCACCTCCTGTGGCAAGGAGTTCCACAGATGAATTACCTGCTGGGCAAATTTGGACGCCCCCTGGTTCTGGTGTTGTGAGAGAGGGAAAAGAACCTTCCTCTATTCACTTTATCCACTTTGCATCATTTTATATGTCTCAGAGCACAATCCTGACCTGGGGTGAGGCCGGCACAGTGAGGCCAGCAAAGTTTGGCCGGCACAAGGGCCACCGTAAAGCGTGTTTGGACCACTCTGGGAGTCGGGGAGGATGCTGCACGTCTGTGTGCCGGCCTCTCTGACTCCGAGAGTGGTCCACCCATACTTGACGGTGTCCCTTGTGCTGGCCAAACTTTGCTGGCTTAGCTGATGCCGGCCTAACTCAGTTCAGGATTGCGCCCCAGTTTGAGGCATTTACTTCTCCTCCCTTTTTTGCAGGATTCTGGTACAGCCCGGAGTGTGAATATATCCGCAGCTGCATCGCCAACTCCCAGGACCTTGTGGAGGGGAAAGTCCACATCTCAGTCTTCAAAGGCGGCGTCTACATTTTGGGCCGGGAGTCAAGCCGGTCCCTCTACAACAAAGAACTCGTAAGGTGAGCTTCAGCTTTGTAAGGTGTGCCCCATGTCGAGCTCTTAAGCTCGACCCTCCCCATATTTTATTGGCATGCAAAGATGTTCCTGAGTTAGTGAAGCTTTTATCTAGCGGGTGGTTTCCTGCTTGATGCTGGGGGGAAGGGCTCAAGGGTTCACGCTTGCTCCCAATTTGCTCACCTGAAGTGGCCGTTTGGCGGGGGTGCTCCTGCTGGTCTTCCCCTTCCTCTCAAGTGCAGCCAACCCACGAGAGGAAGAGGGCAACGGAGCTGAAAAGGAAGTGGCGGAGAGCAGAATGGTGGGCTAGAACAGACCTTGGGAGACTCTCTAGCCGACTACTCCGCTGTCCTCCACACACTCTTTTCAGCAAGCACGGGAGGGGGTGTGGCGACGGCTAATGTTCGTGCCTGCTGGCATATTGCTGGGCATGGGGGGGGGCAATATTACGGACTCCCCCAACTGGAGCCCAAGGGAGGGTGGCGTTTGAAGCTTTGCCTCAGAGTCAGGAAGAAGGTGGGCATCCCCTGGAGAGACATCCCTAAACACGAATGATCCAAAGACACATTTTCTTCTTTCCCAAAACTCTATCAAGCCGACGATCGGCAGGCCGCTAAAGCCCTGGGCTTTGAAAAATCAGTTTAGGCTGTGAAGGACGTTCTCCGCAAGACCTGCCCTGGGGTTTAACTCTGCTGTCGCCGCATCCTCAGAGCTGATTTTGGATTTTTAAAATTTTTTTAAGTAGGATCTTTTTCTGCCTTCCTCCTTTCTTTTTCCTGGCTTCCCCTTTCTCCCTTCCCTGGCTTTTCTACGGCTGCCTGTCTGCCACCTTCTCGCCCCTGCCTTATTTCCCCACCTTCCCTCGGCCTTTTTTTCCATCGCTCGGAACACTTTTCCAGCCGTAAATATACCCAAATCAGTTTAGATCAGTCAGAGTACATGTCAAATTAGCCTCTCTTTTGCCGTCTCGGCCTGACTTCCCTCCCCCTCGAAATCAACAGCTTCTAATAATCCATCCCAACCCTTCATTAGAGTGAGCATTCTCATGTGGGGAGATTAAATGAGTAACGTAAAAAGGAAGAGAGATGGGGAGAGAGAGGGAGAGAGAGAGAGAGAGAGAGAGAGAGAGAGAGAGAGAGAGAGAGAGGAAAGGGGGGAATAAAACCAGAAGCACTTATTCTCCCCGTGTCTCCAGCCATTTTTCTTTTCTTTTTGATTTCTACATCGCTGGGTTGAAAAGCATTTTGACTGACGGCATCACAGGAACCCGAGAGGGAACTGTGAGAGGTACACGGTACAAAAAATGCCTTTGCACAGTAGGTAGAAAGTAACGTAATTATAGAGCAGGTCAGATGAGCAAAAATAAAAGCGCAGAGGTTTTCTACAGCCCGTCAGGGGAGGTAAAATCATTGTAAACTCTCTCTTATATACCTTTTTTAAACATTTAAAAAGCGGGGGGGGGAGGCTTTTGCCGTTTCTAGAAGAAGGAACAGCGTTGCAACAGGGCTTTTTGTGAGTATTTGTGTGATTTCCCTTGGGGGGAGAGAGGGCTGGAAAGAAGGGCTGGAGTTGGGGCCTGTTGAGAAAGCTCTCGGGTCTGGAAGTGGCGGTGATGCTTGATTGTCGTTCCAACCACTGGGCTTGGAGTCTTGCTAGATCGAGCCCTGCTTCGGGGCTGGCAGCCTTAGGGACAAGGCTTGGTGCCTTTCCAGCGAGGAATGCTTCCCAGGGCATTCTGGGAGTTTAGTCATGCGGGTTCAGGAAGCCGCCCACCAAGATCTCCGCTCATCTGGGTCTGAACAGCTGGTCTGATGGCTCCCGTGTTGGACAACTGCCCTCAGCGTTGGGGTTACAGAAGAAGAGCCCCGCCGAATCGGGCCATCTAGTCCAGCTTCCTGTATCTCACAGTGGCCCACCAGGGGCCTCAGGGAGCACCTAACATCCTGCCGCCGCCTCTCAGTCAAGCTTCCGTATCTCTAAAAGAAGACACAGGTTGTAATGGGGACAAACTGCAAGAGAAGGAGGTTCTGGATGGACATCAGGGAGAAATTCTTGACCGTAAGGGCGGTTTCGACAGTGAAACAGATTGCCACTGGAGGGAGGTGGTGGATTCTCCCTCACTGGGGACCTTCAAGCAGAGGCTCGACAGGCACCTGCTGAAGATGCTCTAGGGGGATTTCCCGCGACAGGCAGGGGGCTGGACTAGATGACCTTGTAGGTCCCTTCCAACTCTGATTGCAGAAGTGCCCGTGAGGTGTGTCTCCTCAGAGATGGTTCTTGCATTGAGAGGCAGGCGGCCCCCTGCCCTGTCGCCCACCCCTGACCCAGCTCCTCTGCCTGTCTCCACTAGCAGAGCTGTTGCAAGCCAGCGATGGGGCTGGAGAAGAAAGCAAGGGGCCAAATCTGTTCCTCTTTGTCTCCTCCCAGCCTCCTCCACCTGGCTGGGGAGATGGGAAGAAGCTGGTGGAGGAGGCAGTACTGCAAGAAAACGGGCCCGGGGCAGGTGGGAACAGGTCAGCGCATGCGTTGCTCTGGCCTGGGGGGTGGTGGTTTGATGGTTGCCGCTTCAGGACCTTGGAGAGTCCCTACCTTGGACAGCTCTCCCAGCGTGCCCATCGTGGGGGAAAAGATCTGCACATTTTCTGTTCTTCTGTCGCGAGCCACTAATGAGGTTCTGTGTGGGTACAAAGTGCCTAATTGGTGGCCACACCTCTGCTCAACTACGTCACTTCCTGCTTAATGAGGTCATTTCCTGCCCTCAGCGGCTGCCATGAATGCTATTCAGTCCACTCTATGAAATGAGTTTGACTTCCCTGCTCTAGGGGGTGGGGGTGGCCGAGGGGGGGGGGTGTTGACACACTGGGGAGGGGTGCCCTGCACCTGCTTGCCGCCTCCTTCACCCAGCCCCTGCCCCACCCTTTTCTTGCTGGTGGGGGCCGCCAATAGCAGATTCCAGGATGCTTCCAATGGGAATCACAAATCTAGATCGGCTGCTGGTTTTGTCACAATCTAATCCAAGGTGGCAGCTGGTGCGGTCGGCCCTGCTCTGGAGACGGAAACGGTTGTGTGGAACAATGCGCAGCCACGCAGGCCACGGAGCACAAGTACCTGTGCTCCCATGTGGCGTTTAGCCATTAAAAAAATTAAGAGCCTGGGATTAAGCTTCAGTCATCATAAGCCCCTTGATGTCCTGCTTGTTCAGTTTCACTGAGTCGATCGGTGCATTATGCAGAGGAGGGGACTAAAGGGCTGTGCCTCTTGTGTGAATGCTTCCTCCTCCCGAGTAGACACGCAGAGGGTGGCACTAAGTCCAGTTGAACTCAGTGGCGCTTGGTTCAGACACGTTCTGGGTTTACAACCAGTGGTTCCCAACCCCGGTGCGTGAGTTGATTTACACCAGTGGTTCCCAAACTGTGTGCCCCCAACACCCTACAGCGCCACTGTGCACTCACAGGGGCATCATGGGATGTCCCCAGTGGCCGACCCTTCCGGCTCTCCTGTGCCCTGCCATCTTGCGCCGCGTGAAATCTCATGAGATCCAAGATGGCAGCCCAAATCTCGCGAGATTTGCTTTGCCGCTATCTTGGATCTCGTGAGGTCCCGTGAGATTTGGGTGCCGCTAACTTGGATCGCGTGAGATTTCGCGTGAGCCAATATGGCATCACCAAGCCAGGAAGAAGAAGAAGTCACCCCAGCAAGTTTGGGGACCAGTGGCTTATACTCTTTGAAAAGGAGCATGACCTCCATAACTGCACGCATGTTCCCTGCAGCTTCTTGCTCCACCGTTCAAACCCAGTTTTGCAGTCATGTGCTCACGGACATGCCAGTCGCTCCACTCCTCCCCCTTTCATGCTCCTCAACGGCATCCAACTATTGAAATACAGAATGCATGTTTTAAAGCGGCGCATATGAATGTATACATGCATGCTTCACCTTGCCAAAAACATTGTAGCCGCCGCCACAGAGTCGTCACGAAGAGCTGTTGGTGGGGAGATGGAAGAGTGGGGTTAGTTATAACACTAGTGCTAGCCAATAGGAGCTGATCGCAACCGACTTTTGGGACTCGTTGGAGAATCATGGGTGGTGCATCCCTTAGGGCTTGTTCCAAAGCAGAACTGTTTAAGGGCCTGTTCTAACCCACCCTTCCCACGCTCAAACTGCTGTGCCTCGCCTCTGCGGTGACACAAGCGACTTGCTCTCCGTGGGGTGGGCAATTATGAAATGGGGGCGGCATCTGCAGCTTGAAACTTGAAAGATCTGCCATGGGGGGATGGTGGTGCCGCATGAATGTGCGGGTACCAAGGTGAAGGGGCTCCTCTTAGAAAGCACTTAGCAAAATAAATTGCACTCTGTCTTTGGAGAGGGGGGGGGGAGATAAAAGTTAACTGTGGGGTGGGGTGGGGAGAAGAGACCTTGGGGGCACAGCGCATTGTGGTGCGTGTTTTATTGCTCGATAATTAATGGCAAGGCGCTGGGCTTAACAAATGGGTCCTTTTTGAGCACCATCAATGGGTTGACTCTCTCCACAAGAGAGGCTGCAGGAAGACAGGATTAAGGTGAGGTGCTCGGGAAGGAGCGGGTGGGAATGCTGGACCCAAGGGAGCGGCAACAGGATGCAGGCGTCTTGGTGTCTCGGGTGCTCCCTGAGGCGTCTGGTGGGCCACTGTGAGATGCAGGAAACTGGACTAGATGGGCTTTTGGCCTGATCCAGTGGGGCTCTTCTGATGTTCTTATGACTAACTGATTGGTAGCTCAATCTCCTAGCCAGCAGGCCAGCTCGCTCTGTGATACAGGTAAAGGTTTCCCCACGCCCGAACGGTCTAGTCGTGACCAACTGTAGGGGGCGGTGTTCATCTCCGTTTCTAAGCCTGTAGAGCCAACGTTTTGTCTGAGGACAAGTTTCCATGGTCATGTGGCCGGCATGAGTCTACGCCGTAGCGCACGGAACGCCGTTCCCTTCCCACCGAAGTGGTCCCTCTTTATCGACTTGCCTTTTTACTTGCTTTAGAACTGCTAGGTTGGCAGGAGCTGGGACAAGCCACGGGAGCTCACTCCGTTGCGTGGTCTTGAACTCCCAACCTTCCGGTCAACAGCTCAGCTGTTAGTCCCTCTCTCTTTCTGCATTCCTTCCACCCAGCATGGACGTCCAAGGGGATTACGAGCCGTCCGACGCTACCGGGTTCATCAACATCAACTCCCTCAGGTTTGTACCTCGCGCACAGCCCCATTGGTGCTGACGGGTTTCTGCAAAGCCTTTTTGAGAGGTATCCAGGTGGCCTAGTGGCCGAAGGGATCGGGTGATGGGTGCAAAACCCCAACTGAAACGAAGGCTTGGGCCAGCACCTTAGCCTTCTCCTGCTGCAGCAATGCTAGGCTTCAACCTCTCTCCCTTGGGTGCTAGTTTTCTGGGAGCCAAGACCTCCAAGCACTGAGGCAGCCTGCCAAATGCCACCTGTGGCTCCTCATTTCCTGGATGTGAAATGGAGGAGGAACGTGGAGGAGAGGGGAGTCGCGGGCTAGAATGTCCAAGATGACACTCTAGCCCGGCATCCTCTTCTCCTCTGCACTTCCTCTTTGTCCCTATTCCTCTCTACCTTTTCCAAATCCAAGAATCAGTCACTTTGTTCTCCGAGATCCCGTTTCTCTCCTTCCCTGCCCTGGTGTGCCCCTTCCCTGCCCCTGCGGCTGACTTACCCGCAACGTTGGGTGCCGACAGCTCCGGCGACAGACCGGGAATGCTGCCCCCTCACCCGCCAGACCCACTGAGAACAGCCCAGTCCTATGCCGGGCGGGTTGGATCCTACGCTTAGTTTGGTTTTAACTTACCTCTTGCGCCATCTCTCCGACTACCCCTGCCAAGAACCAGCACGACGACGTAGTTCCACAACGGGTTCCTTTCCCTCGCTTCGCCTGTTAACTGCTTTGTTCGGTGCTGCAATGCACAGCGTTTTATTCCCTTCCGATAAATTAATTACACAATTATCCGACACGGTAGAAAATCTGCATCTCTGCTTAAATGCTTGCTTTGTTGTGGTTTCCCCCCCCTTTCCTCGTTTCACCTGACTTAATTGCCTCAAATTTTCCCATTAGTAATGTTAATTTCTAATGAATTTTTCTCCTTCTGTCTGCCCCCCGCCCCATTTCCAACCATCTCCCTGCCCTGTTTTTGTAGGCTGAAGGAATATCATCGTCTCCAACACAAGGTCAGCTCAGCGCCGAATTAACGGCGATCGATGGGGGGGGGGCCACGCGCTTTGCTAATTTCCCACGCGCCGCCACTAATTGTGGCCGCCACGCAAAGCTGTTACTCTGCAATTGTGCGGCCAGGTTGTGTGTGTGTGTGTGTTTATTAGACTTTTTTTTTCAATCAACGGCGTGCAAAATGGGATCAATAAAGGTGTGTTTGGCAGCGAGGAGGGCGCTGCGTTCCCTGCGCCAGGATGTCATTAAAATAGCGGCGCTATTCTTTCCCCGATGTCGCACAAGTGGGTCTGCTTTCTTTGCCTCCCCGGCTGTTTCTCCTCCGCGCACTTAGCCGGCCCAGCTGTTGCCGAGCTGGCCTTTGTCGCGCCACCAAACATTAAGTGATTCTGAAGGACGTGCCGGTCCTCTTGGAAGGAGATGTGCATTTTTTTCTCGGGGGCGGGGCGGGGGGGGGAGGAAGCAGGAGAAAAGCGGGTGCTGGACTCTTCCCAACCACCCCCCCTCTCTCTGTGTCTCTACCTATTGTCACCAAATAGAAGGAGGGTGGAACAAAATTAATCCCTTCCCAATGTCGTTTTCATTAAAGGGTTTGCATTGTGCCGGCTCGACTTGCCGGGAGTTGTGTGTCTGCATTGTCAGGGCCAGCCTTAAGCCAACGTGAGCCACGTCATCACATCGGGCTCTGCACCGGTGCGGTGAGCATGCTGCTTGCTGCTGCAGCCAGGACCTCTCAGGATTGTGGGGCTTTGCCTTGGGCCCCCTCACCTGCCCCAGCTTCTGAAGTGCCCAGAACGGGCCTCCTGGAAGCAATTGGCAGCGACGTCATCCTGTCGCCACCAACTATTTCTGGGTGCCGCACTTTGTGTGTGGCACCACCAGTGCTCTCCTTGGTGAGCGGGGTGGGGGGGCCCTGTGTGTGTGTGGGGGGCCCCACAGGAATGCCCCGCATTGGGCCCCGCCATTCCTAGAGCCGGCCCGGTGCATCGCGATAGCCAAGAGGCCTGAATCTTTTTCTCAAAGGGAACGCCTCCCTTTCGACGTGCCCTGGTGTCTGCAGAGATAGGTGCCTTCCCTAACCGTGACCCCACTGGATACCTGAAACCGCAGATCGCAGGGAGCTCCCCGTGGCACTTGGCTCCTCCCCCCAGAGCTCCCCTAGGGCCCCCGGCTCCGGGACGCCTGCCGTCCGCCAACGCGCAGACCTGCCTCGCGCTTGCATCTCTCCCGTCCTCCCTGCTCTGCCGCAAACTGACGGCCACTCCCGCGCCCCAGAGGCTTCTGGGTAGCAGACAGCGGTGGCCTGACCTCCCTGCCGGCTTCCGCCCCCAGGCTTGGCCGCCCCAGCGGCAGAGCTGATCTGTACTCCTCTCAGGCTCCTTCAGGGTCACTTTCAATCGATATCTCATCTGCGGGCTCTCCTAGCGGAAGTGATAGCATATTGGAAGGCGGTAATGGCTCTGGTCTAGTGGAAGAGGCTAATCTTCCCCAGCTGCACAGGATCTCGGCAGGTGGCCTCCAGCATCTCCCTCCTGGCGCACCACCGCTGGGCTCCCCCCAGCCAGAAGAAACGGTCCCTTTTTCTTTAAAGACGCAGCGGCCCAATTTATAACCAGCTCCTTACCAGCCGGGGCCCCGGGGCAAACTTCAGCCGTTTGTCGTCGTCATGCTCCCGCCCTGACAGCTGCCAAACCGAGCGCCGGTTGCTGGCCTTGTTGCAGGCAGAGAGCCCAGGAGACCTCAGGCTGGTCGCACTGTGCTTAGCAGGGCCGGCCCACCCGTGCAGCCAACTGAAGCGGTCGCCTCAGGCAGCAGGTGAGTGGAGATGCCTGTCTCTGTCCCGCCTTCTCTTTCCACTTCCAAAAGAAGAGGGGGGGCAGAGAGGAAGAAGAGCATCGGAAGAGCCCCTATGCTGGAGCAGGCCAGAGGCCCACCTGGTCCAGCCTCCTGCACCTCACGGTGGCCCACCAGGTGCCTCAGGGAGCACACGAGACCACAAGACACCTGCATCCTGCTGCCACTCCCCTGCACCTAGCATTCTGCGGCAGCCCACTTCTAACGCAAGGAGGTTGCACCACCCATCATGGCTTGTTACCTGGGACGGGCCTTTCCTCCACCAACCTGCCCAATCCTCTTTTGCGTAGGGGTACCGGATACAAGCCGAGGGCGCAATCCTCACCTGGAGTTAGGCCAGCGCACGCTAAGCCAGCCGAGTGGGGCCAACGCAAGAGCCACCGTCCAGGATGTCAGGACCACTCTCGGAGCCAGGGAGGCCGACTCACAGACGTGCGCCATCCCCCCGACTCCGAGAGGGGACCAAACGCGCTTGACGGTGGACCCTCTTCTGTGCAATGGTTAAAGGTATAGACACTCTGTCCCAGTTTTGTATCTGGTAACCCTGGTGGTTTTTGTTTTTGTAAGAATATTAGTTCTTATCAGTTACACAATCCAAAGTTCAGTTACCATAAGGAATGGAAATCAATCAATCTATCAATCTATCAATCTATCAATCTATCTACACACACATCCTGTGGCAAGGAGTTCCACAGATTACAAGGAGTTCCATTGCTTACTTTTGACTGAATCTACTCCTGGAGATCGATCGATCTATCGATCTATCGATCTACGCACACATCCTGTGGCAAGGAGTTCCACAGATAAATTACAAGGAGTTCCATTGCTTACTTTTGACTGAATCTACTCCTGGAGATCTATCTAT
>JAJKFI010000218.1:19502-63181 GCA_029204185.1 Lerista edwardsae | reverse complement strand
CAGCCCTCCTTGGTGCTGCTGCTGGGGGCTGAGCCCCGGGGGGTTCTGCAGGCAGGGCACCCAGAGCACCCAGAGTCCAGCTTTGGCACCCAGAGACAGCCTACCTGTGGGCCTGCAGTCCAGCTGGTTTAGGGGTACCTGCACTGATTTGACAGCAACTCACTGAGCTCCCCGCCCTTCTCTGCTCTCCTTGGTGACGCTGCTGGATGTCGAACCCCGGGGGCCGTTCCAGGGCCTTTGACCCCCAAACGCAACCCCCTCTCTTATTTTTGTGCGTTCTCTTGAGCTGGGCCTGCAGGGTTCCCTGAGCACAGGCTGGCAGCAGCGTCTTCCTCTAGAGCAGCACTTTTTCAGTCTTTCTCAGAGACCCACCCGCCGGCTTGTCAGCTGTCAAATTGAGACGGGGTGCCCTGCCCGCGTGCAGAGGGTACGGGCTTGCGCCAAGGCAGGCCTGGGTTTTTCTGTTGGGCTCACCAGCGCTGGCTGGCAACAGCAGCAGCTCTCCAGGTTCTCTGCCCTTCCCAGTCCCGGGGGTTGGGCCCAGCCACAGCCCCCTGTGTCTCGGGTTTATGCCTAACCTGGAACTCCTATTGAGCAAGGCCTACAGTCTGGCTGGTAAACCCTCCCCTCTCACTTCTGTGCCTTCTCTTGAGCTAGACCTGCAGTCCTCTCCAGCCTTTCTGCCTACCCGAAGGCACGGAGAGCGGTGCTGATACTGTCAGGCCCTTATTGTTTGTCTAACTCAGAATTGTCAACATTGACCAGCAGGAGCTCTCCCCTATCCCTGCTTGAGAGCTGCGGTTGTGCGTGAGAAGCCAAAACCCCTGTACCTCTTCCTTTTTGTGCCTTTTATTCCTTCTGAACTAGCCTTGTAGTCCAGCTGTCTCACGATCACTGCCTGGGCTGGCAGCTGTGGCACGCTCTCTCTCTCTCTCTCTGCCGCTTAAATCTTGTCTTACAAGGCATCAGGAAAGGTGACTTGTGGCGAGTCGAATTCCAGATTGTTGGCAGCAGCAGATCATGGTCTTTGATCAGGTTTTTCTTGCTTGCTATTGGGGATTAAACCCATGAGCATTCTGCATGGCCAGCAGAACCTTTTAAACATTGACAGCTGCCCTCCCTCATTTGACTCGGTGGCTTCCGGAAGAGAAGGGTCTGTCCCCGCAGCGTTTGACTCAAACCTGGGATCTTCTGCAGGGTCTGTCACTGAGCTGCGGCCCCATTCCCAAAATGGCTTTAAAGGCCATCCTTTGTTTATACAAGGTCAAATGTCTAGCTGGAGTTTGTCCAAATCGCACACGGGTCACTCTTAAACAGCTGGGTGTTTTCAGGTGATATGGGAAGCTGCTGTACAGTGAGGGGAGAAAACTACTTGATGCCCTGCTTGATTTGGTCCGTCTGCCCTCTGACAAAGAAATGATCAGTCCATAATTGTAATGGCAAGTTTATTGTAACAGTGAGAGACAGAATGACAGCAAAACAATCCAGGAAAAAAACTCATTTCGAAATGGAAATAATGTTGTGGCTGGAAGTGCTGTCACTGTGACTTCAGAGAATGCAGCAATAAATTGGGTTATTCCTCAGTCATTTTCCAATAGCAATCAGGAAGAAAAAGGCTTATTTACATCCTTCACACAAGCACAGCCACCTCTCCTTTTCCAGCATTTCAGCTCCCGACATTTTCAATATGGCTGCTCTATGTGCTTCACACCCCACCTGAAATTACCTTGTGACCCACAGTTTGGGAGCTCCATGTTTAAAAACTGGAGATGTACAGTTTTGTGGATTGGTGGTTTGGGGCTTGCTTGTTTATCAGTGCACCCAGTTGCTCTACCTGCGTATAAAGCAGTCAGCGTCTGACTTGGCGGTTCTAGGCACAAGTTGCTTCTAGGTTGGTGCATTTTGAGGCCAAGCCTTCCCGTTAAGGCAGTGGCTCTTTGAAAAGGGTGATCTAATCTAGCTCCCTAATCTAGCTCTGAAGATGCGTGGACATAAACAGGCCTCCATACTTTTCCATTTCTTGTGGAGCACAAGCTTAGCGTGCGCTTGAGCTTATAAGTTCAAGCGCGCTTCCAGATTCTGGCACTGCTAGTTCGGCACAAGTACATTTTTAAACCGTGACACGAGGAGGATCCGGATGGAGGAGGGATTATAAAGGCAGCACAAACCCTTTCAAATTTGATGCTTCTGTCCGGGCGAGTGCGCATGCGCTCACAAGTGGCGTCTGGTCACCTGTGTGCTGAGAGAGGGAGGTGAAGCTTCAAAGCAGTGCCTTAAGCAAAGATATCATGATGCAACATGTTTTGAATGAACTGCAGCCAGCTCTGCGCTTCAAGAATAATTTTTACAAGTACAGTATAGTAGGGGTGGAATTGACTGGGGTTGTAGGCCGATGGCTCTCAAACGTTTTTGCTTACCTGTGTTTGGCGGCAGTGAGAGCCTGGGCTATGTGGCATCTCTAGCTGCCACCACAGATGGGTAAATCCGAAAACCCCCTTTTTTACTTCGTCGTCATCACATGCTCAGGAGTAATGTTGCCATTCCCCTTCAGGGGGAATACATTGTTTTGTTCCCACATTTGCACACTGTTTTTCTTCCAAGGAGCCCAGGGTAATGTACACGATGCTTTTTCTTCCTTCGGCCCCCCCCAGAAGAAGATTGAGTAGAGGCTGCATATGACTAGCTGGAGAGCACCCAGTCAGTGAGGATTTGAACGCAGATCTTCCTGGTTCATGTCTGACCCACTAACCCACTGTTGGCAAACCTTTTGGGCTCGTTGTCTCAAAACTTTGGAAAACCCGTAATTTAACTCTGCTGGCGTGTCAATCCCCCTCCCAAACAAAAGAGAAACACTTCTTTATTTTCATTTATTTAAACAAAAACATATAGTTCAATCACGTGTGGTGCTACGTATTCTATAAAGACACATCAAACAATTGCAAAAAATGAAAAATAAGTAAGACAAACTCAATTATTGTCAGGTGTGGGTGAACACTGGTGTGCCACCCCAAATGTTGTGGTGTGTCACCTTTGACACGTGTGTCATAGGTTTGCCATCACGGCACTAACCACTGAGCCGTACTGCAGTCCCAGGAGGTGGCTTTTATCAGTCAGGGTTCCGGGCTCCTCCGGCCAGAGCAGCAGGTGGAGCTAAGAGCTCGCAGATCTTGGAACAGGCCCCAGCCTCAAGCAGCAATATGCCGGGCAGGCTTCTGAAGATGCTAGCCGGGGACACACTGAGCAGCCCGTATTCTCTGCTAAGCCTCGTTGCTCAAACCCTCCATTTCTGAATCGTCCCTGCAGACCCTGGCCAGCGTTCTCCTTTCCTCCACAAAAGAGCCGATCTGAGTGTCCCTCAAGGCTTGGGTTTTCAGTTTCTCCCTCAGCCTGTCAATTTCAGGTGGGCTAGCTGACCTTAGATTTCTGCCGTTGGCGAGCCTGCGATGGCGCCGCTGTTTCCGATTCTGATGCGCGCTGCTTTTTGCATCCCTGGGCTCCTCTGGTCATTAGGATCCCTTCCAGCGAAGTAACTCGCAGGAAGCCGCTTTTTACCCAGGGGGTAGTTAATCTGTGGAACTCTGTGCCGCAGGAGGTGGTGATGGCGTCTGGTCTGGATGCCTTTAAGAGGGGTTTGGACGGATTTCTGGAGGAAAGGTCCATCGTGGGCTATAGGCCATGATGGGTTGTGCAACCTCCTTACATTGGTGGTGGGCTACTTCAGAGTCCCGGGTGCAAGGGAGTGGCCACAGGATGCAGGCATCTTCTTGTCTCGTGCCTCCCTGGGGCACCTGGTGGGCCGCTGTGAGATCCAGGAAGCTGGACTAGATGGGCCTTTGGCCTGATCCAGCACAGGGGCTCTTCTGATGTTCTTACGAATCCATGAGCGCAGTTACTTCACCCTCCCAATGTTCCAATTGCAGGCTCTTTTCCTCTGTGCGTTAGGGCTGTTTTCTCCTCCGTCCTCCCCTCGTGCTGCTGCAAGGGGATTGCATTACATAAGCTGGATTTGCAGCACTTGCCTGGCAGCCGTGAGCCAGCGGTAGACGGGACAAGGCCTTGAGAGCTTTGTCTCCCCAGCGCCAACCCGAGTTTCCAGCACTTGGATGCTGAAAGAAGCACCACTTACTGGAACATTTTATGTAGCTGCTTCCTTCATCCCTCAGGTGGCCCGACATCCCTGGCGGTACCACTTTGCAGTGGACCCTGAAGCAGATAACTAGAGCATCCTCACTGACCGTGGCAACAGAAGCAGTCGTTTACGTAGCCTTGATTTTTGTTCAAACGCAAGACACAGCAACACCTTCACTTTGCTCTGTTTTCTTTTGGCCCTTTTCAGTTATAACCAGATCCCAAATTTCATCTCCCCCCCCCACCTTCCATGACATTTGTCATTGTTTTGTACTTTGTGCTTATTTATGTTTCTCGTGTGTTGCAGAGTTTGTAAATTCGTTATTTGTAAATTTATTGACAGTTCCTAAGCAATAATTTGAGAGTCAATATAATAAAGTTATTAATAGGTTTGCAAGCTAAACGAGGCTCTGTCTTGACACGCCGGCGTTTTTTGCTGTTGTCCACACTCTGGTCCGTAACCAAATGAAAATGCAAGGTACTGAGGAATAACTATTAATATTTGAAAAATAACCCTAGGTTATCTCCAAGATAAAAGGAAGTACTTTTTTACCCAGCGGGTAGTTAATCTGTGGAACTCTTTGCCACAGGAGGGGGTGATGGCATCTGGTCTAGATGCCTTTAAGAGGGGATTGGACGGATTTCTGGAAGAAAAGTCCATCTTTGGCTATAGGCCATGATGGATTGTGCAACCTCCTTACATCAGTAGTAGGCTACTTCAGAGTACCAGGTGCAAGGATGCAAGCGTCTGGTGTCTCGTGCCTCCCTGGGGCACCTGGTGGGGCCGCTGTGAGATACAGGAAGCTGGACTAGATGGGCCTTTGGCCTGATCCAGCATAGGAGCTCTTCTGATGTTCTTAAACTAAGGCCTGGGCAGGGGGCCAAATCGTGCACACCACAACCTGAAGCGACTTAAAATATTTGACATTTTTACTCATTATACATCATTTGAACGGACACGCTTAGGAACACGCACGGTCAGGCAGACATGGTGCTGTGAAGCATTTTGGATTCACTGGCTTGACCTTGGGCCCCTCGAAGGTGCTTTTAGCTGGCTCCTGCCTTTCCAGCTATCTTGCGGTTCCTTCTCGATAACTCTCTGGGAAGGCCGCTGTCAGTTTCACCTGTATGGCTTCCTGCTTGGAGAGCAGGCAACTCCTAACACACTGTGAGATGATAAAAGTCATAGCGCAGACCGTCGACCTAACAGTTGGTGGGCTTCTTTTGAAAACACCTCACATTTGCACACGCTGAGGCATACGGCCTGCAAGAGACCCAGGAAGGTGTTGTCCGTCGGGGGGGGGGTCTCTGCTGGCCCACCTGCTCCCGGGGTTGGCGAACACGTTTTGCCGTGGCTGCAAAGGTGTCCCGAGCGTAGCCCTTTCTGTGTCTCCCCAAAGGAGCGACTTCCAACCGTTCAGTTGTACGGAAGCTGTACGTGGATACCATCGAGATGGCCATTGAATCCGCTTCCTGTCCAAAATCATTAATCTAAAAAAAGTGGTTTCCAAACCTTTTAGAAACCCTAATGGCTGCTACCCGATTTATAAATCCCAAGGGGTGTGTGGCTGGAATGGTGACTGGGTAGCACGGCTCTGCCCCCAGCTTGTTTGACCCTTGATGCATTAACCTGTGATGCAGTCGTCCAGTGGTTCCCAAACTGTGGGCCGTGAAGCACCTAGAGCAGCCGCATTGAGAATATGGGGTGCTGGAAAGGGGGAGATAAGAGGGCTGTGTGGTTGTTTTGCTTGTGTCGAGGATGTAAATAGGCTTTTTTTCCCTTTCTGACTCACTTTGCTATTGGAAAATGGTTGAGAAATAGCCCGACTTTTTGCTGCGTTCTCAGGCAAGCAGCAGGTTCTGGCATCATGACGACGGCACTTCCAGCCGTGACATCACCTCTGGTGGGTCCTGGACCGATTGGCATTCTAAAAAGTGGGTCCTGGTGCTAAAACGTTTGAGAACCGCTGCACCTAGTCTAACCCGCCTCGTCCGTTTTGCGACCAATTACAAATTAGGTCACGACCCCACAGTTTGGGAATCACTGACCTAAACCGTCTCCTCTCTGGATCATGTGGGTTTTTTTGAGAGAGGGCTTTTAAAATCAGTGGGATCGTGTCTGAACGCCTGCCTGTTGCTGTCCCACGGCGTAAGTAGCTGCAGCCGTTCTTGTAATATTATTCTAATACTCTTGTTTGCAATTCCCCCCCCCCCTTTACAGCAAATGGCTGCTAAACTTGGAGATATTCCTCACTTGAATAATTCTGCGCCCCTGGTGGATCCTTTAGTCTACGGTTACGGAGTAAAACGGCCCCTGGATGACGGAAGTAAGTGTTTGGGGATTCGCTTTTTGGGGGTGGGGGGTAGTTTGCAGGAGAAAGTGGGGTCTGCAGCCTGCTAGAGAGCTGGCCGTGAAGGAACGGCAGGGCGTTCTGCAGCTGCCAAACCCGACTCTGCTTCAAATGGGGTCTCTGAGCGTCCAGAGCCAGCAAGACTCTGGGCCGCTGCACTAGCGCAAAAATGGCGTCCCGCGAGGGTTGTTTTCTTGCACAGCCTCTGAGTTTCGACGATGCCGGTAAAACCTGGCAGACGGCCCTTTGCTCGGCTGGGAGGGAAGTTCAGCTGAAGCTTGTTAGGGGGAAGAAGGCGGGTTAGCGGCAGGGTCCCGGCGGGCTCTGGGCCTGGGCGCAATGGATGCAGTCCTGTGTCGAGGTTGGGATGGCTCTGGTGCCCGTGAGCCGCGGTGGGCCAGGCCTCAGTGCCGGAGCTGGGGCGGGAACGGGCGTCTCCCCTTCTTCGGCGGTGCCAGTTGCCTGCCTTTTTAAGTCGGAGGTCTCCGAGCCGTGGACTGCGGCCCCCCAGCATGTACCCATCTGGGTCTGGTGGCGGCAAAGCCTTTCCCATTCCACCGCCTCCACTTCTTGCAGCCCACCGCCACAGAGGAACTCACCCCGGGCAGCCCAGCAAGCCCTGGACCCCGATTCCCACGGGGAAGCAGCTGCCTGAGCCCACTGCGCAGATAACCGACCCTTGAAACGGCCCGGCGTCAGCTGGGGAAGCCACGTGTTCACCCTCGGCGCGTGCGTTCTGTCGAGAGTTCCGCGCTCTTCCAAGGCTGAACAGGCTTTCCCTGTGGTGTTCGGTTTCTTCTTGTCGCAAGTGCCGTCGTCTTGGTTTTCCGTTTGCCAAGCGGCCAGAAGACCCCCCGAGTTAAAGTTGCAGCCCCGCACTTGGGCCTCGTTGCAGTTCTGAGATGAATGCCCAAAGCGCTTGTGTCAGGGATCTGTCACTGTCTGGGCTGACTGAACAGCAGTACCCTTTGTCTGGCTCTGCTCCCACATGGGCTTCCTTGCGTGCCCCCCAGGTCTTGCTCCCATACGCCCCCCCCTAAGCTGTGCAGCAGGCCTTTGCAAGGAGCGGGGCCTTATGGTGTTGGCCCCGGTTCTGAAAACGGCTTAAAATCGAGGGTTTTTCCGTTCGGCTTTTGGTGAGGGTGTTGGCATGGTTGCTAGGATAGCCTTGCGTTTGGGAGGGTGGTGTTACACTGCCTTCATATTCTCCCTCCTGCGCGCTTTGATTTTTATCCCATTGTGTGGTTTGCTTATGGGGAGGACGGGTGAACGGCTGGCTGGTGAGGCTTGGGTTGAACCCGAGTCCTGGCAGCTCAAGATGAGGTGGTTGCTGAGGGCAGTGGGGATTGTTCACAGCTTGTCTACCTCACTGTTCTCTGTCTCTGGGGCAGAGGGTGGTCCCTCTTCCTCCTCGACCAGCTGGATTGGAAAAGGAAGAGGAAATGGGGAGGATAGAATGGTGGGCTAGAGCGGGGTTTTTACCCACTGTGCTGTGGCACAATGGCATGCCACACCGATAGGGCGTGCCGCAGGGATTTGGGGAGCTCCCTCATTCTCCTCGACCAGCTGGATTGGAAAAGGAAGAGAGAGGAAGAGGAAATGGGGGAGGCTAGAGCGGTGAGCTAGAGCGGCGGTCATTTAGTAGCGCCATGGGGGGTGTCAATGGTGGTAAAACCGCATGGCGCGCGTTGACAATTTGAGCGCTTTCTCGGTGAAAACTGCTGGGCCAGAACGCCTCTCTGCCACTGTTCTGCTGTCCTGTGCCCACCCCTCTTCCTTTGCAGGGTGCCAAGGCTGAAGCTTGGCTGTTTGCACTGCTCCGAAGCCGGAGGAGTTGGAGAGGGGCATTTGGCGGTCTTCCTGGGCAAAGCCTTCCCCTCTAGGGCACTGCTCTGCTGCACAGCGGGGCTCGGAAGGGACGTACGTGCGTGCGCAGAAGGCCGCCCATCCTTGCGCCTTCTCTTGTTTTGGTTCTTGTGCACGGTCCAAACCCCGCTTTCTGACTCCTGGGGAGCTGCGGGGAGCCTCTGCCTGAAAGGGCGCCTTAAATTGGGCACCACATTCCTGCCCAATTCCTGTAAACAGACGGCTGGCTGATAAGAGGATTACAGATCTGAGGCTGGAGGGCGGTCTGCCCGGTCGGAACAAGTTCTTGGAGCTTTCTGGGGTGGGCTGGGGGAGAGGTGTTTTTTGTCAGATGGGAAAAGCTGCCTCTCACACAAGCTCCCTCCCTCCCTCCTCCTTCCCCTGCGCTCAGCCTTAAATCTGTGCTCTGCAGCTGCCGGAATTGGCTGCACTGACCTCAGCAACGGGCATGAAATGGAGCTTGAAGCGCAGAACTCATTTTTTATTATGCTTCGAGTCTCCCTCCCCTGTTCCAATTATTTGCCGCCGAACGTGCCTGTCTGTCTCGGAACGAGCAGCCGGAGGCCCCTCCTCGCAGTTGGCGGGCTCGGAGGGAGGGCGTTTCTGCAGGGTCGGTTCCTGGGCCTGCCCCACACTCGGTTTCGGCCACCTCCGACTTGTAGCCTGAGCGGGGAGCCAGAACCAGTGGCCGAGCAGCTCAAGGGCGCCGCCAGGCTTAAAAGGTTGGGGGACTTCCTGCTCTACGCGTTTGAGCGAGCTTCCCTGGTTCGTTCCTCCCCGCGTCTGCTGTCCGGCACGTGCTTCCTGGGGAGTAAGTCCCATCAGGGCCGGCCTCAAGCCAGCGGGACGAATGTTGTCACATTGGGTCCCGCACTTTGCCCCCCCCCCCCGCCCCGCACCAGCAGCCGGGATCGCTCTGGGCTGCAAATCAGTGGGGTGAGCAGAGCTGCTGTGCCTTGGGCTCTCCCCCCTGCCCCAAATGGGCGTCCTGGAAGCAGTTGGCGGTGATGTTGTCGTGTCGCCAACTACTTTCAGGGGCTGCAGTGTGAACATGGCACCACAAGCACTCTTCTTGGCAAGGGGGGCCTCCCTAGGAATGCCCCACGTTGGGCCCCGCCTCTCCTAGAGCCACCCCGAGTCCCATTGAGCACATCCATCACGCCCCACGCACAGCGTCACAGAGAGCCGGAAAGAGGCATTCTCTCCTGTCCTGTTCCTGGACAGGTTCCTTGGGTGAGTGTAATTGATCACGGCGTTGGTCTTTTGGGGGAAGATTTTTTTTTTCCAATAATAAGAAGACACCTGCCTATTTCCCCCTCCCTTCCACCTGCTTTTATGGTGCAGCTCAATTTTAAGGTAACTCCGTCGTGCGAGGAAGCGATTTGAACGGCAGTGGCGGTTAGCGGGAAATGGGGTTTGATTTTATGCAGCACTTTTCCTTATTTTGCAGTAAAATGACGGCCGTTATCCTTAAATGGTGCTCAATAGATGTAAAAGGCGGGGGGGGAGCGTGTGTGCGCGCACGGTCTGTGGGTTCACCGGCCCCGCCCCCTGCTATTTCCGTGGCTGATGGGAAAGTCTTTCCCGCTAGGACTACAAAAACAGCGTTCTATTCCTGGCCGCCGCTCCCCCCCCCCGTTCACCTCTCCATCGGGCACTCGCTTTTCCTGAGCGAAATGGGCGGTCTGGTGACGAGCGGAGCTTGAGATTGCGCACAGCGGCCTCTGTGTTTTGAGAAATACATTTCTGAGGCCTCTGGGGTGGGGGGGCTGTTTTCTTTTTGTGTGCGTGTGCATTTCCCGAGCTCTGCGGGCGAAGGAAAAAGTGGCCTTTGTGGGTATATAGCATGGTCTTGGTGGACCATGGCATACAATACCTTTCGGAGTGGTGCCATACTGCGTCAGGCCACCCAGCTCAGTATTTTGGGCACTGACTGGCAGCAGCTATCCAAGTCCCTTTTTGGGGACCCCCCTTCCTGGGGGCGCTGCCCGATTTTGGAACCCGGGCCTCCCGCACACAAATCTAATGAGCCTCGCTTCCTTTGGGTCTGGGGTCATTCCAGGCCACCCTGTCTCTTTCTCAACATGGCCTGCCTTGCAGGCTTGTTGTGAGGATCAAAGAGAGACGGGAACAAAAGGCCCCCCCCCTGCTGTAGTGCCCTTTGCTCCTTGGGGCATGAACGGGATGGATGAAGTGTCGTCCTCGTCTGATGTGTGAGGGGGACGTCCATTAAAATTGAATTTGGGGAGATTTGGGATAGACAAAAGGGAGTGTTCCTTTTACCGAGCATGTCGTTAATCTGTGGAACTCCTTGCCACAGGATGTGGTGATGGCACCTGAAGGCCTCGATGCCTTGAAAAAGGGATTGGAGAGAGAGGGAGGGAGGGAGGAAGAGTCGATCACAGGTTACAAGCCACGACGGGTATGCGCGGCGTCCTGATTCTAGGAGTGGGCTGCCTCTGAACGGTTGGCGCGCCACTGGGAAATCTTGGGTTCAGGTTCCCGTTCTGCTGTGTAGCTTTGCTGGCTCAACAGGGTTCTGAGAAGAAACAGAGGGGTGAGGCGAGACGCCCGCAGACTGCCCAGCGGTTGGGATAAATTCAAGATGGCGGTGCTCAGTACCGCCAAGAAGAGCCCGTCGGGGTCATTCCCTGTGAGTCTGCCTTTGCGAGATCGTGCGTCATAAAAACGGTCTCTGGCGGACAACTTTTGGGGCCCAGGCACTGACGAATCTATCGATGCCCCCCAGAAATAGATTGAGCCTCTTCGTCTGTGTTTAAGAGACTCTGAACGACATACTTTACGCCGTGGCCTTTTTGGTTTGTTTTCCTTCACGGGGGGTATTTATCGTGCATCTCCATTTGTGTTTCCACCCCCCCCCCACTCCGACTCCTGGGGCGGCCGTTTCATTTCAGGTCAAATGCGGAATGCACGGGTGGCCGCGGGAAACGGTTTTCGGGAGGGAAACGTATCTCATTGCAGCTCGGTCGATTTTCCTGGGCACTTGTCATCTCGGCGGACGCCAACTGGTGGTTAGCGCTGAATGGGCCCCATTTCCAGAGTAATGCGCAGCCATGATTGCGCTCATGCAAACCAAGTGAGCTGCCTCAGTGATGCTCGGGCCTTTGTGACGGCCTTTGTGGCCGTGCGGCTTCTGGCGTGGGGGAGAAGCCTTTCCCTGTTCGGCGGTCCTTCGTGCTCCTCCACCCAGGGTGAGATGCGGCGGGCTTAACCTTGTCCCCGCCGTCGAGGACAGAACTTCACGCATCTGAAATCTACTCCGTCCCCCCAATGTCTTCACGGCAATTAGCTGGTTTGGTTTTTAGGCGCCACAAACCTCTCTGTTCTCAGGCGGTGCATCTGAGCATATACTCCAGAATTTCCCCCAGGAAAAAATGCTGAGCAAACTTTGCTGCCCACTCAGCCACGTCCCTTTAAGGGTCCAGCATGTTGCCTCAAAGGGTTAAGGCCGCCATTTTCAACCACTGTGCCGTGGGCACGTTGGTGTGCCGCGCACGGCCTTCAGGTGTGCCGCAGGAGTTTGGGAGAGGGTCACTTAGTATTAGGACTAGTGGGAGATGTGAGCCCCACATTGACAGCACATTGACAGCCTTGTCAATTGTCCAAAAACCGACATTGTGCCTATGCTGTGCCAGAGATGAAAAAGACTGAAAATCACGGGGCAAAGAGGTCAAGCTGAGAAGAGAAAAGGGCCCGTTCTCATTTTTGCGTCCTAGAGTAGAACCGACAACTTTTAAGAGTGGTGCTTTGAACCCGCACGTGGGGACCAAAAAACAAGCATCTTAAAAAAAACAGTTGGCATAGTGACCCAGCCAAGGCATTGCGCCATCCTGTCCGTGCCAACCATAGTTTTGAACCCCACCTCCAGGTGTCCAAACAGGTAACCGCAAGTCGTCCTGCCTGTCTCCCCTATCCTTTTCCCTTCCGCAGGGTGCCACAGTCCCTGGAGGGCTTGGCCGTAACGACGGTTTCCAAATCCTAGCCACACACCAAATCCCATTTCAGCACAAACCATGGTTTCAAATTCTGGTTTGCCAGCTCGTGGCAAACCGTGGTTGGCCGGTTCCCGCAGCCCGCCACGCCCCCTTCCTGACGTCACCGTTCCCCATTTCAGATGAGAGCACAGTTTAGTGAGGGGGGGTCCTTTTTGGGGGGCTTTTCCCAGAATCTCTCTGTCAGTTTTTGGGGAGAGGGGTGCCCAGGAAGCTCCCAGAAACATTCTGAAGGGGGGGAGGCACCCATGCTACTACTTCTACGTAGCGTAGTCAGTTTCCTTGAGCAGAAATGTGATTAACACGTACAACTTGGTTGACGCAAGGCTCTTTAACAGACCTATTCCTTTAACAGGTTTTCGTGTAAGTTGGCTCCCCGGAGCACAGATAAGAGAGCCCCAGAGAAGTATGTTGAAAGCCTCTCTCTCAATGCTTTTTTGATTAGACTAAATCTCTCCCCCCACCCCCCAAATCTCTGTGTTTCGGCTTCTTTTTTGTTGTCGTTAATTTATTTTAATATGTACCAATCCGCTTGATCTTTTTACATGGGGGCTTAATTTGGGGAAGCTGCTGGAGGGGGGTGGGCGATTACTTTTCTAGGGATTTTTGGAGGGGGAGGCAGGGAGGATTCTCTCCCCAGCCTCCCAGCATGTGGGCAAGCCAGATTGATGTCCTATCCTGTATTCAGCTGGACGCTTTGCTTTTAGGCTGTGGTTGATCAAGAAATCCCCTCCTGTTTCTGCCCCATGTAACGCATTCATTTCGGCCACTGAGCCTAGATTACTGTTTTTCCTCTTGCTTCCCCTTTTTTTCCGCCCCCCCCCCCCTCGATGAAAATGGTAAGAACTCTTTCCTTTTTTCTTCTGGAGCGATGGAAGTTAGTTTATCCGTGCTAATTCTTTGATTTTTCTTTTTTCTCTCTTCTCTGCCGCAGTAGGTAACCAGTTAGGGGCCCTGGTACATCAAAGGTAAGCAGTGGGTTATGTTTTATTATTTATTGATCACTTCTAATTGTTTATTGATCTGCCATCTGTACAGGAGCGTTAGGGAGTCAGAGGTTGAGAACGTGGCAAAACGGCGCCGGCTCATTTTCTCTCTCCCTGCCGCTCGCTCCTCTTCGCAGGCTGAAGAAGCCCTTCGCCGCTTTCTCCCTTCGCGTTGTGTGCATTTTTGGGGAGGGGGGGAGGATGCGGTGTGGGCAGCGCAGGAGAAAAGACTCTGGACGGAATTAAACGCCAGTCTTGGGCCGCGATCAAATGCGCCACTTCGCCTAACCCAACTGTTTTGTTGGCGACAAGCAGGCTCCTTTGAGAGCGAGGGGTCTTCTGAACGCAGTCCGCCCTGTTGAATTTGTGGGGTTGATACTGCCTGGCTGTCTGGACGGGGGCTTTTTTGCCTCCGCCCTGCCCCAAGCTAGTTTCACCTTTTCTAGGCACCACTTTGACAAATCCTGCTGCTCCTACCAGAGAGGTCGGTTTTGCACAGAGCTGGGGGGCTTCCTCTACCGTATGTGCCCTCTCAGATGAAGACTGGGCCCCTCCTGTATTCTGTTGTGTCACTAAATCCTTGTGCAGAGTCAAAAGGGCTGAACGCGGCCATCAAGATCCGTGACACGCGGTTTTTGTCCTGGGCCGCTTTCTCCGCGGCACTCCCGCCGGCGCGGGCGCTTTCCTTCCAGACGCAGCACCGCGAACGAGCACGCGGGGGTCTGCAAACCAGCCGCAAGCGAGCGGGAGCAGCAGGCCTTGTTTTCCTACCCAGAATGCCTCCAGTTTGCGCGCGAGTCCTAGAATGGAACGCAGGCCGCGAGGCTTGTGCATTCAGTGGAGGAGGAAGCTGGAATCGCAGACTGTGACAGTCACGGTGCATGGATGTCCCTCTGCCGTTTCAGTTCCCCCGGAGGGGCCAAATTCCTCTTAAGCGACTCCTGCCTCTGAGGCTCTGCTGGTGGGGATGCGGAGCAGGACTTGTTCGGTGGTGGCCCCTGCCCCGATCATAGCGTGATCATAGAGTGTGAAGCCAGACTGGCCCCTACGCTGCACTTAACCCTTTGGTTCCACATAGTTGTCTTTGCATGTGCTTCTAGTGGTTTTCTTGGGCCTCTTTTCCATTTTTGCTTCCGGTCGGTTTTTGTTGCCTCCTGGATATATTGATTGATTGCAAAAAAAACCCACCCCTGGTGGTCCCATCAGTGGGCCCGAAAGGCAGCCCTGGAGTATTTTAAAAAATAAAGGCCCTTTTAATGGCCTTTTCCCGCCCGTCCCTAACTCCGTGTCGTAAAACCTCCTTAATGGAGAAGGTCTGGTACCTTCTGCTTGCCACCTGCAGACACGGCCTTGGTCTTTTTTTCCAAAACAACCCTAGGATTTTTAAGACGATGATGGGAGCATCGGCTGAACAGTCTTCGTCTACCTGCCTGGCTGTAGCCTCTGCAGAGACTTCCAAAACAGTGCCGTAGCTTCTCCTTGCGGTTTCTGGAAGCGTCGTATTCTACGGCTGTATGATCGGAGGGCAAGGACGCCCGTCTTTCGTTTGTTCTAATTTCCTCTTTTTTCCTGTTCCCTCCAGGGCAGTAATAACCGAAGAATTTAAAGTGCCTGACAAAATGGTTGGATTCAGTAAGTATTCTGCGCAAGACGGTCCCTCCTTCCTGCAGGAAAGCTAAAACCCTCATTCCTTCCGAGGCTAATTTATATTATGATGGGTAGCGTTTGGCGTAGTAGCGTCCGTGTTCTGTTAATGCTGTTGAATGTGGCAATTTGGGAGGTGGGGGGGATTGTAATCGTCTCTGGGCAAACTTTTCAAATCAATTGAGGATCATTTTGTTACTTCCTGCCTGCTCCATCGACCTGCCGTGAAAGAGCTAGGCGGGAAAGTCGGCGGATAAGCGCGCCTCGGCGACGAGCGTGGGTGAAATTGCAGGCTGGGCCGCGGGTTGATTCAAAAGCGTCCCTGTCTCTGAAGCAGTGGTCTGTCACTCCATGATGGAGCAGAGCGGCTTGAGGCGGAATAGGAAGTGTGGAGGAGAGAGAGAGTGGGAGGAGCCGGGCCTAAATGCAAAACATGAAATGGGGCTGGGCAGCCGGTCTTTTAATTTAAAAAAATGGAACTGTTCCAGTGTGTTGGTGGCAGGAGTGGGTTTTAATCCTGACCAGTTCTGAACTTGGTTTGCAGTTATCGGCAGGGGCGGCGAACAGATCTCCAGGATTCAGTCGGAGTCGGGCTGCAAAATTCAGATTGCGCCAGGTGAGTTTTGTCATCTCCTCTGTTCTTAGAAAGTTGGGTGGACACTGGGACAACTTCCGTCAGTTTGAGCTTTGCAGTTGTGGTGCGGCAAAAGCATCCGCACTGGGCAGTTTGAGGGGGGCGGGATAGCCTGCATTTCGAACACTGGATAGACTCCTACACTGAAACAAATTCTATGCTCTGCAGCAGTGGTTCTCAAACTGTATAGCCCACTTTTCAGAATGACAATCTGTCGGGACCCAGCAGGAGTGACGTCATTAACCTGGTAGTGATGTCATGCCCAGAAGTGACATCATCAAACAGGGAAATGTTTAACACTCCCGGTTGAGAAAACCGAATCTAATCGAGTAAATAAAAAGTTTGCAGTGTTTAAAAACATGACTTGGAACTCTCCCAAACAGTTGCTCCTCTGTTTTAAAAACAAAACAAAACTGAGTTGAGCGTAGATGCTTCTCGTTTTTTCAGCCTTCCTCCTGGTGGCAGGTATCACAGAAGCCATGAGAAGCTCCCAATAGCAGTTTGTCTTTTGCTTTTGTCGTTGTAGACAGTGGCGGAATGGCCGAGAGACCCTGCGTGCTCACTGGGACGCCAGAAAGCATTGAGTGAGTTTAAGCCCACAAAAGCACCCCATGCGCACACACAACCCCCCTTCCCCTCTCTCCTCTTTCCTTTTCCTTTCGTTTTTTTCCCTGATCACTTTTTCTTCTCTCCGTTGCTCCTCTCCCCCTTAGCTGCCCCACAAATGAGCAAAACCACCCCATGCTTCACAGCACTCCCCCCCCACACCTTTCCAATGACTCTATGGTTTTACATAGCAGAAGGCTTTGTTTGTGTACTTAAAAAAAACTTAGTTTAAACTGATCTCTCCCGAAATCCCAACAAGTGAGTCTGCTGTTTAGGGCAGTCAAGGGTTAAACATCTGCCCAGTTCTCACCTGGGAAAGAAAGTCGTTGGGGGAAACGTTGCTGAATTTGGGCCCTTGTCCCTCCTCTAGCTCAGCATCATCAAACCCTGTACTGGCTGGCAGCAGCTTTCAGGAATTTTGGGGCAGGGTCTTCTCCTGCCTCATTTAAGATGCTTTTCGGTGGGTTGAACCCGGGACTGAGCTGCAGTTGTTTTGTTTTTTCTCCTTTTATAGCACAATCTGTAGCGTCTTCCCTCCAGGTCCGCAACAGAGGCTTGGCTCCAGTTTAGCATCTGCTCGGTGTTTAGTCACCGAAGCCTCTCTTGCTCCTTGCGAGTTCGTAGGTGCTCAGGCTGGAAGGGCTGGTGCCACTGGCCCCCGAGCGGGTGGCTGTTTTCCAAAACTGGGCTCCCCCTCCGACTGTTGAGCTGCCCCCTTCCTCCTCCTCCCCCCTTTGACTTTCCCAGTTCATTTTTGAGTTGTCCCTCTCTTCTGCTTAAAAGGGGGGGGGGGTAGCAAAGGCCGGTCGAGCATTGCGAGCAACACACCTGGCTAAGCAGGCGATGTGTTTTCGAGGTGTGGCTGCAGCATCCCTTTCCCAAGCAGGACCAGTCTGTTGGCATTGGCCCATGCATGTCAACACTCCCCCCCCCCGTGACTGGTTTGGCGCAGTCCATCCTAGGCGCTGCTGGCTATTCTCCTCCCCACCCCACCCTCCAGATCCTCGCAAGGACCCTACCACCTGGCAGCCCAGCGGGGGGTTTCTGCGCGCTCTCTCTCTCGGCCTGTAGAAAACTGTAGGGACAGTGTTTCCTCCCTCCCCCTCCCCAGGAGCTGAGCTTGCCTCTCCCAAGCCATTTTGAGGACCTCTGCCCTGCTGGGACTCGGAGCCACGGGCCTCAGGCATGCAGGAACCCACTTAAAACGGAGCCGCTCTTTCTCTCCCCCAGCCTTTGGGTAGGTGGGTTTTTTCCAAATCCATCCGGGAATCTTTGTGTCTTCTTTTTTTTAAAAAAAGATTTGCATTTTAGTTTTTTTTTTTCTTTTGAGAAAAAAAGCGAAGGAAAAAAAAACCCTTAAAATTTTCAGGGCCTAGAGGGTGTGTAAGTTGTCTGTGCTTCCGTTTTGAAGGGGGCCTTCTCATATCCATTCACTGATGCATTCAGTTGTACATCCCACCTGTTTGCGCAGGCAGCCCCAGCGCAGGTCTGCAGGACTGTTTTCCACAGTCATCGAGTCAGAGCTTCTGTAATGGTCAAGTGCACCTGAACAGGTGGGAACGATATGGGGGAGGTAGCAGGTTCTGTGGTGGGGGTTTTTTCTACCTGCGCCCCACCCCACCAGTAAGAGGGAGTTTAGAGCAGGAAGGCGGAAACAGTTAAAAAGGGGCGTATTTGGAGAAGCGGGTGGACAACTCTAGAATTCAGCCAGCTTTCCCCGTATTGTTCTGCTGTCCCTGTCGGGCTTCCGTAGACAAGAGGCCAAGCCCCTAGTAGGTACCCCCGGGACCTATCTCTGCCGTGCCCGCTTTGTTCTGCCCCCTTCTACTTGGCACTCCCTTGTCCCAAAAAGTGGCAGGGAAAAAGGGTCCCAAAAAGTTCCACTACTCTCCACGTGGAAATCGCTAGCGGTTATACTGAAGGCACCTCTGTGCTCTGACTGGCAGTAAGCGTGAGGCGGGACTTCCTGTTGCGAGAGCTGAGGAGTCCGCCAGTCTTGTCGTCCATCTGGGCTGGAAGCCGATGAGACGGGCGTCTTTCTCGTCCCTCCCCCCCCCTCACAAACACGGTGCTCCGCTTGGGCCATGCTGGGGTCGTGATGGTCCCCCCCCCATCTACCCTTTGAGGCAGTGAGGTCAAAGGGGAGACGAGCCTCAAAGGAAGTGAGCTGCTGCTTAGGCGGAAGGGGTCCTAACGGCAGGGAGGGTTTTTGAGAGATTCATGTCAGCCTGTCCTCCGCCCCCCCCCCCAATTCCCGACTCCAGAGTGGGGTAACGTATGCGAGGGAATCGGCTCCAAAGTGCCAAGTTGCCATAGTGACTGCCAATTATCTTCTCGTTTCCGTTTCCTCTCCTTTCTCTCTCTCTCCTCCACCCCTCCTCCAGAAAAAAAAAAATGGCTCCATTTCACTGATATTCACCCCACCCCGGCACCCTGACCCCCACCAGACGGAAAAGAGCACCCTGGATCACGGTTTTCCTTGAGTTTCGTGTTTTTTCTCCTCTCTCTCGTCCTCTTCCCACCCCCTGCTCTCCCAAGGCAAGCGAAGCGGCTACTGGGGCAGATCGTGGACCGCTGTCGGAACGGGCCCGGCTTCCACAACGACCTCGACGGCAACAGCACGATCCAGGAGATCCTCATCCCGGCCTCCAAAGTGGGCCTGGTCATTGGCAAAGGGGGCGAGACGATAAAGCAGTTGCAGGTGAGCCGGACTGCGTCTCTGTCTTCCGGTGGGGGGGGGGCTGCACCACAACCCCAATATGTAAAGTATGAGACTGGGGGCTCCACTGTTGATCCTGCCCCCTCCCAGGACCCTGCCCTAGTCCCGTCCCCCCTCCCACCACTGCAACCAAATATTGCTATTAGAGAGAGCAGAAGAAGTACCCTGAAGCACGAGTGAAAGCTGCCTTAGCACCATTTCCAAGAGCCTGCGCAGGGCTGGGATACCCTCACCTGGTACCTGGTGGCGCTCTAGTCCAGTGGCCTTCCCCCTTTGTAATTCCCACGTTGCCACAACCCCTACGCCTGATGCTTCTCAGACCCCCATTGGGGTCCCGGCCCCAGAGCTGAAGAACACCGATTAGAGGCATTTGCAACAAAAAGGCACACACAACACTGTCTTCATCCAAGTCCGCGTTTCGCAGGGCTCGTCTCCCACCATACCTCTTTGCTTGGCCCACCTACTTCGCTGGTTCCCAACCTTTCTCACACAGGGACCTCCTTTTTTTAAAGTGTGGCAGCCTGTCAGAGACCCCCCAAAAACCTAGGTGCCAAAAGCGATGTCCTTAGACAGGAACTACATTCCCTCATCCACCTGTGTGGCCGGAGAATTGGAGTGTCCGCATCCTTCCTGCAGGTCGTCTTGTAGGCCGAAGAATCCCCTCCTTGTGTCAAGGAAGCTTTTGCTGGTCATCTTGTAGGCCGAAGAATCCCCTTTTAGTGCCAAGGAGGCTTTTGCACGTAAAGCAAAACTGCAGGCATTTCATGATTATTTTTGCACATGTTGTTACTGTATTGGGGGGGGGGGGAAGCAGGGGAGCCCCGCCTGTTCTGAGCCATATGACCATTAGAGTGACCAAAACAGCGAGACTCCCATGGCTCCTCATTTTGCGTGCGTGTTGTGCTCTATTTTCATGGTCTTCTGCTTGTCTTGGCATTCCATTTATTCTTCCCTCTCCATTGCCCGCGTGGTGGCCGCCACGCAGGAACGAACAGGCGTGAAAATGATTATGATCCAAGATGGCCCTTTACCGACTGGAGCGGATAAACCTCTGCGGATTACCGGAGATGCTTTTAAAGTACAGGTGTGTATCGAAGGGGGATTTGCAAGTCGTGCTGATAGAGTTGGAGGAAGGATTTGGGATAATGGCACAGTTGGCGGTGCTCGGGGGCCGCTCTCGCGTGGGGAGGGGGAACTCTTGAGCTTACAGGCTGAGCAAAGTCCCCCTCCCAACCTTGCCATTTACATCTGCCCCCTTGCATTAGTGACCCACACAAATTGAGTTCGCTCGAGTTAAAAAAAAAGATCAGAACAGGAAAGCGTAATGGAACATAAAGCTACCTGCTTGGTGCTTAGTCAAACCGTAGTGCAATAACAGCAATCCTTGTTGGAAGGGGGTGTCTTCGGAGGAGGGTCTGCGGTCCCAGAATTTGCTGGGTGCCTTTTCTTTTTTGCTTGTGTGGAGCCTCCCGGAATCCCTGTGGCAACTGTTAGACCAAGGAAGAGAAGCCACCACTGCAGAAAGGTGAGCAGGAGGAGGAAACAGTTGGAAATGAACGGCCCCCCTGGATATTGTCCAAGGCACCTTCCGTTTAAGTAACTTGCGTAGTGCCTTTCCCCTCCCACAGGATGAGGGGCTGATTGTAGCTAACAATGTACTAAAGACTCGGCATGCTAAGAGAGCGAAAGCAACATGCAGTACTGACCAAACCTTAGACTACAAGGAAGCAATAGCGGAACGTGGGCCCACCCCCCCACCCCAAAAGAAAGCAGCACTGGTAATTAAAAATGTGTGGGCTCCTACAAGTAAAGCAGGACAAGGAACACCTTCTGTTGCCGTGGGACCGGTGGCAGCCGTGGAGGTGTCCTTGTGTCCAGGGGCAGGGAGTTCTGCAGGCAATGGGCACCTTGGCCGGTGGTGGGACACACGAGAAGGCCCTCTCGGTTGACCTCGGCGGACGGGCAGTTCCATACAGTGTAGGGGTGGAGGCAGTCGTTGGTTTCTAACACGGGAAGGGGGCTTGGAGATCCCCCGCCTAGTGCGGACCACAGTGTCCCTGGCAGACGGCCGCCCACAAGGCCTGGCCTCAGAGCGCTCCGGCCCTGGAGCCAGCCCCTCAAACGGCACTTGAGTCACACGCCGGGCTCCGCTCCTTCTACGCCGCAAGACAGTTCAAAGCAGGGAGGCCGCAAGCGCCGCGTACTTGGTCGGAGCGTGAGACCTGGGCGTGCCCAGCAAAGCCTGCTGTCTGTGCCAGCGTCCGAGGGGCTGCCAGCCACAACCCCTTCGCGGAGTGGAGCTGGACGGTCCCGCCCGGCGCTCAGATTTCAACAGCCGTTTCTGCCCTTCCGACCTTGCAGCAAGCCCGAGAGATGGTGCTGGAGATCATCCGCGAGAAAGACCAAGCGGACTTCCGGGGAGTGCGCAACGACGTCACCTCCAGGATGGGAGGGGGCAGCATAGAGGTGGGTGGCGCTGTGCCTTTCCCGGTGGGGGCGGCCGGTGGGGGCGGGGTTGTTTCCATTTAATTGCATATAATAGTTGGCCCGCTGGGGCGTTTTAATGATAATAATAATGCTCGTATTTATATACCGCCTTTCTTAGGTCACCAGATTTCTCTAATGACTGTAACTCAAGGCGGTTTACATGGGCAGACTTTATTCATAAACCCAAAGGGTTTTTACAATTTACAGAAACGTTCTGTCTTACAAGAACTACAACACATACAGATGGATCTTTCTGGATTTAGTCCTCCTTTCTGGCCACCCGTTTGTCTTCTTGCTGGCTGATGAGCGTCTTCCCTGCTCCCACCAGAGAAGCAGTTGACCCGGCACACTCCCCCTCTCACGAGGCAGCCGGAGACAGCTCAGCTGTTAATCAGGCGCAATTTACAAGGTCTGCCGCTCACAGAGACTTCCGGCTGTCCCGAACTGGCGACCTTCAGCTCATCTTCAGGCAAACAGAGGCATTAACCCTCTCGACTAAATCTTCTGCCCAGTTTTGACGCAGACACATGGGGGGTCATGCCTTATTCTTCCCCTTTTTCCAACACATGGCAAGGGGCTCGTATTCTCAAGAAATAACCGAATACGGTTTAATACGTTCAGGCCTCCATCTTTTCAGAATGGAGTCTTTTTTCTTTTTTTTTTGGTCTGGCTCATTCTTGGTGCCACAGGTGGTGGGGTCTGGATACTGGCTGTGGGGGTCACAGCTTTCCCTCTCTTCCCTGGCAGGTTTCGGTCCCCAGGTTTGCCGTGGGCATCGTAATAGGAAGAAACGGAGAAATGATCAAGAAAATCCAGAACGACGCTGGAGTTAGGATTCAGTTCAAACCAGGTTGGTTGGCTGCTCCTGACGACCGATCGACAGCAGTGCAGTTTTTTCCCATAGTCGCCGCGATTCTAAAGTGGGTGGTTGTGTGCGTTGCAGAGAATATGCTGGGCAGAACAGTTGGCTCTTATTTATGAAAAAAATAACGTAGAACACATCAGACCCATCCCTCTAAGGAGCTGAGCCTTACGGCAGCCTGTCAGAAACCCCCAAAAAACCTAGGTGCCAAAATCGATGTCCTTAGACAGGAACCACATTCCCTCATCCACCTGTGTGGCCGGAGAATTGGAGTGTCCGCACCCTTCCTGCAGGTCGTCTTGTAGGCCGAAGAATCCCCTCCTTGTGTCAAGGAAGCTTTTGCTGGTCATCTTGTAGGCCGAAGAATCCCCTTTTAGTGCCAAGGAGGCTTTTGCACGTAAAGCAAAACTGCAGGCATTTCATGATTATTTTTGCGCATGTTGTTACTGTATGGGGGGGAGCCCCCCCCCCGTTCCGAGCCATGTGACCATTAGAGTGACCAAAACATCAGACCCATCCCTCTAAGGAGCCGACTCTGGAACCCTGGGAGACGGCATCAACAACTTCTCGAGACCCCCAAAGACTTCGCAGAGCCATGGAGGCAGCTACTCTCATGGGCTGTCTCCTTCACTGTCCCTCTGTCTGCAGCTCCTTCCTGTGCCCCCCCCCACTCTCATAAACACCCCCAACCAGTACTGAGTCAATTTGTAGTTATTTAAACCCGCAGTCTCCAAACCGTGGGCTGCTGCATTCAGAAAGTGTCTTTCAGGCACGGCCACAGCAGATTATTGTTCTATCCAGTCACCCCAGAAAGTCACCCCGGGCAGCCGCCTCTGCTGCCCATCACCCCAGCAGGCCCTGCGCCCAGATTTCCAGGCTGTCCAGGCGGAACAGCACGGCACGTTCAACGTTGCACTGTGTAGGGAAGACGTTTTGGGGGGCGCCTGGTGGTTTCAACCCGAGCAGCTTTGGGAGTTGGAAATCAGAGCAGAACGACAGCCTCGGAAACCCACGTCCCTGAGAAAGTGTTGCCGTTTTGTGCTCTTTGACGCCGGAAAGGGGGACAGGTTGTCTGCTTGCCGAGCAGCGCTACAAAATTCGGCCTGCAGATTTTCGTGAACTTCCATTTTCCCTTTAAGTTTCTAGCTTGTTTTTTTTTAATTAGACATTGAAGGGGAAAGGCTTAGAAATGTACCTGAGGGGCTCAGGTGTGATCCTGTTCAGTGCCAGTCCTGTTTCCTATTATATTGTTGTGGGGGAGAATCGGGTGGGTGGCCTTCTTGCTGGGATGCTCGTCCCCCTAGAGTTTGATGTGAGGGTGATCTGCCCGCCAAAAAGCTGCTGCTGCTGCCGTCCTCCTGTAGCGCTAGGGGCATTTTTCCTGGGTGGGCGGACCGTTGCCTCTCCCCTCCGCTTGTTTGTGCTTAGTTTCCATCTCCGCCTTCTCTTGCCCCGCAGATGATGGGATTAGCCCGGAACGAGTCGCGCAGGTCATGGGCCTTCCCGACCGGTGCCAGCACGCAGCTCACATCATCAACGAACTGATTCTCACGGCACAGGTGGGTGAGGCCCTCTAGAGTGCCCAGGTTTCTGTGCTGCGAGATGGTGCAAGCGCTGTGCCCGCCACCCATCTTGGCGCTCAGTTTAGGGACGACTCGAGTCCATGGCTGGATCGCAGGAAGCTGGCAGCGGCTCCGAACATCTTTTTATCGAGGCCGGGGCTCCCCAACCTTTTTAGCACCGGGGGCCCCTTTAAGACCAGAAGTGATGTCATTAAGCAGGAAGTGATATCATTGTGCCTGCAAAACAAAAAACAAAAAACCCATGTATGTAGACTACCCTAGATTCCCAAATACAACAGTTGTTTTCAGGTATGTGGAAACACCTTCAAATTTTTGTTTTTTAAAAAAACTTCATTTTCTCTGAAATCGTTGCAAGAATGCGCAACGTTGAAAATTGCAAATGCATCTACAGTCGTAAACGAGGACGCCCCCCTCCCCTCAAAATCAGGTTGCGACCTGCTTTTTCCAAGTCCTAAGAGGCTGTCACGGTGACTTTCATCTGGTTAAAAACTCAGTGTTGTTTTTTTTGTTCTTGCTTAGACGGCTGGGGCATAGCTCAGCTTCTGGAGAGCAGAGGCTGGAGGGCAATGGGGAGTTCTGCCTCGCTGGCTGTGGCATCCTTAATGTTTGTCCGACCCTTGGCCGGGGGTTCCCCACAGCCGTTGAACCACTTGGGCAGTCCACCCCCGCACGGATGTTGAAAAACATGGCCACTGGCAAATCTAGGCTATCGTAACCTGGAGGTCTTAATACTATGTGCTGTGGCTCTCCAGGGCAGCCGCAGAATCCTTGTCCAAAACCCGCCACCCTACACAACGTATAGGATTGTCACCCTAATAGAGAGCTGTGGGCCAGTAGGTCAAAAGAACCGCCCAAGTTTGAGAGCCACCCATTTGATGGGAGCTGTTGTTGTTTTTTTCCCCTCCCTCCCCTCTTCCCTTCAAGGAACGTGACGGTTTCGGCAGCCTCGCAGTGGCCCGGGGAAGAGGCCGCGGCCGTGGGGAGTGGAGTGTCGGGACGCCTGGAGGTGTGCAGGAAATCACCTACACGGTGCCGGCTGATAAGTGCGGCCTGGTCATAGGGAAAGGTGAGCAGTCAGCAGTGGTGACTTAAAAACAAAAAAAACACCCTTCTGTCCTGTAAGCTCGCTGCTTGAACCCTCTCTTCTCTCTTGCCTGATCAGTGGAGTTTGGGTTTTGCTGGGTTTTTTTTGGAATGCCACAAATGTTGTGGCTGGAGGTTGGTTTTTGCCGCAGGGCTGTGCGATCTCACAAGGGCCAGTTCAGCCAACTGTGGCCGTGTGGCTCAGAGCGCAGTCCTAAACTGGAATTAGGTCGGCATAAGCTCAGCCAGACTCAAAGTTTGGCCGGCCCCAGGGCCACCACAAAGCGCGTTTGGACCCCTCTCGGAGTCAGGGAGGATGAAGCATGTCTGTGTGCTGCCCTCTGACTCCAAACGTGGTCCAAACAGACTTGACGCTGTCCCTGGTGCTGGCCAGACTTTGCTTTATTTACCGCATATTTACCTCAGAATTTTACCTCAGAAATTTACCTCAGAATGCCAGATACAAGGGCGTTTGGACCTCTCTCGGAGTCATAAGAACATAAGAGGATGGCGCACGTCTGTGTGCTGGCCTCTGACTCCGAGAGTGGACCAAACATACTTGACGGCGGCCCTTGTGCCGGCCAAACTTTGCTGGCTTATTTTACGCCGGCCTAACTCAGTATAGGATTGGGCCCTCATTGTAATCCACATTTCCAAAACAAAACAAAATCCCCTCGAATTTTGCTTTCCCCTCATTGTCCCATCCCAGAAATGGGCACTTTGGCATTTGGCTGTCTCACTTGAAAGTCTGGCGAGCCTTCTCCCCCCCCCCCGCACACACAAAAATTACCCGGGGGGGGGGCAGCAAGCTCAACATTCCTGGTTGCAAAGTGGGCAAGCTTTTCGGGGGGGGGGGGAATCCTCTCTGGGCCTCTGCCGCATTTCCATGATAAAACACGCCGGAGTCGACAGATAAATGTGGGCAGCCCTGCGCTTGTCAGCTTGGCCTTCAGCACCGTTTGATTAATTGCTTTACAATTTCTGCTCCGGCCGTGTTTGAGTGCTGCTGCCCCCCATCAGGTGGGAGAATGGGAGGCTCCTGTTGAATGCGGCTGTGCGGACAGGCACCATGTGCTGAGCGGGTGACCGCTCAGTCGCCAAGGACGGGGGGGTGGGCATCTTTCTGGCAGGAGTCTCTGAGCGCGCAGAGTGGCCCAGGCAGGATTGGGGGGCCGATCGCCAATTATCAGTCCCTCCTGCCCCCCTCCCCTTCCTTCTCCTCCTCTTGTGTGGGAGGCTGCCTTTGAAGGCTCCTGGAAGGGCGAAAGGTCTCGCCGCTAAGTCTTCACTCCCAAGGCCGACGGATGGGCTTTCCTAGGGCCAGAGGGGGAAGGAAAAAAAAACCACGATCGTGCGGGATGTTAATGAGGGTAATGGCTTGTTAAGCTGCCTCTTCATGCTATCCGACACCTGGCCGGATCGGAGACCCTCTTTCAAATCCCAGCTAATCTGGGGCGTCGGGAAGAGTGTAAATAGTGTTTGAGGCACAATTAAGTGCCTCAGAAGATTCACGGCTTGCCTTCCATCAGTCAGTCGGAGCGCGTCTCCCTCCCCAGGTGACTTGTAGTGTCCTTCAAACCAATCCAAACTCTCTCGCCTTCTTCCTCTCCCCCCCCCCCAATATTTTGGGCTGAAAACTGTTTTTTGTTTTTGCCTTTCTGTCCCCCTTGTGTAGGCGGTGAGAATATCAAGAGCATAAACCAGCAGTCGGGGGCCCACGTGGAACTGCAGAGAAACCCACCCCCCAACACAGACCCCAACGTGCGGATATTCACCATCCGGGGCGTCCCGCAGCAGATCGAACTTGCGAGACATCTCATAGACGAGAAAGTCGGCGTGAGTGCAGCCTCCCCTTCCTTACCTCTCTCCCGGCTTGCACCTGCACGCCCTGCCCCCGGAGCTGGGAATATTCCCAGCGGACAGATTGGGCTTCCATACACCGCGCCCGGCTTTCAGCCGGCATGCCGTCAGCCTGTGGAACTCCCTGCCACAGAAAACGGGGACGGCCCCTGGCTGTATAGACCTTCAGCGGAGGGTTTGATAGACGGATGGAGAGAGAAAAATCCATCGCGGGTGACAGGCCGCAGTGGGTCTGTCGCAACCTCCTCAGGGCGTCCGGTGGGCCACTGTGAGAGCCCAAAGGCTGGACTGGATGGGCCCTGTGGCCTGACCCAGCTTCCGTCTGAGGCCGGCTTCTCAGCCCTGGCCAGAGCACCCCTGCACAGCTCCTCCCTGGGCTTCCTCCCTGGGGCCTTTGGCGGGCCTCGACCCCCGGACCGTGTCAGGACATGGTCCACGTCCACGTCAGCCTGGCGGGCGCAGCTGGTGCTCCGCGGTTGCTCCGCGGCGAGTGCGACTCCGCCGGTGACTTCTGTTGGCGTCTCCACAGGGTGCCGGCCTGGGGGGAGCCGGAGGCTTCGGGCAGAGCCCCTTCAGCCAGCCGCCTGCCACACCGCATCAAAAGTGAGTCGCGTGTCCCGTGGCGGTCGCAGCCCTTGTCCTTGGGGGGAACCCCCCCCCGGGGGGGGGGGGGTGTCTGCGTGTGGAGGAGGGCGGGGGGAGCGTCCCGTGGCTGAGCGTCTCCCGGCGGGTGGCCGTGCCTGTCCCGCCTCCGACGGCTGACCCCCCCTTCTCCTCCTCCTCCCTCTCCACAGCGGTCCTCAGGCCTTCATGGCGCAGGGCTGGGGCGGCACCTACCAGGCGTGGCAGCAGCAGGGGCAGCAGGTTCCAAGTGAGTGTCTCGCGGATGGGGGGGCGGGGGGCCTGGGGAGCGGCCGCCCGCACAGGCGCCACCGGCTGGGGCTCCACACCTGTGCAGCGGGAGGAGTGCCGGGCGCCGGGGCGAGCACCAGAGAGGGGGGAGCGTGGGGGCACAGAGCGGGTGGGCAGCAGGCGCTCCTGTGCCCCATCCACCGCCCTTCCCTGCCCAGCCTGTGCGCTGCTCGTTCCGTCTCCCCGCGGAAAGCTGTGCTGTGCTTTCGCCCTCGCTCGCGCTCCCTGCCTCTGCCCGCTTTCCCACCTTCCCACCTCTGTGCCCTGCCGGCTGCCCAGCCCCTCCCCCCGACCCCCCTCCCCCTGGCGACCAGAGGCCAGCGGGCTTCACGGCCTCTTCCTTTTCTCCTGCTCCCGCTGCAGATCACAATGGCACCCAGTCAGGCCAGCTGGAGTTCACCAAAGCGTGGGAGGATTATTATAAGAAACTAGGTAACCGCCCCACGACCTCCTGCCCAAACTCATCCTTTTTTGGCGTGGTGCTGTGTGCCTTTTTTTTTTTGAGACATCCATTCTTCATTTTTAGTCACCCACCCCGCCCCCATTTCATTCAGCTCGAGGCCCGCCTCCTTGATGGTGCAGGAAATTCAAGGCGGCTTCCAAACCCCCACACGCGCACGCACCCCAAAAGTATCCCAGGGCAGGCAGCCAGAGGAAAAACTGCCCCCGAGATTGACAACGGTGGGGTGGCGGCATCACGTTTCATGCTGCGGGCGCCGTCACTTTCCGGAATGACGCAACCACCAGGCTGCAACGCTCCGGAAAGCGGCTGCCTGTTCTTGGTCGGTTTCCGGAGTGGCCGTGTGAGCTGAGCTTATGCCCCATGTGGAGGCTTCCTCAAGTGGCTTTGTGGGTTGTGGCAAAGCCGGGGGGGGGCCACACCTCCGTCGGCAGGATCGCCCCCGTCTCTGTCCCCGGCCGCCCTCCTTTCAAACCGTCTTGGCAGCGAGATCCAAAACCTGGCTCCAGAAAGCCCCTCGTTTCAGGGTCTCGCTGCTGAGACAGATTCTCTCCCTTTTGGGAGCCGAGCTTGGAAATGAGGCCTTTCCTCCTGCCTCCTTCCCCAGCCACCGCCCCCCCCCCCACACACACCTCCCCTCGATTTTAATTACTTCCCCGCCTTCAATGAATTAGCTGTCTGGGGTAAAAACACTTTGCCTTGAGACACATTTTTTCCCCCTTTCGCCGTGGCCTTTCAACCTGCTGCCGATTGTAATTCTGCTCTGAAGAAAGGCATTGAAGGGAGCCTTTTGTTGGCATTAGTCGGGGGGGGGGACTTGCCAGTCCTGACCCTCGGCAAGAATCACTCCTGACTTGTAGCTCTGGTCAAGTCTTTTAACAGCCTCTTGACGCCGCCCTGTCCTTCCCGCCACCCACTTTCCACTCCCAGCGCATTGTCTGTCCCCTCCCAGCTGTTCCTTCCCCGCAACCCCCCCCCCCGGTTGAGGAAGGGACCCCCATCTCCATAGTTCTGTTTTTCATCTCCCCTCGTGCAAAAGCCTGTCGCTTGTCTCATGTTTTCTTTACCCGTCTCGCTGCTCTCCCCCTTTCCTTGTCGGTGTCTGACGCCCCGCGGTTTCCGCTGTGCGCTCAGGTTCTGAACGCGGGGCCCGCTTGACAACCAGAGGCCTGCAGTGTCGCTCGAAAAGCCTGCCAAAGCTTCCAGTCCCTGTGGGGGCCTCTGTGCAGATTTAGTGCTGGCTTGCCTACAGACCCATAGCTTGGAAATGGGGAAGGGGCCCCTACGACACACACTTGCTTTCAGCTGGGAGGCACACCCCCAAATAGTGGGGGGGGGGAGTGACCCCCCAAGAAGAGGCAGCTCTTTTAACCCTGAATTACAGTCCTGGCCACGCACGCGTTCTGCTGTCGTGTCTTCTCCACGCATGCAGTGCCCCTGTGGGCTTACAGATCCACCAGCATCTCCCCTTGGGAAAGGGTTGGCATGCCAGTCAAATGCTGCCAGAGATTGCGTGCTGCGGGAGATACATCAAGATTTGAGATCCCCCCCACCCCCCGGCCTTCAACGACTGAATTTTAAAACATAATTTTTTTTAATTGAAGATATCCAAAAGCTGCTTTTCCATAAAGTTCCCAAAGCAGTTTGCTTTGACTCGCTTGGTTTTATGCGGGGTTTGTGTGTTTGGTTTCTTAATTATAGTTGTAGGTTGGCACAGTATTCCACGCTAAAAAAACCACCCTTTGAGTGAACCTTTCACACTTACGGAAACCATCCCAACTCTTCATAAAACTACGTTTTGAAAAAAGGTGACTGCCATTTTTCGTTGTGCCACAGCAGTTCTGGTTTTGACATGGGCACAAGTGCCAAACTGGTGGCTGGCTGGGATTTAAAAGCTCTTTTTTTTTTTTTTTTTTTTTTGGCTGCAGATGCTCTTCTCCCATTGCCTGAACGCCCTTTGACACTCTGAAATACTATTTGGCTAGTCCATTTTTTGCCCAGGTGCCCAGTGCTTTTCCTCAAGGGCTCTGAATCTCTGATGTTCGAGCAGGGACAAGATTCCCTGTAAGGGATAAGAGGAGAGAAGATCTCACTGAGACCATTTGCCAGGGATCTACTGAGGACCAAAGTATTGTGAGGGCCCATTTCCCACCCTCTTGACAACGCCAAGCCTCTACGCCTTAAAGTTTCAAATGCGCCCGTCCCATGGACAGAACCCCATCAGCAGTCCAGAAACTGGTGCTCCTGTTGGAGAGAGCAGCTAACGCGCTACTCCTACCAGCTTTTTCTTCCCTAAAAAAAAACCCAGATAAGAATGTCTCAAAGGCTGTGCGCTGCTGTAACGGATCTAGAGGGAGGCAGGCTAAGCCAACCTGTATAGCTTTGCCTGCGATGATGTGCCTAGGAAGATTTATTTATTTATTTGTTTGTTTGTTTGTTTGTTTATTTATTAGATTTATATCCCGCCTTTTTGCCCGAAGGCACCCAAGGCGGCATTACAATAAAAGAAACAATAAAAACAAAATTTAACAATAGAAACAATTTAAAACAATGTTAAAATACAATTTAAAAAATTTAAAAAAACAGCAAGCAACCAGCCCCGTGGATCATAAAATTAAACAAGATATAGCCTGTCAACAGTTAAAAGCTTTTTGAAATGAAAAGGGCTTCAGCCCCCGCCGAAATGTTAACAACGAGGGAGCAGTTCTCAGTTCGAAGGGGAGGGTGTTCCAAAGTTGGGGGGCCACCACCGAGAAGGTGTGAGTTTCTGTTCCTCACTCCGTGTGGGGGGGAGAGTTTTCCTGATCTCTACACTGCCTCTGTCCAGGTCAGCAGAGCCAGCAGCAAAACAACCAGCCAGACTACAGCAAAGCGTGGGAGGATTACTACAAGAAACAGAGTGAGTGAGAAGCCGGGGCCGGCAGCGGCAGGGAGAGGGTTAAATGGACAGAGCCCCTGCGGTTGCTGCCGTTCCCCTTGGCGGGGTCCCTGCCCCAAGAGGGTTGCAGTTTGAGGCGGGAGGGAGGTGGAAGCGCAGGGAGGTTTCGGCCGCGCTTCTTGGGCTTGGCCACTGTGATGAACTGGGGGGGGGGGCACTAGCAGTGCAGTCCTGGGCATGTCTTATTCCGAGGCCAACCCCACGGCGCTTGGGGGCTGAGCCGAGTGCCCGGCCGGCATGCGCACAATTTCAGCCGCAGGCACCGGGCCAAAGGCTTCTTGGAAAAAGCTTTCAGGAGGGAATTCAGAGGAGTACGGGGGTGGGGGTAAATCACGCGGCTGCCCTGGATTCCGGGCAGGAGGGACGGCAGAGGATAAAAGCCAGAGCTGTCGGTTTGGCTGCATGGTTAAGCCATGGTTAAGGCAGCTGCGCACTGGGAAGGAGACGAGCTGGTCTCGCGGGGGGCGGGGCTCGGCAGCCTCAAACCGTGGTTTCGCTTCCGACGTCGGCCATCTTTAAGTCAGCCCGAAGCAACTGGCCGGGATAGCAGCTGGCCGGGCTCGGTGGCGGGTGACGTTTCAGTTCTTGCGTTTTCTCTCCGTGCCCCCTCCAGGTCACGCTGCCACCGCAGCCTCTCAGGCCAGCTCCCAGCCGGACTACACGATGGCCTGGGCAGAGTATTACCGACAGCAGGCCGCCTACTACGGGCAGACATTAGGGCAAGCTCAGGCCCACAGCCAGGTGGGTATCCCCTCGGCAGCATCGTCCCTCCGGCCCCACGGCCCCTCCCGAACCACACACAGAGAAACGTCCTCGCTCTGCATCTCCGTAAGCCATTTGAAGCATTAGGGCCGGCCCGTGCACAAGGTCGGTTGAGACTCTTGCCTCAGGCAGCAGGTGGGGGCTACGCCAACTTTGGAAGTTGAGCATCGGTGTGGGGTGTTAGCAGTGGGGTGCCACAATAGACGCCTGGCTGTGGAGGGGAACTAGGGTTTTTTTAGGGCAATTCTTAAATTTAGGCTGTGGGCCATCAATCGCTATCGTCCAAAATAGGTTGTTGGGGGGGGGCTCTTTCCTGATGGGTAGGTGCCCCAGTTGGTCGCCCTTTCTGGCCCTGGCCTGCGTGAAATGGCCCGTCTAATCCGGCATCCTGTTCTATCCCTGTGGCCAATTGACGTTGCGCGCGCACACACACACCAGCAGTAATTGTTCAGCAGCAAAGCCTCCCTAGGCAGAGACAGTCTACCTCTGAATACCAGATGCTGGCAGAGGAGCAAGCAGATTTTGCCTTTGGCTGCATCTGTCAGAGCGGCAGCCCAGCCTTGGTATCTGTGGAGCGTCTGATGTTGGAACTCGCAGATCTGTGGGTTGGCTTCAGAGGGTCCGTCAAGGATCGGTTCAGGTGGGGCGTGAAGCGCCCAGGACGGCCATTTTGAAAAATGTGGGAAGCCGGGATGCTGGAAAAGGGGAGGGCACTTCCAGCCATGACATCACTTCTGGTGGGTCCCGGAGAGCTTGTCATTCAAAAAAGTGGGTCCCAGTGCTAAAGCGTTTTGAGAAGCACTGGTGTAGAAATTAGTTGGAAAATGTTTTAATCCTGATTTTTTTTTCTCTTTCTCTCCAGGAGCAGTAGAACAATTTTGTTGTGACTTCTTCCTCCTTCCTTTTCTCTCTTTCTCTTGGAATCATTGTGGAAGCAAACCTTTTTGTAACAGAGGTTTCTAGATTTGCAACCTTTTGATGAAGACTTTTTGTTCTCTTTTGGGTTTTTTTTTTTGTGAAACACTAGTTAGGATAATCTATACTGAACTTTTTTCTAAGAATCAGGAACAATTAGTAATGTACTAAACTTTATGGACATGCTGGGTATAATTTCGTTTTTGTTTTGGGTTTAATTCCTTTTTTTGGTTCTTGTTTTTATCCAAATTTGTAAGGAAAAGTGAGTAAAAATGAGCAAAGCTGTGACATTTCAACCAGTGGTTTTGTGTGTGTGCGCGCGCATGTGTGGGGTTTTTTTTTGTGTTTTTCCCCCCCTTCTTCCTCCTCCTTGTGTTTTTTAATTTTAAAATCTTTTCTGTTGTAACAGAAAAAAGAGGCTTGGACGTCTTAGGTGATATGTAACAAATTCTAAAAAAAATAAAAATATGAAATTTTTAAAAACAGTACAGTATTTAAATATTCTTAAATATGTAAATTCATTAAATATTTTACTTCTAATTTCTTGTTCCTTGGCTCTTTTTTATTTTATTGCAATTTTTTAAAACGAAATAATGAACTATGGTATGTATTGTAATTAAGTGGGTTCTTTATCAAGACAGTCGCTGTTTTGCTGTCGGGAAGGTTACTGAGGGTGGGTGGGGGAATTTTTTGTAGGGAATGTATAATTTCTAGAGATCTAAAGGGGTAATATAAAAATGTGTTTAATTTTTTTTAGTGATATATATTTTTTTCCTCTCCACAGTTGCATTTGTGTATCTAAGACCTCCAAGCTTGTTTAGGAAAAAAAAAACACACACACACACAAAATGAAATACCTTTTTTGTCTATTTCAGAAATAAATACTGTTATTTTTAATATTAAGATGAAACCTGCTATTAGTATCTTTTAACAAACACTGTGGAACATTTTAAATCATTATAAAATAGTAGTAACTATTTTTTAATTCCAGGGTGTGTATGTTCGCAAGTGTGTGTGTATTTACTTTTATTCTCCCCCCTTTTGGTGTTTTTTTTTCCGTTTTTCTTAAGTATTTTCTTATCTTAATATTTGTCGAAATTTACCTAGAGAAATAAATGACAAATCTAGTATTAACCACAAGTATGCGCTAAATAATTTTTTTGATTTAATAAAAGGGATATGGTTTCCAAAGTTTACTGTAGTGCTTTCTTGTACAGATAACAGTGTATTTTTAAAGCAGAAAAAAGAAAAAAACGGAAGTAAAGCTATTTTTTCTTGACATTTTTCATTGATCTAGGGGACATTCCGTTTTGAAATGTACTGAAGTTACTTGTTTCAGAGTCTGTTTTTGTTTTTCCCTTTTATTTCTTTATATTGCTTGAAATGTCTAACTATAAAATGAAAAAACATGATTGAATAATATTGAGCATGATGTGTTTTAAACAAACAGCGACAAAAATGTCCTTTTTATTTGACTGACCGTTCCATTTTACACTCTCTCTATAATAAAAACAAACGAAAAAAGAATCCACAAGGTAACTTGTGGAATTAAGTATTAAGTCTGTTCTTGAGCACTGTTCCTTGGACGTTTGAGCCCGGGGCATGAAAAGTCTCTCTCTGGGTTTGTGTTTTTTGCTTTTAAGAACATAAGCAAAGCCTGCTGGATCTAGTCCTATTGCCACTCCCCTGCATCTGACATTCTAAGGCACCCCCAAGGAAGACGCCAGGCTGTGGTGAGGGTTTAACTGTACCACTTTGCCTCTTTCTCTCTTCCCCACAAAACTCCCATAAGTGACTTCTGGAATATTTTTGCCTTTCCAAATTCTCAGTAGCATAGTAGTTTTCCTTGCCACGGCTATCTGCCTTCCCTCCAAACTATAACATGGCTCCATTCGCCTACAAGGCATTGTAAAGTAGAGGAGGGGGCAACAGGTCCCTGCGCTGATGTGCTTACAATCCCTCCTCCCCCGTAGAACCTCGCGCATAGCACTGTACAACAGAGAAGGCCCACTCCCAGCCCCCAAAACTGGACACAGTAATTCAAAGCAAGACTGGGCTTGTACAGCCTGGGTTCGGTTAGGTTTCCCCCACATCTTGAAACCATCCAGAATGGCAATTTTTCCCTAAGTGAGGGGAAAAAAAGTGCTTATTTCTGGTTGTGACCTGCTTTGCGACATCATTTCCGGCCCTTAGCAGGGACCGTGACTGTTATTCCGCCCTCCTTATGAAACGGGTTTGCTACTTTCATACTAGGCTTGGAAAAGGTGTTTTCTCCTCCTTTACTGGGATTAAATAAAATCAGTATATATGGTGGGGAAAAATCTGCATTTATTCCTTCCCCCAAAGCAAACTTCCACACACACCCCACTGTCTTGCTCCTTCCTAACCCACATCAAGCCATCCCCTGATTGGGGGGTGGGGGGGGAGATGATTGCCAAATGCACCATCTAACTTCCTGTATCTCTCCCCCCCCACCACCACCCACATTAACATTATATCTCTCTATTACCCTGGCATCTGCTGGCTGTGTTCGTCTTAATATGACCCCATCTGCAAAAGTGACAAAACACACGAGTCCTTTTTTGAAAGCCGGAAGAGAAAAGGAGGTGGGGTGTGTGTTAAATATGGCATCTTTTAAGTACACCTCCAGAGAGACAAGCGCACATGAAAGATGGGACGGTAAAAGCCACTTGGGCAGAGAAACGGGGGGGGGGGGCCGGGGGGGTAAACCCCCTGATGAGGGGGCTGGGAAGAAGGGGGGGGCCTTACTGAGAAGATTTCCTTCTAATTCATCTTCAGAGCATTGTGCCAAAAGAGCATTTGGCATGTTTCTCAGGGAGTAATTGTGTGATAATGAACCCTAAGGTGTCCTTTAATTGAAGACAGAGCATTGTTGTTCGTCAGACGGCCAGCAATAAATGGCGTGGGAGAGGATGCATTTTCTTAAAAGTATCTGTAAGTACAGATGAGAGTGGGTCCCTGGTGGAAATATCCATAATATGAATTATGGAGCCCTACCATATCGGGTGGGTGGGGCCGCGGCCTTCCCATCCAAACTGGGCCCACCGTTAAGAATGGCGCCTTCGGCAGCCGGGTTTTTCGTCAGCAGTCTGGTGTTGAGGAAGAAGACTTTTAAGTGCTTGAAATGTTACCAAATTGAGCAATCGATTTTTTTTCTTCTCCCCCCGCCCTCCAAAGCTCACATTAGAGCATCACGATGGACTTGGGTCCAGAAGCACTTCAACGGGCTCTACTTACCCAAGGATCTTTCCATCAACGTTGGCTGTAGCAAGGAGACCGTTTCACGTGGGGCGGATTCTGAGCAGGCCGGACTCCGGACGCTCCTTCTTAGAGATGGTGGGTGTCCTCCTCTTCGGTTTACTGGAAACTAAAGACGCCTGTGCTGGGAAAGACGGAAGGGCAGAGGGTTAGAGAGTGTCGCCGAGGCAATGCGCATGACATTGGGCCAACTCTGGGAGCTGCTGGAGGACAGAGCCATGAAACGTCTCAATCCAAAGCAAGCGTAGGACCAAATGTTACGCAATCATCAATGAACTGAAAACAAAATTTTAAAAAGCACCTCATTTGAACATTCGAACTGTTAACACTCACAACAGGAATCTAGCAAGAGTCAGGTCTGTTAAAAGGCAGTCCAACTACCGCCCATCTTGCTGGGAGTTGATGCCCTGTGCAGACAGATCAGACGTTTCGATAGAGCTCGCAAAGCCAGTTTTGTGGGTGATTGGTCAGGCCCAAACGTGGAGGCTTAAGTGTCTCCAGCCATCGTCCACTGGGGTCCTTTAGAATGACAATCTGTTGGGCACCCCTGAAAGTGATGTCATTAACCTGGGAGTGACATCATCAAGCAAGAAAATTTTTTAACACTCCCATATTGCAAAATCAGGTCAATCCATCAAGTACATTAGAAGTTTTATTTTAAACATAAGAAGAGCCTTGCTGGATGAGGCCAAAGGCCCATCGAGTCCAGCTTCCTGTATCTCACAGTGGCCCACCAGGTGACTAAGAGAGTTCAATTACTGTAAAGAGGTTGCCCAACCCATCATGGCCTATAGCCCACAATGAACTTTTCTTCCAGAAATCTGTCCAGTCGCCATCACCACCTCCTGTGGCAAGGAGTTCCATATATTAATTACCCGCTGGGTAAAAAAGTATTTTCTTTTATCTGTTTTAACTCTCCCAACCCTCAGTTTTAGCAGATGCCCCCTGGTTCTGGTATTGTGAGAGAGGGAAAAGAACATCCCTCTATTGACTCTATCCCTCCCGTGCATAATTTTGTATGTCTCAATCATGTCCCCCCTCAGGCGCCTTTTTTTCCAGACTGAAGAGCCCCAAAGACTGCAGTCTCTCTTCACAAGGGAGGTGCCCCAGCTCCGTATTCATTTTCATCGCTCTCTTCTGTACCTTTTCCAGCTCCACTACGTCCTTCTTGAGATATGGTGACCAGAACTGTACGCAATATTCCAGGTACGGCCTTACCATTGATTTGTCACAGACAGCTCAGAACCTATTAGTCTATAGGCCTATCAAAGCCTATGAAGTTTTGATTTTTTGTCCCAATGTGCATCACTTTACATTTGTCTACATTGAAACGCATCTGCCATTTTGCTGCCCATTCCCCCAACTTAGGAGAGGTCCTTCTGGAGCTCTTCACAATCCCTTCTGGTTTTCACCACCCGGAAAAGTTTTGTGTCATCTGCAAACTTGGCCAGCTCGCTGACAGCTCAATTCCATGCTTGGGGCAATTAAAAAAGGGGTTGAGAATAAAACAGCCAATATTTAACATCTGCTAAAACTGAGGGTTGGGACTGTTGAAACAGATAAAAGGAAGTACTTTTTTACCCAGCGGGTAGTTAATCTGTGGAACTCCTTGCCACAGGAGGTGGTGATGGCATCTGGTCTAGGTACCTTTAAGAGGGGATTGGATGGGTTTCTGGAGGAAAGGTCCATTGTGGGCTATATAATAGGCAGTGATGGGTTGTGCAACCTCCTTACGTTAGTAGTAGGCTACTTCAGAGTACCGGGTGCAGGGGAGTGGCCACAGGATGCAAGCATCTTGTTGTCTATTGAACTCCCTTAGGCACCTGGTGGGCCGCTGTGATGTACAGGAAGCTGGACTAGACGGGCCTTTGGCCTGATCCAGCGGGGCTCTTCTTATGTTCTTACTTATGCCAGACTCCAGGTCATTTATGAACAAGTTGAAAAGCACCGGCCCCAAAACATACCCAAAACAAAGAAGAACCCTCCCAAGCAGTTGCTAATCTGTTGAAAAGAAATTCCCTACATATAAGGTTGAAATCCTATCCACATTTACCCAGGAGTAAGCCCCATTGCCTATCATTGTTAAAAGCACAGCTGTAGTAGCTAAGTAAAGTACAGATATGTATTGTTTCCCCAAATGCAGTTCATGTAAGCATGTTAGCATCAAGTCTAATCTATTGAAATGAATGGGGGGCTCACGGCTTTAGAGACAATAACAAAATAATAATTTCACATGATTTGTTTTATGGTGTGCTTTGGCACAGTGCCCTAGCTGGGAAGTCCAGTTCAAATCTCTGCCTCCTCTGCCTTTCCCGTCTGCAAAATGGGTGCAACACTACCTGCCTACCAGGACCACATCAAAGCAAAATGCGAGCGGTGATTGCAATAACAACCGGATAAACCTATAATCAGATGAAATGATTCTGGCTAATAGGCATTTCTCCCTAACAAAGCAGAACGGTTACCATGACAGGCATTTCAATGTTCTTTGTGAGAGGCCGAGAGAGGGGAGGAAAAAAAAAAAGAAGAAAACTATTAAAGAAAAAAAAGGAGCAAAGAATTTGAACTTAGCAGGAAAACATTGGAAGTGTGTGGAATCAAAACAATGGCCGTCAATTCTGAAAGTGCTTTCTTGGGCAGGAGTTATCAAATGGAGCCCATTCACTGGTGGAAAATCTATAAAAAGGGAACAAATGGGCCAAACATCAGCTTTTTAATGCACAAAAATTGGGGTGGGGGGAAGCTACGATAAGCCAAATCTGGAGACTTTCAAGCTGTACTGCTTTTGAATCAGAATGCTCGGGAGTTAGAAATGAGAGATTCTTTGCTCATTCTACATAGGAACAGCTCTAGGGAAAAGATATAGGGGAGGCACCAAGGTGAAAAGTGCATTTTTTTGGGAGGGGGGAGAAGAAGACAACCTCTTTCTCTCCCATGATACATTTTTGAAAGCAAAGGGATGGATGCTCCTTTCCAAAATATGAACAGGGGAGCTCTTGGGGGAACTGTTCTACGGTCGATTGACTGTAGCAAGCACTGTCTGGCCCCCATAGAGCCTAAGACCAGCCCTTGCAGGGTTTTTGTGAACACACAAGAAGTAGACAGCTTGGAGGAGGAAATGTCCATCGCAGGGTTACAGGCCACAATACGTAATGCCAGCTCTGGGTTTCAGAAGCAGGCTCACCTCCACATGCCCAGGTGGGGCAGCAGGATACAGGCATCCTGTGGGCCACTGTGAGACACAGGAAGCTGAACCTTTGGCCTGATCCAGCAGGGCTTTTCCGCTCATCTTCAGAATTCAGGCTGCTAATGTCTTCATATACAACCAAAAACCTGCCCTTACAAGATACCACTTGAAATCGAAACAACAATAGATTACTTACTTTGCTTCTTACAGAAAAGAGAAGGCTAGTCTTCCCCCACCCTTGCCTGATCTCTCACCCTCTCTCTTCTATAATACTGTATTTACAGTAATTTGTATTAGCAAAGTATAGCTCAGGGGAAATTAGCCGCTGGTGGTCCAGGCATTATTTAACTCTTAAGTCCTTTTATTTGACAATACCTTGATTTATTGGTATCTTATTTCCCTTCACTGCATTTATAATTCATTGTGAGAGGGATGGGGAGGGGGGGAATAGCAGTCCCCAGCCATTCACAAACCCTTCTCTCTATTGCAATGCGGGGGGGGGGGAACGGTTCCCACCCATTTCTGCTTTATAATTAAATGGGAGCAGTTGTTTCCCAAGAAGAAGGTGCTTTAAATGGGTCTTCTCATTTCAAAAGGAAGACCTAATCCAAAAAGAGGGTACAGTTTTGGGGGGGATCCCTACCTTTGCTTCATCCATTTTAAAACCACAGCAACAGATTGGGGAAATGCCTGCATGTTCAAAAGGCAGCAGCTGAAGGCAGGCAAGTGACCCTGTTTTAGGAGAAATTCATTCTTTACTTTAATCTGTGGAACTCCTTGCCACAGGATGGGATGATCGCACTGGAAAAGGGGGGATCAGACAGAGTAATGTTCCCCTCACATTCCCTGCAATAATTCAGGGCAGCCCTTTGGCCATGAACCAGAGACCTGTGTCCGTCCGTCCGTCCCCCCCAAAATGATTTCCATTCATCTCAATGTTTGCTTCCCCCAAAGAACTCAGTTGGAGTGGCAGTGGTGAACCCAGGAATCAATGTCTTTTCCAACTATTAATTTGCCCCCCACTGATCTATCATTCTACTCCCTTTTCCCTGGGAAGGAAATCCTCTTCCTTTTGGGGGGGGGGCAAAAAGAAGCCTCTGATCTCTCATTGGCTCTCTCTCTCCTGGCCAGATCTTTAATCCCAGCCCCGCAAGGGTGCAGGCGCCTAACCCTTTCTTCCCTATTGCCCAGCCCTGCAGAAAAAGCTGGTCTTGGCTATTGGCTTCGGCCTCAGCTCAGAGGGAGACAAAGGCCAAGTGGAAGCAGAGGATGCTCAAACGGAGCTTCCCACTACATCTCTAGGTCACCTGTCGGCAGACAAACATACCCCCCCCCAAAAAAAGCAGAAAACTTTACAAATAAGGCCTCTAACCCTTAGGCAATCCAGCCACCGGCAGGCTTCTCACAAACAGACCCAGGCTTGCTTGACATGATCTGTCAACACGCCTACTCAGGTTTTCCCAAGTTTGGGCCACTCCTGTCAAGCTCAGCTTGTTGCCCCCCCCCCGCACCCCTCTAGCTACGCCTGCTAGGAACCTTCGCAGAGGCTCCCCCGGGCTTGCTCCCAAATGCACTTTCGTGGAGAGAAGACCCGCTCCCTTCCCACGCCTCTCCCTGGACTTACGCCGGGGGCGACCCGAGATAGCCTCTCCGAGCCACGCTTCTTCCTCACCCCCATCACGGGGGTCTTTCCCCCTCGCCGCCCAGGTGGCTCCCCCCAAGGCACAGACAGACAGACACACGACCAACGAACTCAGTGGAGGAGGAGAGACGAACCGGAGTGGACGCGGCGTAGCAACTCCGGCGGGGGACCCATTACATCTGCTGTAGAGGCTCGGGATCCGGCTCCTGTGCGCTGCGCACTTGCCCGGGCGCGATCCTCGCGGGGCGCGATGGGATTACTCGGGAGCAGGCGCGCAGGGGCGCTGCCCGGAGAGGCCTCCTGGCCGCGCGCGTTTTCCCGGGGAGGATCCTCGTTGGCCGGCACGGGGCTGACTCGCGAGTCAGCGCGCGCGTGGGGATGCGATCCTGCGCGCACTTTCAACTCATTTATAAAACTGATTTTTATTTTTTGGTCTGCAAAAATCTGTGAAATATAGGCTGCGCCCCTCATATTAAGAAGTCGAAAGACCCCTGCCCCAGCTTGGGGTCTTGTGGTTTGGGAGTCAGCCTTGCCTACTTTATAGGGTTGTTGTGAAGACGAGGGGAGAAACCATCCCCACCATTAGTTTTTTTCCCTATAAACCGCTTTGTGAACTTGTGTTCAAAAGCGGTATCTAAATATTGTTGACTGACCGACCGACCACCCCTGAGCTCCTTTGAAGAAGGGTAGTCATAAAATGCGAGAAAATAAACAATCAACCACCGTATGAATATATTAAATAACCGTATTTAAATAAACAAGAGCACTACCGTTGTAATAGTCCACTTGAGTTCAGTTCAAATGTACATGCTTAAAATCACAGCTCACACACAAAATAACAAGAGAAGAGACATTTCTTTCTCCACAGGCAACCTTTTGAGATGCTCTAGAGAGGGCTGTCCTGCATCCCGCAGGGGGTTCGACTAGATGACCTTGAGACCCCCTTCCACCTATATGATTCTATGGAATCCAATGTTTCCCAACAATATTTTCTCTTTTCGCCTGAACCCTGCTGAAAGGAACATTGGAAAACATCATGCTCTCCCTCTCCTAGACAGATTGTCATTCGAAAATGTGGGGTCCATGCTAAAAAGTTGGAGAACCACTGGCCCTAGACATGCATGCTAGCCCTTAGGCATATCTCTCAGTTGGCCTCTTGCCAAGCCTGATATTTCAAATCCTTTTTGGGGGGGGGGAGTTAAACTCTCGCTTCCCCCCTTTTCCCTCCAGCTGCTGTCCAAACAGTTGGCCACGTTCCCAAGCGCCCAGACGCAGTTTGGAGTCACACCTCGGACCCGGGTGCGTGTGTACGTGCGCGGCTGGTCCCTTTCCACGTGCCGCTCACCTTCCTCCCAAACCCCCTAAAGAAAGCCCCGCTTAAGATGTTTGGCTTTCCTTTCTCTCTCCCACCATTGACTCGCTTTCTGCTCCCGCCTCGCCTTTGCAGGCTCCTCGAAAACGAGTTTCGGATTGGATCCAGATTGACGCGCTTTTGTCTTTCGAGGGGTGGCCGCAGCTAATTAAACGCCTCTCATTAAATTCAGCCCCTTGCCTTTCAAAGCACTAAAAGCCCCCCCCCCTTTCCCTCCTTGAGTTCAGGCTGTTCAAAACATTGGGCGTTCGTGTGTGTGTGTGTGTGTGGGGGGGGGGGGTGGATTGTCAAAACAGGGCCCCCAAACAGCAGCTCGTCTCTTTGTACGTGTGTATTGGGGGGGGGGGGGGTCCAACAGAAAGAAAAATGGCAGAAGGTAGAGGGAGAAAAGTGGCGGAGGACAAATCCGTGAGACTTGCAGAAAAGTTTGAGGCAAGGCTGAAGTGTTACGTGTTAACGGAGGCGACACGCGTTCGCTGTTGCTCCAAAACTGACACGGAACGGGGGCGACGCCGTTTCTCCATTTCACTCCAGCCCCTCCCGGTGCCCAAAGAGTCCCCGACTCCCTGCCACAAGCGGGGCGCCTGGCCTGCCCTGATCCGTAAGCCGACCCCCCGCCCCCGCCCGTCCCCACGACCAGCCCCCAGCCCCGCTAATATCCTTTTAATGACCTGGCCGCAAATCCGCCCTCGAGCCGGGATTTGGCCGGGCAGATGTTACAAGGAAATCTCCTGGCGGGGGGGGGGGGAGCGGGGTAAACCAAATGGGGGGGGGGGGGTCCGGCGCCAACAACGGGGCTCGTTCTGGTCATCGATTTGCTAGGAGGAGTAAAAGGGGCGAGATCGCAGCTGGGGGGGGGGCAGACTGAAATCACTTTCGCCCTCAAGTGGGGGAGGGAACAATCTCCCAACACACACACACACACACACACAAACTCTCTTTTGAATTCCCTTTCTACTTATCTGCTAATTTCAAGACACGCCGCCGATGATCGTGTGCACGGTTCGGCTCCCCCATTTCAGGGGTCAGGAAGCCGGCAGGCCTACTCAGAAGTCAGTCCCGCCGCGGTCCCGAACGTGGAACCCGACTTAGGATCTCGCCCAATTACCGCGGGTCCAGCGTTAGGCTTCTAGTCCTCAAGGTGCAGCCTTTGCGAGTCACTCCCCCTTCTCCCGCCCCACCCTTCCCACAGTACGTGCCTGAATTGCATCCTCGATCGCTCTCCCTAACCCGCCAAAGACATTTAAGGATGGTCCTAAATCTGGTTTTCTGGGAAGCAAGACTCCGTCTCAAATACATTTGCACCCTATTCCAGTTGAAATCCCCCCAAACCAGAGAAAAATGTAGTAGTAGTAGTAGTAGTAGTAGTAGTAGTAGTAGTAGTAGTAGT
>JAJKFI010000218.1:0-10751 GCA_029204185.1 Lerista edwardsae | reverse complement strand
TATCTATCTATCTATCTATCTATCTATCTATCTATCTATCTATCTATCTATCTATACCTTGCAATGCTTAGCTGTGCGGCCGCAGTAGTGAAGTTCTAGTCCGTCTAGCATTTATTGCGCATGGACGGCTTTTTCTGCATGTGTGTCGGCGCCTGTGGTAGCTCCCCCTTTGCCTACCCGCCGCACAACGTGGGGGTTTTCACGGCAAACCACAAATGCACACCATTTCTGCCGGGGACCCTTTTTCTCACCCCCAGGCCTTCCCTCCCCCCCACAGAGGTGGCTAGGTGCCTGCTTGGTGGGCAATTCAAAAGGCGCAAACTGTCGCTTTCTGGAGCACTCAGTTCTGTATACAGCACCCCTTTCTCCCCCCCCCCGAAAGTACCCCAATCCAGAAACAACATCGCAACACACACACACACACACACACCCCTGGGCAGGTATGTGGGGGTGATTGAGTCTCATGTCGGATCAGGGGGTCTGGAAGGGGGCAACATCCGAGCGCTTCCCCTACAACTCCAATCCCAGAATCGAGCCCCCAGAGCCCAGCAGTGCCTACCTTCCTTTTCTCCAAGAACCAGGAACAAAATAGCCAATGGGGGTGGTTCTGAGAAAGAAACTCCATTGAGCTGAATAGGACTTACTCCCAGGTAAGAGCACGTATAGCTGCAGCCTGGGTCAATCCAGAGACCGACCCTAAAACTCATCGAGGTTCCATCTAGGGCAGGGCTCTTCAAACTCCAGTTTGGGGGGGGGGGGCACGTCCACCCCCACAAGATTTTACCCAGCTCGCAGTAACTTAAAATATTGACTTGCATTGACTGATATATCTGTTTATGCCAAGAAAGGTCTAAGGAAGCAAGCAAGGACTTAAAATATGTTTAATTGCTAATATTTTTTGGGCTAACGTTTGACACGATCTATATCAGTTCTCAGTTTAATCCGGGCGTTGCTCCGAAGGGTCACCTTTAAGTTCCGAACGGTCACTTGCCCATTACAGAACAGAACTAAAACTGAGGGTGCCGTCCTGAGTGCCTTTCCCGCCCTGCCGTAGCTGTGCCTGTGGGGCAGGGGCTGCATCCTGCAGTTGGGGGGCAGGCCTCCTCAAGCTCTGTCCCCTTAGCGCTGAGCTGCATCGCCCTTATCCCGGTGCTGGAAAAATGGCTTTATTCATTCCTTTCAATTTCATTCATTCACTTACAAACTGATTTTTTTTCCCCCAGCCCACCAAAATATACGTTGTGGCCCTTGGACGGAAAAGTTTGGAGACCCCCTGATCTAGGGGGTTGTGGTCTCAGATAGGCCCATTGCCAGGTTACATCCAGCTTTTTCCCTCCCTCTCCACATCCCGAGCAGTCTTGAGATTTTCAGGGGCACCCCCCCCCAAATCTTTCTCCCCCATGAGGACTTGGGGATTGCTGTGCCCAGGTTTGGCCGCCCATTCCCACAAAATCCCCCCCCCAAAAAACACAATCATTCTAATCCCCACTTTTCCCTGACTTCCCTACTCACAATACTGTTTCGCCCAACATTGGCCTGTGGGGTGCTTTGAAAACCGCCCGGCATTTAAAGTCTTATTAAGCGTGTAATAGCTGTTGACTGAGAAAGAAGAGGCTTTAAATTCATTTGGTTAACTCGGCCCTGACCTGAAGGGGGGGAAAAAATCAGTTCTCACTTAAACCAAGAACTTAAAAAGAGCACTAGGGAAAGAGGGGGAAAGGGGGGGCTGGACAGGGCCTGGGGGGGGGGCAGATCTTTTCTTTCACTTGTCTCAAGGGCTGATTCCTCAGTCATCAATCCAGCCAGCGTCTATTTTCTTGCCGCAGTTTGGCCCCCTTTGGCCCGCTCTGGTTCCCCCCCCCCCCGAAGATTCCTGTTCCTTTCTTAATTTACCATGAACGCGCCTTTCAGGGGATGTCAACCAGCTAATCTCTCCCATTTTGTCCCGGAAAATTCCTCCGCCTTTTAGAACACGGTTTCCCTGGCCATTCAGGCCCTGGAGTCGGCCGACAGCATTCTTCGGAGGCTAATGAATTTAGAATGAGCTATTTTGCTTTCCGAGGAGCCCGCCTGAATGCGGATCTCTTTAAACACCCTGACAAATGTCTTCGTGGGCTGCAATAGACACCATTTAACCCTCTTTTCTGTGCCTTGGCCCTCTCGGTGTGCAGCGCGCTGCTTTTCCCAGGTTCTTCCTCTCTGGGCAGCCCTGGAAGGACGGCATGTTCAAAGAGTGTTCTGGAACCCTACGAAAGGGTGCCCCAAATGCACCACTGAGGGAAGTCTCCGGTTCGGATCGTGGGGGGCAGAAGGGCCAGGCAGAGACGCCACCGGCACAGTCTCGGCGCTCCCTCGGAAAAGAGCAGGGCCTCCGAGAGGAATTTTTATCAGGCTGCAAAGTTTCTTTGGGGCCCTTTCCCAAAGGGGGAGGGGGTGAAACAGAGTAGGGGAGGGTGGAGATAGGGTGAGGAGGGGCAACACAGGGTGTGGTCAGGGGGCAGCAGCCGGAAAGGTCTTTGAAGCCCGGTAGAGAACCAAGGTCTTCCTGCCCACACGGTGCAGCTAGATTCAGTACGGGTTGAGCATCGCTTGTCTAAGGGCTTCTTGGCACCCCCTAAAAGGCAAAGCTGCTGAGGGGCACATCAGTTGGCAATGGGGCTGTTGAGCCACTGCTTTGTCCTGGGTTCTGGCTTCAAGCATTGGCAGCCTTTCTAGGACGAGCTAGGAGAGACCTCTTGTCTGAAATAAGGAAGGCTGCCAGTCAGTGCCCGACAGCAGAGCCCACAGGCTGCCAGTCAGGGCCCAGCCGGACTCGGTCAACGGCAGGGTTGTGGGTTCTGCTGTCATTTTTGTCCTCAGTTTGTCCGTCTTTGTGGGACACACACATGTCTGTGCACTCAGCAGCTTTGTAGAGGCCAGCGCTTCTCAAACTGTGGGTCCTGGCCCCATTTCTGGCGGGTCCCGCAGAGCCTCCAATGAAAGCAGGGGTGATAGAAAGATCAGATCGCTAATTAAGCCCTGAGGTGCTTCAAAAAGAGGGCTGCTCCCGGCTCCTGCAAACAGTCAAGCTCCTGCAGTTTGCAAGCATGACTCAATATAGGGAGATCAATATCTGAGCGTCTTTTTTTCTGGTGTGGGTGTCCCCCCCCCCAGTCCATCAATGACAGAGAATTGGGGGGGGCACAGAACTAAGCTCATTGAGGCTGTTCATGAAATGGATACAAGAAATGGATAGAATTTTTTTTTATTTTTTTGCAAATAATACATAGATAAGCATTACTTCTACACAGATAAATAAAATACTATTTCTTTCTAGAGCACCTTTTTTGGGAAAGTCTAGGCAGGTGTCCTAATACAGTTATGAAGAAAGACTGCAGCGTTTGGGGCTCTTCTGCCTAGAAAAAAGGCGCCTGAGGGGGGACATGATCGAGACATACAAAATAATCCACGGAAGGATAGAGTTGATAGGGGGATGTTCTTTTCCCTCTCTCAAAACACCAGAACCAGGGGGCATCCGCTAAAACTGAGGGTTGGGAGAGTTAAAAGGAAGTACTTTTTTACCCAGCGGGTAGTTAATCTGTGGAACTCTTTGCCACAGGAGGTGGTGATGTCATTTGGCCTAGATGCCTTTAAGAGGGGATTGGACGGATTTCTGGAAGAAAAGTCCTGGCAGCAGGCCTAGCCTCTGGGGTTAACCCTATAATTCCTGGCATAGACAAAGGACCACGGCTGAGACCATTCCCTAATTCCTCAGGGGGTCATCTTCTGCATTTTCCATTAAACACGTGTATGGGCACAATCTTAAACTGGAGTTAGGCCGACATAAACTAAGCCAGCAAAGTCTGGCTGGCACAAGGGCTTCAAGTATGTTTGGACCACTCTCGGAGTCGGAGAGGCCATAACACAGGCGTGCGCCATCCTCCCCGACTCCGAGAGCGGTCCAAACGTGCTTTACGGTGGCCCTTGTGCCGGCCAAACTTTGATGGCTTAGCTTATGCCGGCCTAACAATCTCCATCTCTATTCCCAGTTGGGACTGGGAAAGACCCCAGTTTCAAATGCGGCTGCCAGCCAGGGTTGACCGAACTGAGCTGGAAGCACAAAGGTCAGACCCCGAGCGCACTTTTCTCAACCCCGATTTCTCCCCCCCCCACAGAAGTCCAGAAGCTCTCCAGCTTGGTGCTGCCTTCAGAGGTCATCATCGCTCAAAGCTCCATCCCTGGGGAAGGGCTGGGCATCTTCTCGAAAACCTGGATCAAAGCAGGCACCGAGATGGGACCTTTTACCGGCCGGATCATCTCCCCGGAACACGTCGACCTCTGCAAGAACAACAATCTGATGTGGGAGGTAAAGGCCGAAAGTTGGGCATGGATAAGCAGGTCTTTGTATGTGCTTTGGAAGAATTCAGAAGACAATTAACTTCTCCGCTATTGATCAAACAGCCACAGTGTGGCTGTTGCAATGTGTTGGGTGTATTTGATAAGACCAGATTAGACTAGCGTGCAGGCCCTTAGGCAATTGGTTCAACTGACTTAAAGTCTGCCCCCTCCAAACAGATGGGCAATTGTTCTAAATTTGATACTAAATTATCATGTTGAGAGGACAATCTTGGAGGGCCTTCCCCGCCCCAAACCTTTTTCATTTTTCAACAGATTGCGTCAAATTTGCAAATTCCCTATTTAGAGGCTACTTGGAAGGTGAGGCCCACACAACCGTAGCTGACTTAGGGCCCAATCCGAACCTGGAGTTAGGCCGGCACAGTGAGGCCAGCAAAGTTTGGCCGGCACAAGGGACACCGTCAGGCACGTTTGGCCCACTCTCGGAGTCAGGGAGGATGGTGCGTGCCTGTGTGCAGGCCTCTCAGTGTCCGAGAGTGGTCCAAACATACTTTATGGAGTCCCTTGTGCTGGCCAAACTTTGCTTTATTTACCTCATATTTACCTCAGAAATTTACCTCAGAACGCCAGATTCAAGGGAGTGGTGTTTGGACCACTCTCAGAGTTGGGGAGGGTAGCTCACATCTGTGTGCTGCCCTCTCTGACTCCGAGACTGGTCCAAACATACTTGACAGTGTCCTTTGTGCCGGCCAGACTTTGCTTTATTTACCTCATACTTACCTCAGAATTTTACCTCAGAATGCCGGATACAAGGGAGTGGCGTTTGGACCACTCTCGGAGTCGGGGAGGGTGGCACATGTCTGTGTGCTGGCCTCTCTGACTCCGAGAGTGGTCCAAACGTGCTTGACGGGGTCCGCTTGTGCCAGCCAAACTCTGCCGGCCTCACTCCCGGTTAGGATGGCGCCCTAAGTGAGCGCTTAAGCCTGGCCTACAGCTTGAGGGATCGAAAGAACCCCGTCGTCTGGGTGTTTGGGCCAGCTCTGCTTCCAACAGGCTTCCTGCATGGCCCCCCCTCCTGCTCCCCCCTCCAGGTCTTCAACGAAGACGGAACCGTCCGCTACTTCATTGACGCCAGCCAGGAGGACCACCGGAGTTGGATGACCTACATCAAGTGTGCCCGGAACGAGCAGGAGCAGAACCTGGAGGTGGTCCAGATCGGAAACAGCATCTTCTACAAGGCCATTGAGGTAGGGAGGCTGGGGAGAAGGGGCTGAGAAGGGGGGGTGGACACCCTCGGGCGTCCCATTGGGGAGACGTTGAGGGTGGGTGGACAATCGGGGAGGGACATGGCAACCTTGCCATGCCTGGCTTATGTTTTGTGGCTCCAGAGAGCCAGGGTTCAGCTAGGGTCACCCCAATCCTGCCCTTGCCATTTTGAGGTGGCTTCTCAGCCCCCCCCCCAGCAGCCCGTCACCCGGGGAACGTCACCCCCCACCCACCCACCCCGGCCACCTACCACTGCCTTTCTCCATGAGCACGCAGTGAGTAATGACGATTTGAAGTCGGCCTTGCCACGGCACGAACCCGCTAAGTGGGGCGCAGGCACGCACGCACCCCGCCATTGAAATCTGGAGTGCGTTCGCGACTGCCGGGCAGTCTGAGGGGCCTGCTTTTACAGCCCGCACTTGGGGACGCAACTCCATCCTCTCGAGTGGCGACACCCCCATTCAGCCCAGCCGGTGTGATTCTAGCGGGGACGGTGAAGTACTGTTATTATGCGCCATCGCTCGCATCTCAGCCTTTGCTTCCTAATGGGAAAATAACAATGCGGCAATTTCCCCTATTTGTGTGTGTGTGTGTGTGTGTCTTTTCCCACCTGTTTTGTACCTTTTAAGTGCTTCCGAGATGAGAAGCTGCTGAGTCATTCGAAGGCAGGAGCTCTGATTTTATTGCTGTGTTATCCTTTGGCATTTGAACATCAGGTTTAACCCCAGCCGATGGCATACAAAGAGGGTGGCCAGCAGAGTGACACTGCCCTGGGTGCGAGGCTGCCGGTGTGTGTGTGTGTGTGTGTGTGTGTGTGTGAGAGAGAGAGAGAGAGAGAGAGAGAGAGAGAGAGAGAGGCCTCCCCCAATATGTGTAAATGTTTTTTTTCCCCAAGAAGAAAACACATTTCTTTCAAATGTGGGCTCTCTGAGGCACCTGGTGGGCCACTGTGAGATGCAGGATGCTGGACAAGATGGGCCTTTGGCCTGATCCAGCAGGGCTCTTCTTATGGAGCTTCCATTGAAATCGACTAGGGAAAAAAAATACAACTTTACCTTTCTCCTCTCCCGGCAGATGATCCCTCCGGACCAAGAGTTGCTGGTCTGGTACGGAAATTCCCACAACACCTTTCTGGGCATCCCGGGAGTGGTGGGTTTGGAAGACGAGCAGAAAAAGAGCAAACACGGTGAGTAACTCTGAAGCCGAGGATTGCCGGCAAGACGGAAACGTCCACATGGGGGAGGAAAAAAAGAGTCTCTTTCTAGGTCCCGACACGGGGCAGTAGGCCAGCTTTGGAGCAACACAGAACGCTTGGTCAGGAACGCAAGGAAAACAAACGGCTATCAAAAGTTACACCCAATAAATCAGTCGCTGACAAAAAAAACCCACGGCCACCTTGATGACGTTCACACAACTGAATCAGAGTTCTAGTCTTGGCTCTGATACACGGAAAGGATTGCTGACTCATACTGACACCTCATTGGTTCCCTGCCGTGTCGTAACAACGCCTGATTGGCTCTTGGAACAATCAGTCTCATTGGTCGGCTTGGAATTCAGGAAATCCACTTTTTGTTCCATTAGGTAGTTGCGTTTTCTTTTTCTGGTTTTGGGGCTGTAACTTTTGATAGCGTGCAGATATTTCAGCGCCGTTGGTTTCCTTGCATTCTGCTGCAAATTCCCCATCGGCTGATATATGGCACGATGGTGTTGTTCAAAAATAATTATTCGCGCCCTCCTAGCGACGCCATTGGCCGCTGCATCAGGTGCCGCGGAAAGTGACCTCCTCTTTCTCCTGTTCTTTGCCACCCCACAGAGGACTTCCACGTGGCGGAGGCGGGCGCCAGCTCCTCCGGCCGCATGCGCTGCGTGATCTGCCACCGGGGCTTCAACTCCCGCAGCAACCTGCGCTCGCACATGCGCATCCACACCCTGGACAAGCCCTTCGTCTGCCGCTTCTGCAACCGCCGCTTCAGCCAGTCCTCCACGCTGCGCAACCACGTGCGCCTGCACACCGGGGAGCGGCCCTACAAGTGCCAGGTCTGCCAGAGCGCCTACTCCCAGCTGGCGGGGCTCCGGGCCCACCAGAAGAGCGCCAGGCACCGGCCCCCCAACGGCGCACTCCAGGCGCACTCGCCCGCCCTGCCGGTGCCGCACCCGACCTCCCTGGCGCACCACATCCCCACCATGGTGCTGTGAGGAAGGGGCGGGGGTGGCCACGCTGGCTGGCCGTGGACTGAGCAGTGCCGGCCCTGGGGGCTCCGAGGAGGGGCTGGGCTGGGGGGGGGACGATGCCCATTTGCAGCCGCAGCGCAGCGGGCAGGAGCGGGAGGCAGGCTGTGCGGCCTTCGTGCCCTGCCCGGGAGGTTCCCATGGACCCCGCTGGCTGTCCCCTGTTGGAAGCAGGACACTGGGCTGTTCCTTTGGCCCGATCCAGCAGGGCGGCTCTCTTGGGTGGCTTGCCGCGTCCTGGGGCTCAAACAAAGCCCTCGATCGTCCCACGTGGGGGGGGGGTCTCGATAGCAGGGCCGGCCCATTCATGTGAGACCCGTGCCTCAGGCACTGATTTGCAGGGGTCCTCCTTCTCCTTTCCGTCCACCTGGGGCTGGAAAAAAGGGGAAGGGGAAGGTGGGGCGGGGAAGGGAAGAGGCACCCCAGCCCACGGTGGCCCCCAGTTCTTCTTCCACCCTGTTCCTCTTTCTCTTTTCAAATTCGGTGACTGGGAGGAGGGGAGGCAGCCATATCCCCGGGGAAGGTTGCGCTGTGACTCACGAGGAGTGCTGGGGCAGCCTTGGCTTATTGACCTGGGAGGTGGAAGTTGCAAATAGGGCTTTACTGATGCCACCAGCCCCACCAGTTCAGCCGCTTATCCATGGGGAAGTGGAATAGAAAAAGATCATGGAGCACCTTTTTTTTCACAGGCTGGAAAAATCTGGGGCGGAGCCTAGATGCAAGGAGGCGGAGCCTAAGCAGTCTCCCAATGGCCTTGAGGTTAACCTTTGCCCCCTGTCCGTTAGGGTGGGCTGGATTGCCACCCATCTCCAGGCGAACGCCTGAAAGGAACATTTCGAGAGCTAAACCAGCTCCAAGATAAGTTGGAAAAAACTGTCGAAATTGGGTTGCTTGAGAGAAATGGGCAAATGGAACCCCGATTTGGTCCCTTAGTGGGCTCCCAAATTTTTTTCTATCATAAGGTTCAAGAAAAGGACAGAAAACTCTGCTGTCCTCAGCCCCCCCCAAACACAGATGCTGTGGCCAACCACAAACCCCTTGGGAAGAGAGGGGTCCTTCTGTAAAATATCCATTTTTAACAAGTAGCGATCGCGACGATATCTTATTCCGATTGTAAGGATCAGATGTATACGTTGTCCGCAATGGTGTTCCTCTTTCAAAGGAAATGATTGTCACTTTAACCCTGTAAATAATTTAATGTAAAATGCTATTTACAAAAAAGAAAAAAAAAGAAAACCCACAAAACTTTGATATTCTATATTATTTGATCGTACGATGTACACAGCTGTATATATCTTTGTACTTCTCTCGCTCTCTCATATTCTAAATAAAGAAATAAAAATATACATATATTGCTTCTCGTTGAATGAAAGGATAGCTTGTCTGCCCCAAGGAGCTTATAGATTAGATAGTGGTATGAGGAAGGGAATGAGAACGGAGAAATATGTGTGTGACTGTTTCAGTCACACACATATTTGGACGGTCCGTGAATGTCCTAGAAATGCCTGCTCAAAAGTTCCATCATGCTCCATGGGTAAGCCAGGAAAGGGTATTATATACTTATCCGGGGTCGAGCCCTTTGATCTGAATGGAGCGGACTTAACTGGACCCTCCTTTTGCACTTCCAGTTGCAGCCACAGGAGGGCAGACCTCTCTACTCCCCTCTTATTTGTTCACCCATGTATTAATGAAGCCCTTTGCACTTCCAAATTGCAGCCACCAGAGGGCAGGCTTCTCTGCTCCCCATTTGTAAGTGAACCAATGTGCACTTCCCATTTTCAGCCACCGGAGGGCAGGCTTCTCTGCGCCCCACTTATTTGTTCACCCCAAGTAGGTTAAATGACTGGAGTCGCCATGACGTCATAGAATTGAAGCTTCCAGATCAACAAATATGGCTGACGCAGATCATCGGCGCGAAAGAGGATTGTCGCGGATTCACGAATAAAAATCTCCCTGCACGCGTGTAAAAGTTAATATCAACTTTTTAAAGCATGCCTGCGTGTTCTGCATACGGGTGTGCGAATCGCTGAACGAAAAATGGGATTTAATTTCCACGGAAAGGTTCGTGTATTCACATTACATCGGTTCAATAGAACTACAGTTCAGGGAGTGCATTTTTTTTGAAGCTGTGTAATTCCTTGTTGTTCCTAGCAGTCTTATTCACCATTTTCTGACACCCACTGTTGATGGTTTAGAAGGTAAGAAAAAACATATTTTCCCCCTCCTTTTTTCCCCCTTCCCGTTTACACTTTTTTTCCCGCCTTCCATTTTCTAGGTAATATTTTTGAACTTCTGAACATTAACAGAATTTGTTTTTTTTGGGGTGGTGGTGGTGAGTGTAGAAGTTTAAAAAAAAATACTCTTAATAGTCTAGAAGTAAAAAAAAATTCCTCTCATATTGACAACTACTTGTGTTATGAAGAGATTTTAATGTAATTTTCCTACTGTAATACTTATGAAATTCTGAACATTAACAGACATTTTTTTTATGGGGCATGGCCGTTTTATTTTTGCTTGTGTAGATTTCAAAAAATAAGTCTGTGAAAACAGTGCAATCCGAGTTTAAATAGACAGCAAGTAGCATTTCGTCCGGTGTGTTCAGTAATATAATTATGCGGAATTAAACCTTGTAAGTGCATATTAAATCATAATAAGGTTACCAATGATGTTTCTCCACGATCACACGTTGTTATTTTGGTAAGTTTTTATTTCAGGTGTAAACTATTCAGTCCTAAACAGTACGAGAAAAGCAATCTGAAATGCTTGGAATGAGCAATGTTTTGAGTACTCCAACATGGCTGCTAAGCCTGCCCCCTGGCCTCATTCGGCTGCTATCTCTTCTTAAGGCATGTCCTCTCCTGTTATCTTACCTTCATGACTTTGCCATAGGAAACCTGTGCATTTAGCCAGCTTCGCCTGCA
>JAJKFI010000217.1:964757-1003788 GCA_029204185.1 Lerista edwardsae | reverse complement strand
ATCAGCTCTTGTGCTCCAAGGGGCATGTAGTTTCCATAGGGTCTATATATGCTCAATTTGTTACAACCCTTTGTAAACTTTTCACAATTTGTTACAATTTGTTACAATATGCGCATAGGGACATGCACAATTTGTTATAACCCTCTGTAAACTTTTCACCTCTAATTAACCTATCTTCTTAGCAAGACACCTGGCTTGTCTACTTTTACCTATCTACTCTTGCTTCAGTGTTTTGCCTCATTAGAGCACCTGTATTACTCCCTAAATATTTTTGGTGCCAAACCTTTTGAAGCTTCTACTTGCTCATGAATGATTCTAATGAACAAAGCTATTCTTTGTGCTAGCTACTCTCTCCAAATTACAGGCTTCATTCCCCTGTTCTCAGTCTTCTGAGAGCTCCCAGTCCCAATTCATGCTTTTTAGTCCTTTTAGCTTGTCTGCCCCAAATCACGGATGTTGTGATTTTTGCCCTAAATATTTACTCCTTACAGGGTTAGGCACCTTAAGAAGCTCAACTCTAAATTTCATGTGAGGCATCAAAAGGAATTTCAATCTGAACGTGAATATTGCTGTATTTTTTGCCTGTAAACTGCTTTGTGAGCTTCTTGTTAAAAAGCGGTATATAATGACTATTGATTGGTTGTCATTGTCAAAATGGATTTAAAGTAGTTGCATACCGTAGTGAAGCAAGTATGCAAGCAAAGGGAAATCAGTGAAACAACACAAAAATAACAATGGAGTCTATTACTTGGGCCTGGTTGGCTCCCCCCCCCCCCGTGCTACTGCCCTAGAGAAGCCTGTGGTCTCCGAAGGTGTGTCTCTGATGGTGGGGGTGTCTCTCCTTCCCTCATGCTTTCGGCACCCAGCAGAGGGCAGGCTCAAAGACTAAATGCATGTTTCTGATGGGGGGGGGAGTATCTCATTGCAAATACTTTATATATTTAACCCCCCCTGTTCAGGCCTCCCCTTCTCTCTTGTGTGAGCTGCCAGGCCCTGCTCAGCAGTCCTGTGGGGTTTGCACCTCTTGCAAGCTGTGAGGCACTGTAGATCTTTTGCAACCACCTGGAGAGGCGGCAAGAGAGGGCTTGCACATAAGGAGATCTATGCTCCCTCCCAGTTGTTACACACCATAATGAAGAAAGGGTATCCAGCTTAATATGAAGAAAGGGTATCAATTAATATCAATTTTCCAGTATTGGTCGTCCCCCCCCGCAACGGAGGGTGCCCACACACACCCTATGTCTGTGCATGCACATGATGCTGGGTGTCTTCCAGTTGGATAGAACAAGCAAGTCTTGTGCCATTTTGAATTGGGATGCGAGCAAGGAAGCTCCTCTGCTTTCAGGAGCACTCAATGAGAAAGTCTGGATGGTGCTGTTTTTTCCTTTTTTGCGAGTCAGAATTTCTTCTCAAATCTCCCCAATGCCTTTGAAAGACCAGAATAATTTCTAGGCATTCCTTGGAGGCTTTTTGGTCAGCAAAGTTGGCAAAGGGAGACCTTGATGATGGATATGGAGTGTGTGCGTGTGCAGTGATGTCATGCACCCACTACGCACCACTACGCGAGTACCGGTTCCTAGAAGTTGAGCTGGCCCCGCCCACTCAAAGCTGGGCCCATCGGCTGGTTGGCTCACCAGCTGTGCATGTGTACTGCACGCCCGCAGCCATTGCCTGCACTTTCTGTGAGGACGCAGGCAGGCAGGCAGTGTGGTGGTGGCGGCAGCAGCAGCAGCAGCAGAGCAAGAGGACCGGAGGCGGCAGTGGCTGCGGCAGCAGCAGCAGCAGCAGCGAGGGAGACCTCGCAGCAGGCAGCAGGCGTGAGAAGCAGGCGTGAGGCAGCAGGCGTGAGAAGGTAGGCTGCCTGGGGCTTCTGCTCCCTCCAGCCGCGCAGATCCAGCATCCCAGTTCCTCCTGCAGCCTCCCCCCAGTCCAAGCCCCTACGCGGACTTTTTTTGGTCGCCCGTTCCCCCTCCTGCTCCTTGCCGGCTCCTTGCATTTAACATTAAAGTGAAATGGCTCCCTGTCCCAAAAGGGCTCACAACCTAGTACAATCTAGCCTGCTATTTAACCGGGGAACAGTTGAAGCGAAATATGTATATATACATCTCTAGAAAGCAAAGCAATAGAAGTTAAATCAACACTAACCAAAAGCTGAAGTTATTACAAACATGATCACATCCATGGCAACAATCATAACATCACTTCCGGCTATGACCTCACTTCCTGCCACGACATCACTTCCGGCTTATGACGTCACTTCCGGTGTGCGGACCCTGACAAGTGCCAATCAAAAGTGAGTACCTGTTCCTAAATCATTTGGATGTGTGTGTGTGTGTGTGTGTATGTGTGAGCGATGTTGAAAATTCTCAAAATATTCTGTTTCTGAAAGTGTGGCTGTCCTTCGAGGCTGCTGCAAGCTGGGTCTGCTCTGGAGCGTACTGCCTCTCCTCCATCCAAATGCCAAGAGGCCTCCGCATTATCTGCCTCTCCTGAAGTAAAGCGGTTTCTTGGCATGACGTGAGTGGGTAATTGAAATACCATGTTTTCATTGCAGGAAGCAGCATTAAAAGGGGATTATGAGCGTTTGGGCTGGTTTTCCCTCTGCAGGGTCCATTGGCTGTGACAGAAACAGGATGCAGCTTGGAATGTTTGGGGTTGAAAAAGGTTCTGGAACTACGGAAGACAGGCCTCTTCATTGCTATTACCATGCAAGAGCACTGGGGAGGCTCCTGCCGGCCAGCCTGTTCCAGTGCAGTACAGAATTGTGCCCCTAATCATTTTAAACTGCAGTTTCTGTTTTGTTTTACACAAGTATATACAGTATAATGTGTTTTCTTTATAAAGAAAACTCAGCTGAGGCTCCTTGAGGGGGATTCTGTTGTAGCAGGTGAGATGTAAAGGACAGCACTCTTCTCTCAGCACCCACTCCAAGATTCCTCCACCTTGTAGTTAGATTGTCCGAATTGCTCCACTTCTGCACAAAAATCCAATCATGTAGTCGTATGCATGCCTTATGGTTCAATCCGATCCAACTCCCCAGTTCCGGTGCAGCGACAATGCAGTCCTGAGGAAGGAGAACAAATGTTCAAACCTCCAATGAGAAGGAGCACACACACCTGTATTGGCACCAGTGCTGGAAAGTTGGATAGGATCGGACCCTTATCTAACAATGCAATCGGATGCATGTCTTATCTGAAACATCCAATCCTGTGTTGGCCGGAGCAGGTAGTATTGTGTCAGGGGGCACAAGGGTGGGAGAGGATGGGGGGGGGGGGGGGTATTCCGGTATTGGGAAGGGGTTTTTCTGGGTGGGGGAGGGCAGAATAGGGAAAGATTGGGTCCAGGAGGGGCTGGGATCCAGAGCAGCAGTGAACACTGTATCCTAACTCCTGCTCCCGGACCTCAGAGCTATACATGAGCTAAATGTCTTGCAGGGGGAATAGGTCCGGTGGAGAGTCCCAGCTGAGCATGTCAGAGTGGGAGCTCCTGTGTTTTATTTATTTTTCTACTTGCTTTATCCAGCGGTAGTCTTTTTTTAAACGAATTTTCTTTTTCCTTCATTGTTGGTGTTTGGAAGTTGCCTGTGTTTGGGAGTCAAGGACATTCATTTAGGCTGAATTTAAACAACAAAACAACCGACCGCCTGTTTAAGCTCTGCTACCGGGGGGAAGGAGTGGAAGGTGGCGTCCTGCCAGTAAGTTTTTGTTGTTTATTTCCTTTATCTCTCCCTGCGACTACTGACGTCTGTATCAGAGTGGAAGGAATTCTACGATATTTAAGCCAACTGTTTAGGATTTACAGTTTGGCCTTCGGTTGAAGAACTTTACGGAGCAGAAAATGGCGTCTTCGTTATCTTAGTTGTGGGAGTGTGTGCCTATGTGAAAAATACTATTCCTCAGTGGCGGAAGATTTTCGCATAGCTCGTATTGTTGGCAAGCATCGAATTACTACTTTTCTGGAAGGATAACAACTTCTAGCCTCCAACATGGTAACGACCAGAGCCCAGGCAGGAAAAAAAGCTAAACCGCCAAACTCTGATAATAGTGCTCAGAAACGGATAGAGGACTACTGTGTGGCTCGGACAAATTTAAACGAGCCAGCACTTCAAGAAAATTCAGACTACATAGGATCCTCTTGCCCTCACGCTAGGCAGGCGCCCTTGGGAGTTTCAACATCATCCTCCCACCCTTCATACAGAGATCGTAGTAACAATGATTTAGCCTCTATCAATGAAAATGAGGGCTCTTTTATAGACACGGGTACATGGACCCTGGACCCCCTATTGTTCGAGAATCTCACTTGGCCTCAAGCTGACACCCGAGATGTCCAGGGATTTTCCATCTCGCCTCTCAAAGATTGGCTTGACTTGAATAGCACACATAGCAGTTCGACCTCTTTTGTCTCTCCGGAACATCAAATGCAGTCTATGTGTCTTCAAATGAGAGACCAATGTTGTCTAGTGGCTTTGACAGTCAAGAACACGTTTAACAAGTTAAATCTGTTGTACCAAGAGATACTCGAAATAAGGGCTAAGATTGATGCTGTTCTTACGCCGGAGTTTGGTGGTCCACATGGAGGCAACCCGTTGAGTGCACAGCCTATGCCATCTGATAAGCCACCTAAATCCACCTCTTGCCTCCATTGTCAAACTGACAAGGTAGTGACAAACGACCCCAGTAAAAAGGCGACTGTGCTGAACTGTTCTAAATTTAGGGCTGGCCCAGCTCAATCGTCCCCTGATCAGCCCCCAGTTTTTACCGACCATATACCTTCTGAATCGATGGCAAATCCTTCTCTGCACTTGAGCCAAGACTCTCTTAATCTGACATTTACTAACGGGGATATTATGATCCTCGATACCTGGCATGAGAGTGATGTTGGAACTTCTTCTCAATATACATCTGCAGAAAGTGTTGGGAATCCTCCACTTCAGATGGTTCACAGTCTGTACGTTGGAAATAAACATCTTCAAGACAGCAGACCCGCTATAACTAAAATGACGGAGGGACCTTGCCACGAAAACCAGCATATAACCATCTTTAACTGGAAGTTCGCAAGGGCGAAGGGTAGATGGATGACCGCTCAGCAGGTCAAACTTGCTATCTTCAAAATTTTGGGTTCGGACTGGCCTTTTGAGGAGTCGTTTACCTGCGAGTGTTTTCAGCCTTCTGTGCCTTACGCAAAGAGGGGAAGGATTCTTCTCACGTTCATCAATCCCGAGTGTGCGTATTCATTCTGGAATTTACTGCATAAATTTAAACATGAACAGATATCTTTCAAATGGGGCCACCCGGTGACCTTCAGTCCCAGGTGGCCATTGGAGTCTAAGGGGAAACTTTTGCGCAAGACATCTGGCATCAAATATAATTCTAGACAAAGGGGTGATATGAGGCCCTCCCAGTTGCGTACTATTCGCCCTCTCAGGAACGGTAAGGTGACAGTTGAATGTCAGGCCAGGCCAATGGGCCTTTCAAACTCCTTTCCCTCTTTTGTGTCTTTTCCAAATAATATTCTAATAAGGCAGCGAAAGAACCTTGACTCTTGTAGGTCTAGGAAGTATAGCAGTCCCTCCAGTAAGCTGTTCCTTCACTCAGACTCGACAACCACCCAAGGTAACTTTCCCATGGCCCAGGTAGAACAAGATTGCTTAAAGGACAGAATTCGATATAGACAGCCCTCCCGAAGAGCGAAAATTTTTACAAACTCTAGCTATCAAGCTAACTTAGGGAGGGCTGATGGAGATCCATCTGGAAATGAAGCTAAGAAGCGGACCCCTTCCCCTGTAGTGTACAGGGATATGCCGACTTGTGAAGATGGAAACAAAAATCTGCTTAGACCCAGGCAAATGAGCGGTTTCAACGAGGAAAGTTACAAGACTGCGTTCTCTAGAGAAGTCTGGAGACCTGTTTCAACTTGACTAGAAAGAGATACCATCCTCTCGGCCTTCACGAATACTTCTGTCCCACAATCGCTCCCTTATACTAAATCTCATTTGTCTGATAAATTCTCATTGGCTTCTTGGAATGTGGCCGGTCTAAAGAAAAAAGGAAAAGACCCTGTTTTTTTAAATTATGTATCGAAAAATGATATTGTATGTTTGCAGGAGACGTGGGCTGAGGAGCCTTTTTTACTGGCCAAATATCAATCTTTTCATCTGCCAGCAGTTAAAATGAATAAGCGCGGTCGCCCACAGGCGGGCCTAGTCACTCTAGTAAAAGAGTCCTGGAAGGCATCTTTGCTCACGATGTCGCAATCTACCTTTAGTATATTGATTGTTAAGGTTCAGTGTAGAGCGCTCACTTTGTTAATTATTAATGCCTATATCCCCCCTCAATGTACTAAGGATCGATGTAGGATGGTCTGGAATAGTTTCACTGAATGCTGTTCAACATTGAGAGAAAACTACCCCCAGGCGCTCCTTATCTTGGGTGCAGATCTAAATGCTAGAGTGGGTAATGATTTTTTGTCTGTTTATAAAATCCTGGACGGTGACCACGATCAAATAGGACTTCCTCCGAACTATTGGGCAAGGAAATCCAAAGACAAAATCATAAATGAGGCAGGACTGTGTTTGGCAAAATTCTGCCTCCAAATGAATATGACGTGGCTCAATAGTATCCTGCTCTACCCAAACTCAGCCGAGTTCACCTTTATTTCGGTATTGGGTTGTAGTGTCATAGATTATATTTTAGTTTCGCTCCCCCTATTGGAATTGGTGGAGGGGTTTTTGGTGGACGACCTGACTTTGAGTGATCATCTTCCCCTACGGGTTTGGCTTAAATTCAAAGTGCAGGTGTGCACGACTTGTCCTTTGCAACTCGACAAGGGCCCTACGTTATTTAAACTACGTTGGGATGACAATACGCTTACCAGGGTTCATACTTTACTTGACCTAGAAGTGAATAAGAAATACTGTGTTACCATGATGGGGGATATTAATCCAGAGAAGGTGGTACGATCTTACGAAATATTATTAAACCAAATGGTCTTTAGTCTGGGTTCTTCTCAACCTAACCTAGTTACTAGAAATGGTCTACTTCTCCCCAATTGGTTTGACAAGAATTGTAGACAGGTGAAAGCCCAAGTGCGGGCAACTTTTGCCAAATTTAGAGCTCAAAATTCCCAAAAGACTCTTAGGGAATATTTGGTGACCAATGAAATCTTTAAAAATATGATTAGAGAGAAGAAGAAGGACTTCTCCAAAGCCCAATGGCAAAAATTGCATGCTGCTATAGTTCGAAATGATACAAAAGCTTTCTGGAGTATTACGCGTGGGAGTTTTAGAAATACTCCGGAACCAATTGGCAATATAACAAATCAATCTTGGATTGACCATTTCTCTAAATTACTATCGGTCATGGACAAGGAGGTAATGTCAGGATCCTCCCCAGATATAGCTAATCTTCCGGTATGGCCTCCGGTGACTGAGGAGGAGATTCTGCCCCTTATCCAAGGCCTTAAGTTGGGTAAAGCAGCTGGGGTGGATGCCATCCCAGCGGATTGGATTAAGGCTGACTTGCCCTTTTGGATGCCTTTGTTAGGTAAATTATTTACTGCTGTCAACTCCACGGGACTTTTTCCCAACGCATGGCTTAAATCTATAATTGTCCCAATTTACAAAAAGGGGGATCCTCATAATCCAGCAAATTACAGGCCAATTAGCCTTTTGTCAATTGTTGGTAAGCTTTATGCGAAGTACCTGTTGAATAAGGTACTCTCATGGATCCAGCAAAATAACATCATCCGGCCTGAGCAGATAGGTTTTACAAAAGGCAAATCAACAATTGACCATGGCCTTATATTAAAACATCTGGCTTCTAAATATGTCATCAATCAAAAATCTAAAGTATTTGTGGCCTTCCTCGATCTTAAATCGGCGTTTGACAGTGTGGACAGGGACCTACTTTGGCACAAACTTCAAAACCTTGGAATAGACAATAGACTACTACACCTCATTAAGGGATTATATTCCAACAATATGTGCCAAGTGCGCACCTCCTCTTTGGGGAGTTTAACAAAGGAATTCTCCACAAATAGAGGGGTCAAACAGGGTTGTTTGCTGGCCCCGATTTTGTTTAATATATTTTTGAATGATCTGCCCCCCTGTCTAGACTTATCAAATGGTCATCCCCCTAAATTGGGTAATCGCCATGTATCGATTCTTCTTTACGCCGACGATGCGGTGATTATGTCCCGCACCTGTATCGGTCTTAAAAGGTTATTAAATAAATGCCTCGAGTATTTCTTGAGAAATAAGCTACAACTTAATTATGAGAAATCTAAAATCCTTGTGTTTGCCAGGACTTGGAAGCCTAGGAAATGGTGGTTAAATAAGGTGGAGATAGAACAAGTAAAATCTTTTAAGTACCTTGGTTTCCACTTTTCATATAATTTGTCCTGGACTGCACACCGCAATTATGTGCGTATGGCCGCTTCCTCATCTGCTCAGGCTATTTGTAACTTTTTCTTTAGTAAAGGGGGATTATTTATTCCAGCGGCCATCAAAGTTTTCTCAGCTAAATGCATTGCCCTTGTTCTGTATGGTATACCATTATGGATTCAAGATCTAAATTACTCAATCGAACAAGTGCAGGCATTTTTTCTTAGAAAGATACTCGGGGTGCCGACTTGTGTCCCATATGCAGTTTTGTGCTTAGAATCCGGTTTAAGAATGATTGCAACCGTTGCTTGGATCCGCGTGACTAAGTTCTGGCTTTCAGTTTTCTATGCACAGGCAGATAATGATCTGATCCAGTGCATGCTGTCGGACTCTTTCTTCTCCGCGGAGCCTTGGTCATCTAAACTAGTTGAACTGGGGATTGAACCAGATTTAATTGGCTCGGTTCCCCAGATGGAAGCCTTTAGATTGATCAAGGGGAAATTATTAGAACTGCACGATCGCAATCTACTGAAGATGGCCAACACTCGTTGCTCGCCTCTTTCCCACCAATTACGAACAAATATTGGTCAAATACCATCCTATTTGTATATCCTGGATATCCCCTCAAGACGTAGGGCCATGACGTTGGCCCGTTGCAATGTACTTCCCTCCGAAGTTTTGTGGGGACGTTTCAAAGGAGTACCTTATACCGAAAGGCTTTGTCCTTGTCAACAAATCAACATTGAAACCTTAGTGCATTTACTCTTTTATTGTCCTTTGCACCTTAAGAGCAGAGAGCTTTATTTTCAACCTCTCTTGAACAAGCTGGGTGCGGACACAATAGAGATGACCCTCAAATCTTTACTTGAGTCTGAGGACCCTGATGTAGTCAATCAATTGGCTCTCTTTTTGATGCTCATCATCAAAACTAATATTCAGCGCTCCGACCGCACTTCTGAACATGTGTTATAACTATTTGGTCCCTTTGGTTGGCCATTGGTCATGTATTTTATTTTCATTTGTATATTGCTATATTGTTGTATGTTGTATGCCAATCAAAGGTTAATAAATAAATAAATAAATAAATAAAACATGAGCTAAATAGCTGCTGCAGATCTGAGTAGCCCCATGGGCATGCTGGGTATTACATGGCACAAGGGGGAAATACCCCTTACCCTGAGGGGACCTCCAGCCTGCGCCCAACCTGCATTGGATACAGTGTAGGCCACACTGCCTGGCTGCATTGCACAAGTTAAGACTGCACTGTTGGTTGGAAAGTGAGTTCCAGCAGCACAGCGCCATGATAGGTCTGGGCCATAAGTTTCTTGCTTCTCCCCATTACCAACTCTGCACCATGACTGGCCCTGGACTATGTTGGGCATAGTGTTGGTTTTTGATGTTGGCTGGGTATAATGTTGTGTAATGCTCTCTGAACGCAAGCCACCTTGCATGCCCTTTTGTGTGAAAAGGTGAGTTAGAAATTAATACACAAGCCTGATGGAACAATTGTGGAGGGCCATCAATGGACATGGAAAGGGAAGGCAATTAGCTATGGCTGCACACTGAAACACACTTACCCACTGAACTCAATTGGACTTACTTCTAAGTAGACACATATAGACTTGCACTGTAAGTGCTTTGAAAAGGAAGGCTGACAAAATGCTGAAAAGGGGAAGTAGTTTCCCACAGAGTGTGTGTGTTCACACGTGTGCATGTGTGTGTGCACATAACGGCAAAGGGCTGACTGGTTTAAAAAAAAATAAAATACAACCCGGGTTTTGTTTCTAGTGAGCTGATATACGGTTATGCCTTTTGTACAATTGCAATCAATAAGATGGAGAATGCAGGGGGATGAAAAGCTCATACCACATGGGATCTCATTAGTTTTTATGACAGTAATAATTCACTGTGCAGACCTGGCTCTATTTTTTTTAAAGCTTTTGCATCAGAGATAATTATTTCTCTCAAAAACTTGTCGGCTTCCACCTACAGGAAGGTGGAACTTCTGATAATTTTCCCAGTATTTGTTTTGGAGCTGCAGAGAATGTTAAAGGGGGCAGGGAAGCATTGTGGCACTTGCATCCATGCAAAAACAAACACCTGTCTGCAGGTGAGCAGTGCATGGGACCAGAAGTGTGTCTAGAGGGGGATCACAGCATAGCAGCTCCCCCTCTAGGTATGCCTCTGCATGGGAAGGCGGGTTGTTCACCCAGCAGACTGATGGATAGAGACGCTCAAACTTCTCTGCCACCCTCAGCCCACTCTGCTGGCCTTGAATGTCACTGACATGAACTGGAAGTCTCCTGCAGTTGTGCCCTGGAGGCCAATGAAGTGGGCCAAGGACCCAGCGGTGCTGTGGTCCCGTCCTCAACTTGGGACACCAGAATCTGTGGATTTTGGTATCCACAGGGGTCTTGAAATGAAGAGCCCACTGTACAGGCAGTGGGAACTGGAGGAGGAAGCAGTACAGGTAAATGACCAGAGGTGAGCACTCCCACCAATCTACCTGATGCACCTGACGCAACAGTCTCAGAGTGCAGTCCTAACCTGGTGTTAGGCCGGCACAGTTAGGCCAGCAAAGTTTGGCTGGCATAAGGACCACTGTTAAGTATGTTTGGACCGCTCTTGGAGTCAGAGAGGCCAGCACACAGACATGACCATCCTCTCTGGCTCCAAGAGTGGTCCAAATGTACTTTGCAGTGGCCCTTGTGCCAGCCTAACTCCAGGTTAGGATTGTGCCCTCAGTTCACTTCTTGTGTGGCCAGCCCTTCCCCGCATGCCATATTCCTTTTCTGAATTGTCCACTGGAACTACTATTTGCCCAGCAGCTGGCACACCTCTGCGGACAGGCATTGTATGGGAAGCTGTGAACTCCGAGGTCTTGAGCCAGCCTGGTGCAGACTGGTGCACAATTGGTAATTCACAAGTCTTTGGCTGCAAGTCTCTGTTGTCATGATGATGATTAATTGGATGCCTTTTAAATGGCGTGTCTTTAAATGACATGAAATGTGCTCTTAGTAGTGATTGAAAATGTGCCTTGGATGTGAGCTTGCATGAAGCCAGCTCATTCCAGCCCCGCTGGCTTCTGGAAGCGAGAAGCTGCCATTTCCTCAAATGGCTCTTAATGACAAAAGGCCGTTTCACACAGGATGCAGGAGCCCTCCCAGGCTGCCAGCTGTGCATTGTTCACTCCACAGCAGCCAATGGAGTTGTGGGATGTAACTGTTGCTGTCCTGGGTGCCAGCTGACAGGGTGCTTCTTGGTTGAAAGCTGGAGTGGGGGGGGTCAGAGCACCAGTGGGTCAGTGCTCCGCACTCAGCAAGGCATGATGCAAGTGGATCAAGCATGGGCCCAGGGGGAAGGGACAAAGAACATGATGTTCTGAAATCAGGGTTTTTGTGGGGGTTTATTTGAAATACATTTTGGTCCCATCAGTTCTATGGGATTCTTAAGTCCCGTAGTAGAGTTCTTAAATGGAGTTGTTTCAGGAGGTCCTCTGTTGCTAGCCCTTAGTGGCTTCTGCATTGATCTCACCCAGCTGAGGACCAGATCCAAAGGGCCTTATTGCCGGCGGTATGTGTGTAATGCTGGCTAAACATTCATGTCACGGTGGGAGGAGGGAGCGCTGGTGCTGGGCCTTGGCCTCAGTGCCAAAAAGACGGGCTGACAGTGCTGCACCAGTGTTTTCAGGTCAGTGTTTTCAGGGAGGGGGGAGAGGTGGGGAGGGGACAGAACTGGGTGGGGGAGAGGATGATTGTGCCCACTCTCAGATCCAATGCCCTGCTTTAGGGTAGGCAGCCTGATACACAGCTGCTAAATTCTCCATTGGCGAAATAGCCGGCAGAGACTTGAGGAGTCACATTGTGGGGCTTTTCTCAGGGGAAGGAGATAAGAACATAAGAACTGCTCCACCACATAACATCCCTTTTTAAAAAATATCCTATACCCCCCCCCCAAAATAAACCCCTCAAAACCCAATAACCTCATTCCATTACCTCCCAAGCTCAAGACTACCACAAATAGCCCATCCAAAAGCTTAAAAAGCTTTGGCAAAGCCAAATGCAGCTGCCTTCAGCACAACGTAGTCAATCTAAATATGACAGAAACTGAAGATTTTTATAGTCAGTCTCCTTCAATCTACGAATTGCTGATCCACGTCTTCTACAAATCTACTAATTGCCTCACCTCCACCTCCACAGCCAGGTGATGAAAGTGAGAGTGCAATTCTCACCTCTGTCTATTGTTCCCCTTCCCTTTTGCAACTTATTCGTTCAACTAGGCCTTGGCCTAAAACACAAGCGGCTTCTTGCCGCTTGCCCTGGCTAAGATAGCCCCTTGCCCTGGCTATCTGAGAACACCCGCCTATTCATTACCAGTTACACTATGTTTAGTGTTGTTCAAAATCATGAATCAATATATATTCTCACACCACCGAAGTGGTCCCTATTTATCTACTTGCATTTAGGTGCATTCGCACTGCTAGGTTGGCAGGAGCTGGGACAAGCACCGGGAGCTCACTCCATCACATGGTCTCGAACTCCCAATCTTCCAGTTGGAAAGCCCAGCAACAGCCCGCTGCACCACCATGTCTCCTGTATGCCTTGTGTTAAACACAAATAAAATATTCACCATGTCACAGGTTGCAGCAAGTGTAGCAATGACGACTTATGTGTTGTGCCCAGCAAGCAGGCCGACAGATACGTGCACCTTGACATCCAGGAGAAGGAGGGGAGGCAGCAGGCGAGGAAGTGGAGGAAAGGAGGGTGCTGCCCATAGTATAGAGACTCAGCAGCGATGAAGCAGGAGAATGAATGGGTGGGGTGAGCATGAGGCGAACAATCTGCCTGGAGGCCTCACCCTTGCTTCTGTCCAGCTGGTTCCCCTCTAGCCCTGATGCGCAGCAGTTTCTCTGACATTGCCCTGTCAGAGCCATTCTGCTGATAGCTGGCAACTGCACCTGTGACATTGCATACATTTTGCATACAAAACAGTCCAGAGAGCCCATCCTGTTGGTAATGGCACAATTTGCCTTTAATCTGAATAGACTGAACCTCTCCCAACCCCTGGCAAAAGCAGTTCTCTGACCAGGGGCTGTCCTCCTGCTTTGAATTCAAGCATCTCAGCATGACCACCGTGTGACAAGGCTGGAAGGCCCACTGCCTTTTACCGGAATTTGGATGGCCCGTGAAACTCCCTGGCAGATTCTTCTGCTGGTGCGAGGAGGAATCGCATTTCTGCTCTCTTTGCAGTCCACTGAAAGGGGGCCTTTGTAGAGTTTCTGGGAAGGCGTTTATGGGGATTCAGGCTGATGGCACATGCACCAAGCAATGCAGCATTTGATGCATTAAGGAGTTTGGTAATCAAATGAGGGGAACAAAAAGGTGAATTGGCTGTAAATGCAGCGCTGCAGTTTTTAGCCAAGCAAGAGTGAATGAATGGCAGAATCCACCCGCAGCTGCTTTCTCGAGCTGTGGGGAGGGCACTGGTTGGGCAGAAAGTTTGGGAGCTACTTTGGCTAGTGGTGCTCACCTTCTGTGCCTGTGTGAAGTCCAGAGCTCTGCTCTGGAGCTGTTCCCCAATATCTGGTCCCCAGGACTGCTTTGGAACAGGGCTGGTTGCTGGTGCCAAGTCTTGCAGTGGCTCTTGCACTGCTGAGGCGAAACCAACACTTGTTTAACATCACTTGTAGTTTGCCTCTTAACTATTGTCAGTTTCCAGCCCAAATGATGTTTTTGTTGCTGCTGTCTGTGATGCGATGTCCCCTGGCCCTGCTGTGATCCTGCAGGCGTGGAGGGATAAATGCAAGGCAGGCAGCACTTAATGAAGAAGCACTTGTGCCCTTTGGGCCTCAGTGTTCATGAAGCTTTTGCAATCCCGATGTCTCCATTAGGCTGCCCAGGTAGCACAGGAGCCTCCCAGGTCAATGTGCCTCCTTCCTTGGAGAAGTCCAGTCAGCAACTTCTAATTAAAATACCTGGACCAGCTGGAGGCCTCTTCCAAGTGTGGATGTGTTGCTTTCAAAGGAAAGATTGCAATAAAAAGGAGCCGCATTAATCAGCGCAAGAATTAATTCCAGCATTGAAGTAGGAGGAAATCAAGCCAATAAGGAGATTTCTCCAGGTCCCTGTCCCTTTAAGCTCAGGGGCCATCAATTTGAGGTTTCATTTCCCCCAGCATGCGTTCCTGTCCTGATGTTGCCCCAAAGGACAAAGTTGTTCCGAGCCCAACTTCCCTGATCCCGGCCGGCCCGGGATCCCCTCTCTGTGGTGTACCAGAGCAACATCGATGGAAAGAAATGCCAGATGGACTTTGATGTTGCAGAAAGAGCAATACATTTTACTCATGTGTACTGCATCAGTAAAATGGACACAAATGCAATATGTCTCCAAGGAGACCACAGAACTTGTGCAATTTGTACATCTGGGTTTGATTCAGCCTTAAAGCCACTGCTATGGTGTGATAACACGAAGATAACCTAGAACCTCTGACTGCACTGAGAGTTGAGGTCTTTGGCTTTTTAATGAAACACACACACTTTAGACTTGGAGAAATGACATTTTTGAGGTCGCCCAAGATTATACCCACCATTCTTGGCTCCTCTGACTTGAGCAGCATGTCAGCACTTAGGGAGCAATCCTAACTCAGCACAGTTAGGCCAGCAAAGTTTGCATGGGCCATGTAAAGTATGGGCCATGTAAAGTATGTTTGAACCACACTCAGAGTCAGAGCTGCCAGCACACAGACATGCACCATCCCCCCTGACTCCCAGAGTGGTTCAAACTCGCTTTAAGGTGGCCCTTGTGTCAGCCAAACTTTGCTGGCCTAACTGTGCCCACCTAATTTCAGGTTAGGATTGTGCTCTTAAGGTCAGAAATTCACAAACTCCTAGCTTTTCATTTATGGATCCTTTTTGCACATCTCCCTCCCTCTCCCTCTCCCTCTCTGTGTCTATGTCTGTGTTTGTCACCTCAGGCCACAGAGGCTTTTGATGCAGCCACTGCCAGGACCAGCCAGAGTTGTGTGTGTGTGGTTGCAGCCCTCCACAAACTGGCTATGTGTGAGCAGTTTATTGCACCTGCAAGCCCAAACTCCCCTGAGGCTTCCGGCTGATGTGCTGCTGCTGCTGCTGCTGGCTGCTGCCTAAATAAGACCCTGCAACTGTTGGCTCTGGCAGCAACCTCTGCAGACAAAGGTTCATACTTGACGAGATTTCACCATTTTGGCCACTCGTGTCAAGCTCAGCTGGTTGCCCCCTAAAGCTTGTTCCCTGGGTCACTTCTTTAGCTACGGCTACACCCCTGAGTGCATGCAGAACTGCAGCCTCAAAAAGCACAGCCCAACCCAGCGCAACTCCCCACATGCCAATGCAGTGGTGCCTGTGTGGCATTTGCTGCACCTCATGGGGGAGTTTTGGTCTCCAGGCATCTTACTGGAGTAAGGAAACATTTGTTCCCTTTCCCCAGGTTAAGCCTTGCCAGGCCATCAGGTTTACTCAGCACTGTGCCAACCCCATCACTGGTGTGACTCTGCATGGAGCAGGTCAGGAGATTGAGGCTGTGAGAAGGCGGGTTGGTTTTGCAGTGCACACCTGCCACTGAAACTGCCCCTTCCTGGTCCTGATCCACTTCCTTCCCGCCCTCATTGCCACCATATCTCCACCCCTTGCACTTCCTTACTTGCACACATCCATTGTCCGCTGGTGCATGGAGGCCGCCTCTTGCTCCTTGTGGCTGTGATCAGGCCGTGCACACCACTATAATATTGATGGATTTTTTGCATTCTTATGCCACCTTTCCTCCAAGGAGATCAGGGTGGTGTAATAATAATATTCACGTAGCAAAATAAATGCCGAATTGCAGACTATAACCAGCCCAGCATAGGCTGTGATAAAGTATATTAATAGTAATGTTGCGTCTGACAGCCAGCTGCTTTCCAAGACCCCAGGCAGGGGTCTTTCCAAGCTGTCCACTGTTCCTCCTAACTGGATGTGGGGATTCAGTCGTTTGCGTGCCAGTTCTGGGCTTTGCCACCGAGCTATGAGATCTGTGCAAACGTCTGACGTTTCCTTACGCCAAGTCAGACCACTGGCCGACCTACCCCAGGCTTTTCTCCTGAAGCAGATACCAGCTCTCCCAAGCCCCTCCAGAGGTCTCCCAAGTCTTGCCAGAGGTGGCAGACAAGCTCTGACACTGAGCTAAAGGCCCTCCAGTCTTTCAAAGGTATGGGGGAGGAAGAAGTTTTGCTTCCAATAGGAGCTCTTTTGCACAGAGCCGGGGCATAGAACAGAACAACCAATTTTCATCAGAACAAAGGGATGATTCTGCAGAGCTGGCTGTGTCATGACAAGCTCATATCTATCCACCCGCCAGCAAAAGCCGAAGCAATTAAGGCTGTGGCAAGAGGTCGCTGCAGCGTTTCCTTAACCTGACACCAATTTGCCTCCATCACCCCAACTACACGGCAATTCATTAAGGGACATTAAAGGCCCCCCTTCTCTCCCAGCCCTTTCCTCCCAAGAGGCTGAAGGCTTGGCCGGCCTCTGCTCTCCTGCACGGAATGAGGCTTCCATGGGATTCCATTAATGATTTAAGAAGGATGGAGGGGGGAAGGAACTGAAGTGTGGAGAAGGAGGTTGGGTATCTGAACCAGAGTGGAAGGTCACACCATGGGTATATTTAGGAACACAGGAGATCTAGCTAGACTGGGGTCCTTCTAATGTGAGATGTGCACTATCCGCAGAAATCCTCTTTGAACGTACATCAGGCTTGTTCACTGGGGCCTTCAGGACAGAAGGCTCTCGTTTGTTTTAGGAAGTGTGTCTTTGTCCAGAATGTTGAGCCAATTAAAAAAAATAGGAAGCACCAGCCCCACATTAACCCTGAATTTATGAGACAAGGGCAATTGCTGTAGCTAGGCTTGAATTTCAACCTTGGGAAAGTTTTACACAGCCCAAGCCTAGGCACATTACTCAGAAGTAGGTGCAACTGAGTTTTATGAGGCTTACTCCTGGGAAAATGTGTATAAGATTGCAAAGCCTTAGAGCACAATCCTAAACTCAGCCAGCAAAAGTTTGGCCAGCACAAGGGCCACCATAAAGTGGCCACCATAAAGAGTGTTTGGACCACTCTTGAAGCCAGGGAGGATGGCCCATGTCTGTGTGCTGGCCTCTCTGACTCCGAGAGTGATCCAAACATGCTTTATGGTGGCCCTTGTGCTGGCCAAACTTTGCTGGCTTAGCTTAGGCCAGCCTAACTCTGTTTAGGATTGCGCCCACAATTGCAGAGCTAATATGACCCCCTCTCCCCCGCCCAAAAAGAAGAACCCAGATTCCAAGAGCAGACTGTTTTTTTTTAAACTGATGGATTTTAATGAACTGTGCATCTAAACAAACTGCTAAGTTCCAAAGAAAAGATGGGGGGAATCACCTCTGCTATCAGGTGTGGGGCAGAGCGGGTGGAAGACTAGGTTCAAATCTTCACCTGGCCTGTAATCCTTTACACAGTGATGAGAGTAAATCCCATTGAACCCCAATGGGATTGACTCTGAGTAGACATGCATAGGCTTGCATGAGTAGTCACTTGCTCCTTGTGAGTAGATCTCACAAGATTAAGAAGAGCCTTGTTCTATGCATGCATACTCAGAAGTGTCCCCTTATAGTCAATTAGGCTTACTCCCAGGTAAGAGTGGATAGGAATGCAGAAAAAATGTGGATAGAAAGGACAGCCATGTATAATATACTACTCTGAGATTCATGGAAAAAGGATGGTGGGATGATATTTTAACAAGGGAATGCATATCAATCAATCAATCAATCAATCAATCAATCAATCAATCAATCAATATTTATATACGGTACCGCTTTTCAAAACAAAGTTCACAAAGCAGTTTACAGGCAAGATGAAATAATTATTAAGTGTATAACGGATCCTGAATGTTCCAGCTGTCATTTATTAGCAACTTCCACTGCAGGGGGTAACCGAACAGAACATAAAGGGTTTGCTTCTCAGCACTTGGGGACTGGGATGGGGCGCAGAGCTGATGTTTGAAATGCAGCAGCTCTGCAGTTAAAGTTGGCTGCAGGTTAAAAATGTACCCCAGTTGCGTGTGTGTGTGTGTGTGTTAAATTTGGGACTGCAGCTCCCAGTTGTCTTTTAGGGTTCTATAATAGGCTAGCTCAGGGACGTGGTGGCGCAGCAGGGTAAACCGCTGCTGCTGGGCTTTCCGACCAGAAGTTTGGCTCTACAATATGCCGGCTCTACGGGCTTTGAAACAGAGATGAGCACCACCCCCTACAGTCGGTCACGACTAGACCATTTGGCCCTGGGGAAACCTTTACCTTTATAAAGCTCAGATGAGGGCAGATCTCCCGTCCCCCATGAACTGAGTGGGGGACATGGAGCCAACAGCTAAATACGGGGGCATGAGTGGCCCTCCCCCAGAGCCAAATCCCTGAGCCCACCCGCTGACTGAGCCAGGCTGCAGCTGGTGGGGCCTGCCTCCCCACGTGAGAGGCAGGGGGAAGCCGGCCCCTTGTGATCCCCAGGGAGTCGAGGTGCGACAAGACCCAGTTCAGACAGAGGGTTGGGTTTTGGGGGTGGGGGTTCCATTTAGTGAACTGGAATTTTTAACCCCAGCTTGAAATGTCTGGATTTTCTGCCAAGGGCCTGGGGCTGAGAATCCCCTTGGGACTGGAGTGACTGTCACGGAGTGACTGCCCCCTCCCTCCCCACATAGGATGCCGCGCCTGCCCTGTTGCCCTGTGTTGGTGCTGGAAGGCTGGCCAGGAAGGGTTGGGCTCTCAACCGCATTAACAGCAAAAGGACTTTGCTCCCTTTCTGGGCTCCTGGGCCGGAGCAGCAGGTCCGCTCTGACAGCTGTTCTGGAAGGGGTCACAGCCTGTTGCTTGCTAGCTGGTGTATTGAGGTTGGAGCTTCCTACTAGGAGGGAACCTGCTTGCTTTGCCTGTATTGTCCAATCATGTCTGGAAGGTTATTTGTTCCCCTTGTTAAAGCCCTTGCAGTGGGACGCAACATTGGGCCGGATGTCGACACAGCTGCTGTATAGCTGCAGCAGCAACAGCAACAGCATGGCTGGGGGCAGGGCCGGCTTTAAGCCAATATGACCAATGTCGTCACGTCGGGCCCCACACTTCAGGGGCCCCTGCACTAGCAGGGTGAGCATATTGCCTGTGGCTGCAGCTACGATCTCGATGGACTAAGTCAGTCGGGCGAGCAGAGCAGCTTGACCTTGGTCGCTCCACCTGCCTCTGCCTCTGCACAGCCCAAGATGGGCCACCTGGAAGCAGTTGGCGGTGAGGTTATGATATCACCACCAACTCCTTCCACATGCCATGCTTTGCACGTGGCACGAACAGCGTTCTTCTGAGTGAGTGGGGGCCCTGGCAGGGGGGGATGCCTCACATTGGGCCCTGCTGCTGCTAGAGCCGGCCCTGGCTGGGAGTGTCGTTTGAGCTTCTCCATGAAGCTCATTCCCCCCCCCAATGCAGAATCACTGAGAAGGATTGGGGGTAGCACCAGGGACTGGGAGCCCCTCGTGGAGTGCTGGTCCTTAAAGGTAAATGTTTCCCCACGACCGGTCTAGTCGTGACCGACTGTAGGGGGCGGTGCTCATCTCCGTTTCAAAGCCTGTAGAGCCGGTGTTTTGCCTGAGGACAAGCTTCTGTGGTCATGTGGCCAGCATGACTCTACACCGTAGCGCACGGAACGCCGTTACCTTCCCGCCAAAGTGGTCCCTATTGATCTACTTGCATTTTTAGTGCTTTGGAACTGCTAGGTTGGCTGCAGCTGGGACAAGCAATGGGAGCTCACTCCGTCGCGCAGTCTTGAACTCCCAACCTTCGGGTCGGAAAACCCAACCTGCTGCGCCACCGCTTCCCTTGGTCCTTAGTTGTATGTAAAAGCAGAAACATTTCGACAACCATCCTACAGATTTAGATCAGTGTGGGGCTTGTTATTGCTCTGGGTCTAAATCAACTCCTGTCCCATTCAAAATGTCTGAGTTGCTTCCCAAACTGCTCTGTAAAATTAGTGCCCGAACTGGAACTGAACTGGGTAATTCAATTGTATCATACCAATGCAACCCTGAACTGAATCCCCGTTTCTAAGGGCTCAACTCCCTGAGGCTCCCCCAACCGCCTGCCATCTCAGGTGCGGCACTCCAGCTTCCCCGTCCCCCATCCCTTGATGACCTGACCCCAGGGTGAGTGCAGTCCCTGTATGATGATGGTGCGGAATTGATGCACCTGGTGAACTTGGGTCTGGGTGGCTTATTTGAGGAACTCCAGCATCTTCTCCTCATTCACATAAACCTTTGTGAATGCTTTCAGTCTGAGACAAACCTAAATATTTCAGGAGCCTGCACGGTTCAAGGGCCTGCTTTGGGGCTCCAGGTGCGTGTCTTATGGTTCCATGTGACTTCTCATGGAAAGAGCACAGAGCTCTTTCAAGTTATCTCTCTGTGGGATGACAGAATCCCAGAGCAGACTTGGGGGAATTAAGAGCAGAGATGCTGGTGGGAGTCTGCACTGTCATGTGGCACATTCAGATGCTCTCTCCCCCCCCTCCCCAAGGACACTGGCAAAACCTCCTGAGAGCAACATGTGGCTTGCTGAACAGAAGTAGAAGCCATCCTGTGTGGAGCAGCAGCTGAAATTGGAAGAGTCTGATTGGAATGGAAACAGAAGGTGTTCAGCCTGATGACTGAGTCGGGCTCACTGTTTCCCTGCCCCACTTCTGCGGAAGTCGTCCTTCCTGTTTGCACTAGGTGAGACATATCAAAACAAGTGCAATTCAAAGCCAAGCCAGGCTTCCTCCCACGGTGCAAAGCATCTGTGAATTTTCAAGGGAAGCCAGATGAGGTTCTCTGACAGACAGCATTTCTCAGGGCCTCTCTGCTTCTCCCTCATTTGCACAAAGTTTTACTCTGGATTGAGAACTTGAGAACTGCTACTGGAGGAGTTTAGTGTGTGAGGGATGTGAGATGCCACACTACCATCTGGATGAATCAATCCAGAGCCAGGATATTAGTCTTGGTGGACAGAGATGCTTTAAAGTTCCAGACAGATCCATCTAACATGGCCTTGCGTAGCCAACTGGACTGGTAGACGCCAAAATGCCGCATCGGTGCAGCATCCATTTGTAGCTTTGTAGTTCCGGCATGATGCTTCAGGAGCCAAGGAAAAGCCAGAGGTGTGATCAAAGGGAACTTAACGGCTTCCCTTCCCCTGTGGAGCTGGCATTGGGCTCTGGGAGAGAGCGTTCCCCCTCCCCAGCATTCCTTCTGCTAGCCATTAGATGAGGAGGAGGCAGCAGTGATAAAGAGACATGAGCTGCCCCCCTTCCCTTACGCAGAAGAGGATGGAGCTGGTTCATATTTCCAAGGTGGAGGTGATCCCCCAACTCGTCACTCAAAAACTTGTCATGGATGGACTGCCTTGTCGGGGGTGGGTGCACACTGGTTTATATCTGCTTCAGCTACATGTCCTGCTTTGCAGTCCTTATCTCTACCTGTGTAGTGCATAAACACATGCATAAGAACATCAAGAGAGCCCTGCTGGATCAGGCCAAAGACCCATCTAGTCCAGCTTCCTGTGTCTCACCAGATGTACTCCACCAGATGCTTTGGGGAACACACAAGATCCCTGCATCCTGTGATCACTCCCCTGTACCTGGTATTCTCAGGTTGCCTACCAATAAAAACAGGAGGTTGCACATACTCATAATGGCTTGTAAGCTGTGATGGACTTTTCTTCTAGAAATTTGTCTAATCCCGGTTGAAGGGCATCTAGGCCAGAAGCCCTTGCCACATCCTGGGGAAAGGAGTTGCACAGACTGATTACACATTGGGTAAGTAAATATTTTCTTTTGTCTATGCTGACTCTCACGACATCTGACAACTGTCCCAATGTGTGTACCATTAACTCCTGTTTACATTATTCCCTTTCATTAGTGATTCCGTTCAAAAGCCCATCTTTCCAGTCCTTAACCCCAACTTGTAAAGGGGACCCTGTAAGTGCACCCCTACCAAGTGCACTTTCTTTCAGAAACCTTTATTGGCATAGAAGGACTCACACATACAGAAATGCACCCAAACAAACAAGCAAATATAATAGCAAGAAAAAACCTAACTATCAAGCAGGAAATTAACCAGAATGACAATTAAGCTCCTTGTTGCTACTGTCAGTGGAACTACAACATCTCATTGTTTTAAAAAGTTCCCCAAGGTCTCAGTTAGACTAGGGTCCATCGATGACAAGAAGTACCAGCCAGGCCCTAGTTTCAACTAACAGTTGCCCCATCTCTAAGCAGAGAGAGGCATTGGTGACCCATCTGGATAGACCCAGAATTTTCCTTAAGAAAGCAGTTTGAATTTGTTCTAAGTATCATTGTCATAATCCAAATTGGGGCACCATATAAGATCTGAGGAATAATTTTGGCATTGAAAACTTTCAGGGATGCTGGAACATATGTGCCCCCTCTAGTAAACGCGTGTAGTTTGAGTAGATTATTTGGTTCATTAGAAGGTGTGTGATTCATCGACAATGATTTTCCAGTTCTGATGGACGCTTTCCAGGAGCAATTCTGCATCAAGAGGTGGCAAATTTGTTGTGCCATTGTTTCAGGATGTGCCATTGTTTCAATGCACAGGAAACATTTCTCTCTATCCCGTTTGTGGATGTTACATTTTTCTTTGTTTCCTGGAAGCCTTGGGAATTGGTTCATTTCCTTAATGAGTTTCTTTTACTGATGCTCAATGGAAACCAGGACCATGAAATATGTGGCAGCATTTTGTGTCTGAGATGTTTGTTTTAAATGGCACAACAAGCCATGCAATGTAGAAGCAACTAAGTGCCAATTACGTAATAAAAGCAATTTCACTCTGCTGGGGGTGATGTAGCATCAAGCGTGAGAGAGATTAGGGAGAACTTAGCACCTTACATTTGAGAGGGAAGCATCATTCCCTTTCGGCAACCTGGAATTTCTTGCTTGTGGTGATGCTTGTTATCATTTTAAAATTACTTGCCGTGCAGGAAAAAACTTGTGTTCTGTAGGCTCTGAATGTAGGCTCTGATGAGTCTGCCTGGGAATTGACCATTGTCCGTGCAAGGCTTGGAGAGCTCCTTTTGGAAGAACTAGAAAAGGCAGTTGGTGCATGCTAGAAATGCTCTTGTTTAGCTGCTAGATCAGTGGTATTCAAAAGTTTTATTATGACTTTTATTTTTTTTATTTTTATTATGTAATAATAAATATTTTTATTTATTAAATAAAATAAATATTTTTATTTTTAAACGTTTTATTATGATGTTTTATTTTTATTAGACTGGGACCCACATTTTAGAATGGCACTTGTGTCAGGACCCACTGGAGGTGATGTCATTAACCTGAAAGTGATGTTGTAGCAAGAAGCGACATCATCAAGCAGGAAGTGCTGTCATTGTAACATAATAAAATGACACTCCTGCAATGCAAATTGGCATTCTTGGACTGCAGCAATTGTACAACCATGAAACATCCCTGACAGAATGCAAGATTAGGACAAGATAAGCACTGAAATAAAAAGCACTGAAATAAAAACAAATTTTTTAGAAAAGCCCACTTGAAAATTCAAACTGTTAATACTCACAAAAGGAATATTGCAAGAGTAAGGTCTGCAGTTTCCAAGATGACTGCTTCCAGCTCTCCACGACCCACCAGACATTAGGTCGCAACCCACCAAGTGAATCTCGACCCACAGTTTGATTAACACTGTGCTAGATGCATTCATTTATCTCCTAGATTTATATATCTTTTTTTCTAGACAAAGCTCAGGGTAGGATAGAGTTCATAATGAAACTGAAGAACAGTTCACTTAACAGTCATGGAAGCATTAGGAAATAACTGTAAGGGTGGTTCTGCAGTGAAACCAATTACCAAGGTCTCGTTGGAGACCTTCAAGCAAAGGCTCGACAAGCACCTGCTGGAGATGCTCTAGGAGGATTTTGTGCAGGGGGTTGACCTAGATGACCTTGTGCATCCTTCCCAACTCTATGGTAACCCAATTTATAGGAGTAAACAACAGTCAGAAATCAAATGTTTGTACAGGGAAGAATTGGACAACTGGCAAAACGTAATATAAGTCAAGAGGGAGTTTCGGCTTCTATGGGTCACGGCCAAAAAGACCCTGCTCCAAGTCATCACCAATTGTGATTGCATTACCAATTGTGTGTCCATCAACGGTGGAACACAAAATGTGGTCCCTGCTGAAGATTTTAATGCTTGAGGACAGGAGAGCCAACTTGACTTCAACTTTGGGGGTGCCCATAGCCACGCCCCCTGATGTGATGTAATCACGCCCCCTTTCATGATATAGCCGCACTCCCTGACATGACATAGCCACACAGCAGTAAAAATAGCACCTTTAAATTAAATTACATAAATCACATGCACAATCTAAATGTACGTGGAGATTACATTATTCTGAACACAGATAGCATATGCATCATTTCTGCCCCATCTCCTTTTCCAGCCCTGAATATTGTTGAATGACAATATTGTTGACTTCTAGGCCAGTGATGGTGAATCTTATACACATAGAGATGTGTATAATCTCTGATAATCCTACCTTTCTGAGACAGAAATATCGCCAGAAATATAAATTTTTGTATTCTAAAAATTTCAGCAGGTCAGGCTGAGAGACAGTAATAGTTATGTCATGAAATGAATAATAATAATGGACAGAAAATAAATGCAGTGACTAGTAGTGACATACTGCCCCTGCATCTGGAGGTTCAATATGGGCATCATGGATATTGGATAATAACCACTGATGGACTATATCACAAACAATAACTTCTCACAGGAACAACCCATGTACATTGCACTGGAGAATTTGTTTGCAGGAACACAAGGAACTTTTTGAAAAATACACTGATCAGAAACATCACCAGAATGGGTACATCACATCTTATAATCTGTAATAGATTTTTCCTCCAGAAAACTGTGTAATCCTCTTTACAAACCAAAGCCAGTCTAAGCACATTCAAAAAAATGGAGGGAAAGATCGACAGTCCCAAGCACTATTTAAAAAAAAATGCCGGTAAAGCGGGGGGGAGGGGGGGAGATCTCCTGCTGAATCTTATCAATATCCAGTTCACAGGGTGAACACTAGCAGCAATAAGTTTACACAAATTTACTTCCTAGATTGCAGCAAGCCAGCAAAATAAACATAGCTCTTTTCACAAGCTCTTAATTTCACCCATTTCACAAGCTCTTAATTTTGTCGTCTAAGAAACATCCAGAAATTAGAGGGGTTCCCTAAGGTCGCTGTCTTGCTTCCGGCAAAGACGCACTGACTCGCTGATAATTTTGACAGGACTCGTTTCCCCGGCGTGCGTTCCCTCTGCTGTTCGGAAGAAGCAACCCCCCATGCCCAAGGCTGCAATCCAGCCCAGATGATATCCCACAAGAGTGCTCGCCAAAAGAGATTCGAACACGTCGATGGAAAAATGCCAGCTGGACTTCCATGTCAGGACAAAAAATAGTTTTCTTTATTAATAAAGGACGCACCTGGTCTCAAACACATGTGCAAAAGGGCACCTAAAATTGCAAGTATACTAATACAGAGATTCTTATACCCTTGAGCATGTAAATTAAGCAAAAAATAAACAACCAATTAAACATTCTTGCTGGCTTGGATTGTTGGTGATTTTGGGATTTTGTTGATTTTGGGATTTTGTTGGTGATTTTGGGATTTTGGGATTTTGTCATGAAATGAATAATAATAATGGACAGAAAATAAATGCAGTGGTGGTGGGTGGTGAGCTCTTGGCTGCTGGTTGGAGGGCTTACTTTCGCGCCCTAAGTTAACATGACCTTGCCAGAGGGGTCGGCTGAGGGGCAACGGGCCATCCGATAAGAGGGAGAAGGTGGGGTGCTTAGGTAGATAAGCGAAATGGGCTGACAAGGGGTGATCTAGGGAACAAAGGAGGGGACAATAGACTGGGGCTGTGAATAGATGCTGAGATGGGTGTCCTGGGGTGGGGCCAAGGGGTTACCCAAAGGGCAGAGGAGATCAGTGATATGCTCAAGGGGTGAGAACAACAATAACAAAGAAGCACATTTACATACATCCCCTTACACCCCCCTTACGCCCAGTCCTGTTCTTCAGCCGAGGCGTCCATTGTTCTTGAAGCTTGATCATGCAGCTGTCAAAGGGATCATGCATGTCCATCTCGTCGCATCTGCCCCCGGAGGAGTGGCCATTTTGTGGGAGCCATAAGGAGTTCCCTCCATGTTGTCTATCCTTGGCACACACCAAGCTGGAGCTGAAAAACTCTGATTCGTTTCATATTTGCAACAGTTCATTTTAAAGAGGGACATTTCATGCATAAAGTTTGTAGTTTCATTCATAAAAACAACTCCTCATTTATAAAACCTGTCAGACAGTCCGGCCGGCAGCCGTTCTTTCGTTGAGGGATTCCCTGGCTCACTCGAAGTGATTTCTGAAGCCTGCAGTTTTCACACTTGTTTTAAGGTGTGTGCCAGGTCAAACCACATGTCAAGGAGGGCTAATCCCATCATCCTGAGCTGGCATTTTTACTATTGCGGGCAGTGATGTCATGCAGGGGGTACGCGGGGGTACGCGAATACCGGTTTCTAGGATTATGGCTGGCCCCGCCCATTCGCCCGCCCACTCGTCGACTCCGCCCTCTGCCACGTTTGAATTTCCTGCATGTTTGAGTTGCCTGCATGTTCTCAGAGCCAGGCAGGCAGGCAGGCAGCGAGCGGAGACTTTCCTTTCCTTGCCACTGAAAAATGAGTTGCTCTGGGGTTTTAACATGATGCCAGGCCTCCTTCACAGGTTCTGGGGGTGCTGTGGAATACTGTTGCAACTGTTGGGTCAGTTTAAAATCATCTGAGGCCTCAAAAAGGGCTTTTTTCATGTCACTTCCTGCCACAACCTCACTTCTGGCTTATGACGTCACTTCCGGTGGGCGGGTCCCGACACGTGCCAATCAAAAGTGAGTACCTGTTCTTAAATCATTTAGATGACACCACTGATTGCGGGGCATTTCCCTCCTGGCAGTTGTGGAGCGGTGTTTGAGAGCTGGGTTCGATTTCCCAGCTCCTCGCTCCTGTCAATGGGGGAGAACGGGGCTTCAGCAAATACGGGCAGTGTTGTGGAGGTCTCGAGTTCGAATCCCAGGATTTTCCAGGTTATAAAAGCGGGGTGGTTGCAAGAGAAGGGTGGTGGGGTGTGGCATGGCGAGTGCTGGCCACAAGGGTTGCCTTTAGGCAGTGATTTGGGTAGTAGGAAAGGTTCGTGATGGGTCCCGTCAGGCTTAGCAATTGGGAGAGAAATTGAGGGAGAGGGGGATCCCCCTTGGATCTGGGTGCCTCTTATGTCAATTTGAACCTACCCAAATGAAGAATTGAGTCATGAAACTTGTCTTTCCAATTGTCACTGGGGGCAATTTGGAGGGTGGCAGCCCTCCCACCAAGGTCATTGTAAAGTGCTCTGGCTTTACTTTTTTATTTATCCAGCTCTACTTACTAGAAAGGTTTATTCCTTGTTGGGGAGAGGTTATTTGACCCAAGGAACCAATTATACAATATTGTTTACCTTTCTTATCTCTGCGAATGAGGATATATGAGGATTTATGAGGATTTCATGCTGACTTAATGAAGGGGAAAAGAAGGAGGTCTAGACATTTTCCAGATTCTGGCAATTCCCCTCTAAAAGCTGCCAAACAACTTCAACTGGGAGATTTCCCGGCTTGGTCAAGTGCCATGGGTGAGCTGATTAACCTTGCTTAAACTTATCTCTGCCCAGGACTCTGATGAGCTGAAAGACTCCCGGTCGCCTTTATCTTTATCTCGCCCAACTTGTTTGTTGTTGTTGTTGTTGTTCAGTCGCTAAGTCGTGTCCGACTCTTCGCGACCCCATGGACCACAGCACGCCAGGCCTCCCTGTCCTCCACTAGCTTCCGGAGTTCACCCAATTTCATGTTCATCGCTTCGGTGACACTATCTAACCATCTCATCCTCTGCCGCCCCCTTCTCCTTTTGCCTTCAATCTTTCCCAGCATGAGGGTCTTTTCTAAAGAGTCCTCTCTTCTCATCAGGTGGCCAAAGTATTGGAGCTTCAGCTTCAGCATTTGTCCTTCCAGGGAGCAATCAGGCTTGACTTCCTGTAGGATGGACCGATTGGACCTCTTTGCAGTCCAGGGGACTCTCAAGAGTCTTCTCCAGCACCATAATTCGAAAGCATCTATTCTTCGGCGCTCTGCCTTTCTTATGGTCCAGCTCTCACAGCCATACATAGCTACTGGGAAAACCATAGCTTTGACTATGCGAACCTTTGTTGGCAGGGTGATGTCTCGGCTTTTGATTAAGTTGTCTAAGTTCGCCATAGCTTTCCTCCCAAGAAGTAAACGTCTTTTAATTTCATGGCTGCAGTCACCATCTGCGGTGATCTTGGAGCCCAGGAAGATAAAGTCTGTCACTGCTTCCATTTCTTCCCCTTCTATTTGCCAGGAAGTGATGGGAGTGGTGGCCATGATCTTAGTTTTTTTAATGTTGAGCTTCAAGCCAATTTTGGCACTTTCCTCTTTCACCCTCATCAGCAGGTTCTTTAAGTCTTCCTCACTTTCTGCCATTAGAGTGGTGTCGTCTGCATATCTGAGGTTGTTGATATTTCTCCCAGCGATCTTGATTCCAGCTTGTGAATCATCCAGCCCTGCCTTCCTCATGATGTACTCTGCATATAAGTTAAATAAGCAGGGTGACAGGATACAGCCTTGTCGTACTCCTTTCCCAATTTGAAACCAGTCGGTTGTTCCATGTCCAGTTCTAACTGTTGCTTCCTGGCCCACGTACAGGTTTCTCAGAAGACAGATAAGGTGGTCTGGTACTCCCATCTCTTCAAGAACTTGCCACAGTTTGTTGTGATCCACACAATCAAAGGCTTTAGCATAGTCAATGAAGCAGAGGTAGATGTTTTTCTGGAACTCTCTGGCTTTCTCCATGATCCATCGAATGTTGGCAATTTGATCTCTAGTTCCTCTGCCTCTTCGGAAACCAGCTTGTACATCTGGTAGTTCTCGATTCACATACTGCTGAAGCCTAGCTTGTAGGATTTTGAGCATCACCTTGCTAGCATGTGAAATGAGTGCAATGGTGCGGTAGTTTGAACAATCTTTGGCATTGCCCTTCTTTGGGATTGGAATGTAAACTGATCTTTTCCAGTCTTGTGGCCACTGCTGGGTTTTCCAAATTTGCTGGCATATGGAGTGCAGCACTTTGACAGCATCATCTTTTAAGATTTTCAGTAATTCCACTGGAATGCTGTCACCTCCACTAGCTTTGTTGTTAGTGAGGCTTTCTAAAGCCCACTTGACTTCACACTCCAGGATGTCAGGTTCAAGCTCAGTGACCGCACCATTGTGGTTATCAGGAACATTGAGATCGGCCTTATAGAGTTCCTCTGTGTATTCTTGCCACCTCTTCTTAATCTCATCTGCTTCTGTTAGGTCCTTGCCGTTTTTGTCCTTTATTGTGCCTACCTTAGCATGAAATTGTCCTTTGACATCTCCAATTTTCTTGAAAAGATCTCTAGTCTTTCCCATTCTATTGTTTTCCTCTATTTCTTTGCATTGCTCATTGAGGAAGGCCTTCCTATCTCTCCTTGCTGTTCTCTGGAAATCTGCATTCAGTTGGGTATATCTTTCCCTTTCTCCCTTGCTTTTGGCTTCCCTTCTTTCCTCAGCTATTTTTAAAGCCTCTTCAGATAGCCACTTTGCCTTCTTGCATTTCTTTCTCTTTGGGATGGTTTTAGTTGCTGCTTCCTGTACAATGTTACAGACCTCCGTCCAAAGTTCTTCAGGCACTCTGTCTACCAAATCTAAGCCTCTAAATCTGTTTGTCACCTCCACTGTATATTCATTTGGGATCTGATTTAGGTCATACATGGAGGGCCTAGTGCTTTTCCCTACTTTTTTAAGTTTAAGCCTGAATTTTGCAATAAGAAGCTCATGATCTGAGCCACAGTCAGCTCCAGGTCTTGTTTTTACTGCCTGTATAGAGCTTCTCCACCTTTGGCTGCAAAGAATGTAATCAATCTGATTTCGATGTAGACCATCTGGTGAAGTCCATGTGTACAGTCGCCGTTTGTGTTGCTGGAAAAGGGTATTTGCTATGACTAATGTGTTCTCCTGACAAAACTCTATCAGTCTTTGCCCTGCTTCATTCTGTACTCCAAGACCAAACTTGCCTGTTACTCCTATTACCTCTTGACTGCCTACTTTAGCATTCCAATCCCCTATGATGAGAAGGACATCTTTTTTGGGTGTTAATTCTAGAAGCTGTTCTAGGTCTTCATAGAAACGGTCAACTTCTTCCTCTTCAGCACCAGTGGTTGGGGCGTAGACTTGGATTACTGTGATGTTGAAAGGTTTGCCTTGGATCCGAATTGAAATCATTCTATCACTTTTGAGATTATACCCCAGTACTGCTGTTCTCACTCTCTTGTTCACTATGAAGGCTACTCCATTTCTTCTAAGGGATTCCTGCCCACAGTAGCAGATATAATGGTCATCTGAATTAAATTCTCCCATTCCTGTCCATTTTAGTTCACTAACTCCCATGATGTCGATGTTCAGCCTTGACATCTCACGTTTGACTACATCTAACTTACCTTGATTCATAGATCTGACGTTCCAGGTTCCTATGCAGTATTGCTCTTTGCAGCATCGCACTTTCCTTTCACTTCCAGACACATCCACAGCTGAGCTTCCTTCCGGTTTTGGCCCAGCTACTTCACTCTTTCTGGAGCTACTAGTACTCGTGTTCTGCTCTTCCCCAGTAGCATAATGGACACCTTCCGACCTGAGGGTCTCATCTTCCAGTGTCATATCGTTTAGCCTTTTAGTTTTGTAATCCATGAGGTTTTCTTGGCAAGAGTACTGGAGTGGGTTGCCATTTCCTTCTCCAGCGGATCACGTTTAGTCAGAACTCTCTACTATGACCTGTCCATCTTGGGTAACCCTACATGGCATAGCTCACAGCTTCATTGAGCTACTCAAGCCCCTTCGCCACGACAAGGCAGTGATCCATGAAAGGGCCAACTTGTTTAGAAGACGCCAACTCCCCTACGGCTTATGTTGAGAGCTCAGCAGAGGAGCTCAGTTGTGACCATTTATTGACTATTTTGGCCCAATTCTGCACAGCGGTTGGTGATACAATTATTTTTGTCTCTAGACAATTGAATGCTGTGTCCAAATGACTGGATGGGGTACATCGGGCCCTTTGCAGGGAGCAGACAGCTGAAGGGGATTTTCTTTGGATTTCATCGGCCCGGGAGAGAAGCCCCTGAAAAGTTCCTGTTGTCTGGCTGTGACCCAGTTGGTTTTGGAAATTGGTGCTACTTTGCTTAATAGAGGCAAATGGGTAAACAAATTTAGGATCTGTGAATCGATCTCCAAGCTCCTTGGCTTTTATACTGCTATTGTTGATTTAAAGGCAGTGGAATATCTTCCTTTCTCTATGTCTGCAACTCGTGTGCTCCTAAAGTTCAACTCTGGCCGAATACCTAGGCTGCTGTTTGAAAGGAAATGCCTATTGAACAGTCTTAATATAATACCAAGACGGGTTTTCCAGGATTTTATTATTAAACCGTTGTTGCCAAGGAGACCCCTTGGATTAAGGAAAACTGGCCTGACTTTTTCTTTCCCTATCACTTCAGTTGAGGGTTAGTTCAGTCCCAACCTTGTTTGTTAACCAATGGATGTGAGGGTAGTAGAGGAGGTGGGGCTGGTGTTTGTTCTCCCCTCAGATTCTCCGGTGTGAATGAAGACATCTCTCTTAGAAAATTGTCTTCATAAATTGATATCTGCCTTCTCCATATTACCTCACTCCTGCAGCTGAGCCTAAGACAATGGGGGTGATTCCCCCCCGCTTCAGTCTGCCTCTGTCCTGAAACCTACCCACATGTGTTGTCTTCCTTGTATTGTAGTTCTGCTCCCCTAATACCTAGCGAGGCAGTAGCCTCTAAATGTGGAGCCAGTGAGCGTCTGGAGGCACTGATTAACTGGCAGTGTGACTGCTGCCAAGCAACTTTCTCATTCTGAACAACAAAGAGTGGTTGAGATGTTGGGAGAAGCCAGAGATGAATTACTTGGAAATACCAAAAAAGTACAGACCCCCCCCCCCCCAGAGGACAAGTTATGGCTCTGAGTGTTCAAGTGGCTCTTCTCCTAGTTCAGTGTATCTTGGATCCCCGCTTGACTTTGATTATTGTGATGTTTCTTATTTCCTTAACAGAATCTTGTCAATTCTTGATTTAACCTCTCGTACCTGCCATGTTCCCTTATCCCCTTCCTGTGTTGTGGTCAGACATACACAGGGGGGTGTTTTTACCTTAGTTGATGCCCAGGCTCAAACTGTTCCACCTCTGACATGATTTTATTAACTGTGGAGAACTTGTAGGCCGATTAAATGAGTGCTAAGTTTGTCAACCAGACAGTTCTCCAATTGTATATTGTCAGTAGGGGTATTTCTGTGAACGGCTGTGTCTTCCATGAGTCACATGTGTTGTCATTGTGGTATAAATAAATTACTGTTAAAGTTAAATTACTCGGCTGCCCCTTGGGAGCCCTTCCGATCCTTTTGGAATCTGGCCTAGTTGTTGCAGTGATCCTGTGGAATTGAGTAATACTTGCCACTTCTCAGTCAACCCTTTCTGTTGGTTGATTTTTGTCTAATCTCTTTTTGAACTGACCTGAAGGAATGGTGGGTGCCTTATAACCCATTGAATGTGGGTCCTTTTTAAGTGTCCCAAAGCAGGTACAATAAGTTCCCCCTTTTTTCCTTTTGGCCACATTTCTTATGGATGTTGTAGAGTCCTTTTTCCATTTTCTTGCCCCTTTTTACTGTGCCTTCTATGTGTAATCTTGTTTGTCTTGGATTCTGGCTTATTTGTCCATAGGCTTGTTTTGTGCACTTGTGACGCATTTATGTACATAAGATTATATTTAAGGATTACATTTTGTGTAATTGAGCTGACACATCTTGTACTGGTCTAAGACCATAATAAACTAAACTAAGATTGTAAGTCAGTGCCACAGAACCCAGGGAAGTGACATCACAAGAAGCAAAGGCCATTGAGAAGACCATAGAATGTGTGCCATGAAAAGAAAAACGTTGGAAATTGCTTTCATAACTATACAGTCGATGTTGGGTTGCCAAGCGTTTGTCTGTGTTTGTCCAGTTGATGCTTTGGGAGGCATAACCTTCTCCAGGCTGATCTTCCTCACCCTGGCTTGCTGGAGGAAGTCCTGGGAATACCTCATTGCTTATGTTGTTGTGAATTGTTCTTAGTCAATCAGCTTCATGAGGCAGGCAGTGCAATCCTAAACCCCACGCAGTGTCAGCACAACCCTTAGTGCCCTCAGCTACGCCCTTAGCGCCGATGCGGTAAGGGCCTTGCTGCACCTGCACAGAGCCTCCCTTGAGCCGACTGAAGCCAGTCGGCACAAGGGAGGCTCCGTGCCAAGGTGGCACAGGGATTGGAGGGAAGGAGGGAGGGACGGAGGTGGGGGCGTGACTTGGGTGTGACGTGGGCGGGCTTGGGAGGTGGCCATATGGTCACTTCCTAAGCCCATCAGGGAGGCCGTGAGGCCCCGTTTTGGGCCGTGAGGTCTCCTCGGATCTCCGCCCGCTCTTTAGCGGGCGCAGTTCCAAGGAGCACATAGGGGAGGCTGGAGCACGCTCCCTTGCTGCAGGGAGGCTCCCGCCTCCATCTACCCAGCACTGGATAGGGCGCTGGCTGGCTGGCACTCCTACCCCAGCGCTAGGTAGGATTGCGCCCTCTCAGTATTTAACCATTCTCATGTGTGTGTTTAATGAGACCATTCTCCTTTAGTTGTGGCCTATTGGGATAATAAATGTATTGTAGCAAGTTTTTGTTTGCCAGCTGTATGAAGTTTGCTATCCTGAGTAGGTGTGTGTGTGTCTGTATCTATAATTGTATGTTTGCACACACATATCGAGGGGGGATGGAAAAAGCGGCATCCACTGCACACATCTAGTCCTGTGACAAGCCTAAAAGTGTACCAGCTAAGTGTGGTGATGGCGCCTATTGATAACATCCTCCTATCAACGCCAACGTAAGCCTGTGACTGTGTTGATGGCATCATGGCTTGTTATACATGCCGGTTACTTGGTTCTTGCCTTTATGCCCACTGGGTGCTGTGGGGTTTGGACAATCACCAGGTTTTCCTGGCTCCAGAGTTCAACTGCCATTTATTCAGCTGGGGGTTGGTTTGTATGGTGAACTGTGGCACCATGGAGGGGGGGCTAGCAGGAGCATAATTTTGGATAGGTAATATCAAGTGGGTGGTTGAAATTGTGCCTGCCTTTATCAAAATGCATGCATCTGCGTCTGATTTGTGGCATGCAAACCACAACTCTGTTGGGCTGAGTGTGTGCACATAAGGAGGTGACCAGAAAAAAATCACTGTGACTGATTTTTTTTTATTTCTGCACACTGAGTGCCTCATTGATTGTCATTCTGCAGCATGTCCAAACTGTTTGCACCTGTTGTACAGGTGTTATTTTTTGCTGATGTTAACAAGAAAAACTTCCAAGATAACAGTAATCTGTTAGTTCATCAGACAGCAGTGGGAATCTGCCATGTTCCTTTCAGCAATAATGTGAAGAGACATGAATGTTTCCCATCAGTGTGTGCTTCTGGTTCTTGTTGAGACCAGTGATTATTACGACTTGTAATTGCCTGGTTTGGAATTCATGTTGGCCCAGCTCGGAATGTGGAGCTGTTTTGCAAGTAGTGCTGCCCCCCCCCGTCCCCGAAGAGTGCTTTTCTGGTTCAGAATATTGGATGAGGTTCTGAACATGCTCAGTCAGCTTTCAGTTACTAAATCCACGTCCTTGATAGGCGGGGGCAGAAACTCTTACATGTGAACCCCTTTTGCACAATAATAGCTGCAGACTATGAGCTGAGAGCTTTTTGCATGCTTTCCCTCTGAGTTGGTTGTCTTGATGTTTCTTGCAAATGTTATGTATAGTGTGCCCTGGATATCCGTGGGGGATCGGTTCTAGGGACCCCCACAGATACCTGATTCTATGGATAATGAAATCCATTGTGGGGGGCTACACAGAGCCAAAGTTACTTATCTGGGTAACTTTGCCCAGCCCAGCCCTCTGGAAGTCACACGTGATCTCTGGGCCTTCTCAGAAGCCTCCCCATCCCCAATACTGGAAGGCACTTCCAGTTTTCCTGTCAAATTGCTTCCAGTTGCTTCTGGGAGGCCTTCTGAGGCACAAGGAAGCTGCACGAGGCACATAAATACCATCCAGGCACATAAATACCATCTAGTCATTACTAGGAGATGGTCCTGTGAGGCCCTCAGAGGGTCCTCTGAGGCCCTCCAGCCGCAGACTTCGCACCCATGGAGCCTCGCATCTTATCCAGACCCACAGATAAGGAGGGCCACTGTAACTGCTGTCCGTCACCCAGATCTAAGCCTCTCACATGTTCGAGGCTGTGTTGATTTTGGAATGGGGGAGCAGTTGAATTGCAAGCGATCCTCTCCATGGCTAGAGCTGGGAACTAAAATTCCTAGGGACCATACATTTTGTATGTATGGGGCAGGGGAGGCTGCTAGTGATTAGATTGTCTCTCACTATTGTCAATAGATTGGCAGGTGTCCTTCCATGTTCAGGCAGGAATCATTCAGCTATCTAAGGGAAGGAAGTGAAGCAGCAAATGAACTTTTCTTCATTTTACTCTTTGTAGAATTTATACAGCCTTCACAAGGTTTCTGAGATGAAATTGTCTGTTGCTGGTGTCTGTGCAGTGCCCGTGCATGCATGCATTTTAATGTTGGGCTCCTGCCTGGTGAGGATCTACTGCTGTCACATGTCAATCACTCCTGTCACATTTTGCCATTCATCGGTGTCTGCTCAAACCAGCCTTTCCCTTTCTCAAACCAGCGCATTTCCCAAATAGAAGAGGGGTGCAGCTGGAGGCTGCCCTTACCCATCCCCTGTCATTTGTTCCAATTCACTTGTTCCCATTCAGAATAATTGTCAAGATAGGGGAGATGTCAAGCTGTTTTTTTTTGTCTCTTGCAAGTAAGAGGCAAAATTAGCAGAGGAGAGAGAAATCTTCATTTGCAGACCTGGGATCCACTCAGATGAAGCATGCTCTCCTTTTAATGAAACCACTGAGAAATTTCTGGTTCAATTGTTTTAGAAAAAACAATAGGTTTTTCTAGGTTTGCAAGACTCATCCTGCTGCAATATTGGGGGAATAATTTCAGATTGCAAGGATTGGGGGCAGGGGCAAAGGGATTTTCAGTACTGTAGGAGACTGTAGGAGACTTTATTTACAGGAAAAATAAGACATGTTCCTTCATCTATTTATAAAAGGGAGAAAAGTTACAAACAAACCGCTTTTGTGATTTTGCTTGTTTGTGACCAGAGAGGTAGGTTCGCTTGCAGAATAACTGCAGGATAAGTGGTTGTTTCTGAAAGGGTGTCTCTCCGAGTTCAGCTGATCACAGCTGGTTTTGGTGAGGCAGTGTGCTGTAGTGGTTGGAGCACTCAAATCAGGGAGATTTGGATTCTAATCCAAAAGTAGCCTTTGGCAGTCTCAGGGATTAAAATAGAGTTTACTTTTGCCTTCTATCAGTATGCTATCAGTATCACATCAGTATGCTCCTGTCACTATAGGTGCACCACTAGAAGAGGACTCTAGTAGTGGCTTAGGTAAGGCATCTACTACTTGGGCCAAAGAAGATTTTGTAGGCCTTGCCATAACAAAATCAAATTTAATTTATTAAATGTTTTCTGGTTAATTGACCACACCTGAATCAGAGGTGGTTCAAATGCGGACCGTTGGTAGGGAAATTGAAACTGCTGTCCATGGTGGTGCTGCAAACTGACTTCGCCTAACAATAAAACCCCCGTAACCTTTTTTTTTTTTACTGAGCACACAGCTCAAGCCGTTGCAGGATCTTGCAGGGGAAGCCTGGGGGGGGGGGTTGCTCCTTGATTAAGAACACTGTGGAGAAAAACTCCTTTTTGCAGTTGAGGTATATACTAAAAAAGTAGGTGTTTTGCAGGCTTACACAAACCAAGCTAATTATCTTTCTGCACCCTCTTCAGTTAAAAAAGTCTGAAGGAGGATTTGCCTCTTTGACCTTTGAAAGATGTGTGTGTGGCTTTGTACCAGGTACGGCTGCAATCCTATGCACACTTTCCTGGGAGTGAGCTTCCCTGGATTCCTGCATCCTCCTCAGAAAGTGTTTATAGATGTTCTTGTGGTAGTGATCCATCTCAATTCAACTCTGTGACATAGGAGTGACCTTACTCCCCCAAAGGAGAAGTTGCAATTCTAATTTCAATATTTATGGGGATGGAATTATGAAAAGTGAAATATATTGGGAAATTGTATTCCTTTTACAGCCAACAGTTCATTTTCAAACCACTTTTTTCACTATGTTTCAAAGCTGATTACCTGTAACTGAAGTAAAGAGCTGCAAACAAAGTGGATTACAAAGTGTAGACCCTCAGCATACAAAGTATGCCTAAGTTTAGTTTTAACTTACAGTGTGGGGGGGGGGATAACTTGCCAACAATTTGAGAAAATGCCAAAAACAGTGATCTTTGCTGCCTTGGTGCCTAAAACGGGGTGACTCTAATGGTCTGGAATGGGACGTGGTGGCGCAGCTAGTTAATCTGCTGTTGCTGAGCAAGACTTCGCGACGGAGTGAGCTCCCGTCGCTTGTCCCAGCTCCTGCCAACCTAGCAGTTCGAAAGCACCTAAATGCAAGTAGATTTAGGGACCACTTCGGTGGGAAGGGAACGGCGTTCCGTGCGCTACGGCGTAGAGTCATACCAGCCACATGACCACAGAAGCTTGTCCTTGGACAAAACGCCAGCTCTACAGGCTTTGAAACGAAGAGGAGCACTGCCCCCTACAGTTGGTCACGACTAGACCATTTGGTCGTGGGGAAACCTTTAATGGTCTGGAAAAACTTCAGAAAAATCACGTGAATTTTTTTCACTGAAAAAAATTTCAAAACATTGGTGGGGCGTTTTTTTTTTAAACCTCCCACTTACAACTAGTCTGCGAACATACCAATGGGAGCCCTCCCAAGCAGTTGGTAGCCGAGAGGGTTAATGCCTCCGTTTGCCCGAAGATAACAGCTGAAGATCTGAAGGTTGTGAGCTCGGGACTGCTGGAAGTCGCTGTGAGTGGCAAACCTTGCAAACTGCGGCTGATTAAAAGCTGAGTTCCAGCTGCCTTGTGGGAGGAGGAGTGTGCTGAAGTCAGCTGCGTCTCTGGTGGGAGCAGGGAAGCCTCATCAGCCAGCAGAAGACAGACGGGTGGCTAAAGAAAGAAGGCTAAATCCAGAAAGAAAGATCTGTATGAGTGTTGTTCTTGAAAGACAGAACATTTCTGTAAATTGTAAAAACCTTCGGGTTTATGAATAAGAAGTCTGCCTATGTAAACCGCCTTGAGTTACAGTCATTAGAGAAATCTAGTGATCTTAAGAAAGGCGGTATTTACATGTATTTACATGTATTATTATTATTATTATTATTATTATTATTATTATTATTATTATTA
>JAJKFI010000217.1:948729-964747 GCA_029204185.1 Lerista edwardsae | reverse complement strand
TATTATTATTATTATTATTATTATTATTATTATTATTATTATTATTATTATTATTATTTAATAAAATTACCCAGACCAAATTCCCAAATAAAATTCCCCAAAGGCTGCAATCCTATCCACATGTTCCTGGGAGGAAGCCATTGTTAAAAGCCATTGTCATTGTTAAAAGCAATGATATAGGTTTACCCCAGTATCCACTAATTTGGTATCCATGGGCACCATGGATACTGGGATGCCCATTAAAAAGATTGGGAAACATTAAACAAATCTCTTTTTCACCTTGAGGCAGCAAAACCACTGTATCTTTAAAAAAGGCATCCCCAGTAGCCATGGTTTCAGGAATCCATGGGGGTGCAGACAATGGATATAGGGGCATGCCTGCACAGAGTAGTTGTTAGAAGTACAGATTTGCAATATTTCCCCAATATTGCAGTCACAAATCCTGGTAGCATCAAGTCTAATATACTAAAGTCTAATATACTAAAAATAAAATGCATGTTGAAATGAATGGGGACCCACCTGAAATTGGGTCATGGCCCACCTAATGGGTTCCGACCCACAGTCTGAGAAATAACTGGACTAGAGATTTGCTTGTCCTTCACAACAGAAAGGAAACCTGGGCTTTTCAGATTCCTGGATTTCACACTCGGTGGTTTTTCTGGAATTTGTGTAGTAGGATAGTGGAAAACACCCACCACCATGGAAGGAACAAAGAGGGCTGCTCTGGCTCTTCAAAAGAACATTGCTGTACCCTTTGCTGTTGATCCAGGCCAACTAAGGCACTGGGCAGCAGATTTGGGCACCGCCCCCCCGTCTCTCCCACTCTCTTCCACTGCTGATTGTCTTCTTCCAACTCTCTCTGAATTGGAAAAAGGAAGAGGGGGTGGGTGCAGAACAGGATGTGTGGAAGAGAGGAGAGGAGAGGAGAGGAGAATGGTGGCTGAGTGCATCAGAGACTGTCTAGTGCAGGGATGTTGAAATCTGCTTGCTGAAAGCATTCATGATGTCTGCTGGGGGCCTGGAAGTGAGGTCCTTAAGCGGACACTGACATTAAGCCAGTATGGGCAGAGATAAGCACTTTTTCTCAGTTAGAAATATCAGCTGCCAATGAAGAAAATATGCAAATCACAATTGCATTTTCAAGATGTGGCCCAATTTCCACAGGAAATTTCCCTTTCAGCATAGCTCAGCAACTGATGGGGCTGCTGGGACACCCTGAGGCAGTGGTGCTATCCTACCGGTACGCTGGGCGGGACATCCAGGTGATCGGCAGCCCGCCCGTCGCGTACCGCAGCATTACGCCATTTGTGTAACATTCGCAAGTGGCGTAATTGGTTACGCAACGGCGTAACGCTGCGGTACGCAACGGGCGGGCTGCCGATCACCCGGATGTCCCACCCAGCATACCGGTAGGATAACACCACTTGTCTGAGGGCCAGATAAAGAGCTTCCATAGGCCACATCCAGCCCCCAGGCCTGCTCCTGTCTGCTCCTGCTCCTTCTAACGCTCTCCCCCTCTTCCAACCCAGGGAGTGGGAAGAGCAGAGGCCAGCACATTACTGGGTAGCATTTTGCCCAGTGCCTTGCGTTGTCTTGTGCCAGCTCTGTGCAGATTTTTGGAAGACGTTTCAGTCCTGGGTCCATGAACTCAACCACTTTTAAAAGTGAAAAAGAATGAAAACAATACATTGAGAGAAAGTAGCACAAGCACAAACACAACAACAGAAAATGAGAAAAAGTAAGGAAGTAGAGGGGAAAATAGTATGAACGTATTTTTAAAATTCCAGGGATCTCTGCAACAAACGATGCTCCATAAGCCACAACCACATTCACCAATATAACATTCAGCAAAACGTCAGTGCTTGCCTAGCCAAGGGACGTGGGGGAGGGGGAGACGTGAAACTGGGCAAGAGGAAGGAAGGATGGACTCCTTTGCTGAAAGGCAGTTCCTGGTGTGAGAGGCTTGCAGCATCTGGCCTCCTCACGCTGGTCCCACTGAATTCCCCAAGGACGATCATCCTTCCCTGGCTGGCATCTAATCGCCTTCACCCAGGAGCTAATGATGACAAATGGCAGCTGCCTGCAAGCCAGACCCCACTGCAGAGAGGTGGCTGCAAGAGGCAGAATGGCCGCTGGGCCTCTGCCCTTGACCCCTTCTCCAAGGAGAGAAGCCTCCAGGGGCCGAACTCTTTCCTGCTTGAGCCAGTGCTGGGCTTCTGCTTGGCCTCACTCTTAAAATGAGGGGGAAAGGGACACCCACCACACTACACTCAGAAATGCGATTGCAGCAATATTTATTTGTTTATAATTAAAATTAATTTAATTAAAATATTTTTACCCGCCTTTCCTCTGCCGAAGCAGATATCCAAGGCGGCTTATAAATGTCAACTAAAAAAATCCAAAATATAAAAGACAATAAATAAAATCACAATCAAATGGATTTGATCAAATGGATTTGAGGAGGGTAGACTATTTACTATCCAGGTACTGCTACAGAGGCACAGGAGGCAGACAACCCGTCACCCAAATGCCAGATAGAACAAAAATGTTCTGCGCCCCCACAGAAAAGCCATGAGGGAGGGAATAGATCTTAATTGCCCTGGTAGGGAGTTCCAAAAAGGTGATCCTAATAAACCTGAAAACTACAGTCCTATCAGTTTAATCTCTATAATTGGAAAGCTGTATGCCAAATTGCTATTAGTCCGGCTCAACCAGTGGATTGCTCAACAAAACATCCTGGTGTGGAACAGATAGGATTTAGGCAGGGCAGAGCAACATTGGATCATGGTCTTATCATATCACTTAGCATACAAATACACTGTAAAAACAAAATCCAAACTCTTTGTCGCTTTCTTAGATCTCAAATGTGCCTTTGATAGTGTAGACAGGAACCTATTATGGTTGAAATTAGCACGTATGGGGGTTGAACCGAAATTGTTATCTCTCATTCAGGGTCTATATACTAATACAGCTAGCCAGGTAAGACTCTCCCAGGAAGGACAGATTACAAAAGACTTCCCCACTAATCATGGGGTGAAACAAGGCTGCCTATTGGCGCCTACGTTGTTCAATCTATTTTTGAATGATTTGGTCTCCCATCTTGCCACCGTGGATGGCCACCCACCCAAATTGGGGGCCCACTGGGGCCCATCTTATTATACGCTGATGATGCTGTCATCTTGTCCCGTTCCCGGTTGGAACTAAAAAGTGATCAACAAATGTATGGCTGAATTTTAACAAGTCAAAAATTATGGTTTTTGCAAGGTCCTGGAGACAAAGGAAGTGGCTCTTTAAAGATCATAGTATAGAGCAGGTTAAAACGTAAAAATACCTTGGAATTCTCTATGCCTTTAATCTCTCCTGGACGAGCCACCACAACATGGTGTGCTCCTTGGCCAGATCATCAGCCCAAGCCATGATTAGTTTCTTTTACAACAAGTGCTGCTCTTACGTCCCTGCAGCACTAAAAGTCTTCAATGCTCAAATGCTCTGCTCAAATTTTGTATGGGATTCCGTTGTGCATTAACACTTTCAACTTTTCCATTGAACAAATTCAAGCCTCCTTTTGGAGGCTTCAATACTAGGCATGCCCAAGTGTGTCTCCTATGCGGTGCTGTGCATTGAATCGTGACAATTATTGCTAGAAACGTTAGCATGGGTCAGACCATCTCAATTTTGGCTGAAAGTTTTCTATAATAAAGATCATAACAGTTTATTTTATTTATTTATTTATTTATTTGATGCATTTTTATACCGCCTTTCTCCAGATTTCACTGGACTCAAGGCGGTTTACATGGGCAGGCTGTTCATAAACCCCATTTTTCAATTGGGATTTTTACAACTGTTGTTCTATGTACCATTCACAGAACCCTCAATTTCTTCAGATGTTTCCTTTTCAATGTGTGGTAATGATCCTGGTTGCATTCTTGCACCTTCTGAGCCTTCACAGTCCACCACAGATCACACCTTGGCCAGTTCTTTTGTCAGCTGACTCCTCCACACTCCTCCCATTCCTCCACAAGCTCTGTCAGTGACTTCCGGTCTCCCATCCAAGGCCAATCCAAGGCTGATCCTGCTTAGCATCTTCAGGCAAAGGCAACAGCTCAACCTCCAGACCACACTTCCTGCCCTGTTTACTATTTCAACTTCTTAATGATCCCTTGTCGTGGTGAAGGGGTTTGAGTAGCTCAATGAAGCTTTGAACTATGCCATGTAGGGTTACCCAAGATGGACAGGTCATAGTAGAGAGTTCTGACTAAACGTGATCCACTGGAGAAGGAAATGGCAACCCACTCCAGTACTCTTGCCATGGATTACGAAGGTGTCCAGTATGCTACTGGGGAAGAGTAGAACATGAGAGTGAAAGTAGCTGGGCCAAAACCGGAAGGAAGCTCAGCTGTGGATGTGTCTGGAAGTGAAAGGAAAGTGGGATGAAAACCTAAAGAACCTTCTGATGAGGGTGAAAGAGGAAAGTGCCAAAATTGGCTTGAAGCTCAACATTAAAAAAAACTAAGATCATGGCAAACACTCCCATCACTTCCTGGCAAATAGAAGGGGAAGAAATGGAAGAAATGGAAGATGGTGACTGCAGCCATGAAATTAAAAGACGTTTACTTCTTGGGAGGAAAGCTATGGCGAACCTAGACAACTTAATAAAAAGCCGAGACATCACCCTGCCAACCAAGGTTTGCATAGTCAAAGCAATGGTTTTCCCAGTAGCAATGTATGGCTGTGAGAGCTGGACCATAAGAAAGGCAGAGCGCCAAATAATAGATGCTTTCGAATTATGGTGTTGAAGACTCTTGAGAGTCCCCTGGACTGCAAAGAGATCCAATTGGTCAATCCTCCAGGAAGTCAAGCCTGATTGCTCCCTGGAAGGACAAATCCTGAAGCTGAAGCTCAAGTACTTTGGCCTCATGAGAAGAGAGGACTATTTAGAAAAGACATGCTGGGAAAGATTGAAGGCAAAAGGAGAAGGGGCGGCAGAGGATGAGATAGAAAGTGTCACCAAAGCAATGAACATGAAATGGGGTGAACTCAGGACAGGGAGGCCTGGCATTAAATTAAAAGGGAGGCCTGGCATTAAATTAAAAAGGAGGCCTACTACAATTAAAAGGGAAAAAGAGAAAAACCCTCCTGGAGGGAATATCCAGCAATAAAAACATGAATCTAAAACAAGGACTTCAGCGCACAGACATATCTCTATCACCTCGGGCAGTATTGGTCATCAACACATAATCAGTGGTGTCATCCTACCGGTACGCTGGGCAGGACATCCGGGTGATCGGCAGCCCGCCCGTCGCATACCGCAGCGTTACGCCGTTTGCGTAACCAGTTACACCGCTTGCGTACGTTACACAAACGGTACGCTGCGGTACCACTGATTATGTGGTAATGACCAATACTGCCCGAGGTGATAGAGATATGTTTGCGCGCTGAAGTCCTTGTTTTAGATTCATGTTTTTATTGCTGGATATTCCCTCCAGGAGGGTTTTTCTCTTTTTCCCTTTTAATTGTAGTAGTGTCTGGTTTATATGCCAATAAAGGTTTTTGACTTTGACAGAGTTCCATAATTGTGGTGCCACTACTAAGAAGTCTCACCCATGTGTTCCCATCCCCTGAACTTGGGAGAAAGGTGGCACTTGCAGGAAGGCCCCCTCAGATGACCTAAAGGAATGTATGGGAGAAGGCAATCCCTAAGATAACCTGGACCGAAACTGCGAAGGGCTTCAAAGGGAAATACCAGCACCTTGAATTGGGCCCAGAAATGAACAGGCAGCCAGTGCAGTCGCTGAAGCTGCAGCTCAACAGTCAAACTGCCTAACTCCAGTGACCACTTTGGCTACCACAGTCTGTATTAATTGCAGCTTCCAAACTGTCTTCAAGGGCAGCCCCACGTAGAGTGTGTTACAGTCATCCTATTTTGAAGTTTCCTATTTCACCTATAGGCTTATGGATGCTGAGCTGTCTGTGACAGCTCAAGAGAGAGAGAGCTTGGGGTGCTGGTGGACAATTCAATGAAGGTATCGACCCAGTGTGTGGAAGCAATGAAGAAGGCCAATTCCATGCTTGGGGTAATTAAAAAAGGGGTTGAGAATAAAACAGCCAGTATTATCATGCCATTGTAAAAATCGATGGTAAGGCCACACCTGGTATATTGTGTGCTGGTCACCGCACCTCAAAAAGGACATAGTGGAGCTGGAAAAGGTGCAGAAGAGCGACAAAAATGATTACGGGGCTGGGGCACCTCCCTCATGAAGAAAGACTGCAGCGCCTGAGGGGGGACATGATCGAGACATACAAAATAATGCACGGAAGGGATAGAGTCGATAAAGGGATGTTCTTTTCCCTCTCTCAAAACACCAGAACCAGGGGGCATCCGCTAAAACTGAGGGTTGGGAGAGTTAAAACAGATAAAAGGAAGTACTTTTTTACCCAGCGGGTAGTTACTGTGGAACTTTTTGCCACAGGAGGTGGTGATGGCATCTGGTCTTAGATGACTTTAAGAGGGGAACACTCTTCCTCCGGCAGCAGGTAAAACCAATGGACTTGTGGGAGCCCCCAGCAGCCTGCCACCAGTCCAAATCTCATGCTGTAGTTTAGTGTCTTTGCAGACTTGACTCAGGCTCTGAAAGGTGTGAGATGATAGCAGTACAGACCAACCCAAGTGACAAAGTGGAGTGTTCCAAAGTTTGCTATTTCATACTGTGTGACTTTTCTTTCATCCCTAAACGAAGCATGACCTGTCTTTGGATTGTGGGTTTTCCCCCCCAATGAATTTTATCCTGCTTGTCATGTCCCATCCCTGGCACGACTCACTACTAACCCACTACTCTCCCGGGGCGCCTGAGGACCGGGGAGCAGCTGGGCAACACACCTGCCATGTTTTGCATTTTTTGCATGTTTTGCATCCTTTCCTTCTCCTCAGAGTGCCCTTCAGATTTTGCTCAAGGCGCCAGGCTCTCTAGACCTGATAAGGTGGTTAGACCTTTACAATGTTGTTCTATGTAAATATAGAATCTTTCAGACTCCAGCTGTTCTCCTTCAGGGCTGTAGCCAACTTCTTAGCTGTAGGAACACTCCGAGCTTCTTGTAGGAAAGCCACACAGGCCATGCCGCGGGGCTCAACAGCGACTCCTCTCTGCCACCAAGGGTCACCACTGCTTAGCAGTGACTTCTCTGGTCTCTCCTGGCTGAACCTGCATAGCTTCCGGAAGTCTTTGAACAGCTCTTCCTCCATCAGGCTGGCTACAGTGGTGTGGCTGGTCGCCTGCCTGCTTCCTGGTCAGTATTCTCAACTGGGCAAGATTGATGGCACCTGGCTGGGACAGGCAATATTCTTACCTCTTGCACGTGTGGGAGAGTGCAAAATTGACAACAGCACAAGTATGTCCAGGAAACGTGTGACAGATTCGGAAGTGAAGCTTTAACCTGGGTGCTCATGTGACAGCTCTGGCAGATATTTCTCTTCCGCCTCTTTCCCCCCAGAAACACGTCCAGCCTCATTGCTGGTTTGCTGCAGAAGCCCCAAGGCTCTGCCTAAACGCATTAATTCCCATGGATTCTCTTTGTTTCCTCCGAACATATGTTGCAATCTGATTGTGTCTGTGCAAATCTCTTTGTCAACCATTAATGGCCCCTTTTCAATTCTATTAGCGTAGCAGCTGTCGCTCCAGATTTTGGATCACGTCGGTCAATGACGCCAGTCCAAGGGCTTGAAATTGCCGTTGTCGGCGTTCATTGGCGGGTGTCGTTGTGGCAGTGGATGTGGGCCAGACTGGCAATAAATGAGCAGCCACCAAGGCGAGGAAACAGAACCAGTCAAAAGGGAAACTGAGGTGGCAGGCCTTGTTTGCGCTCAGTGGTGGCTTTCTGTGGGAGCTCAGGGAGACCTGTCTGCTTGGGCGGCAGAAGTTGTGTGACTTCATCACAGGCAACCAGCTTCTAATGTCACAGGTTCAAGTCCCATAACCTCCACTTAATGTTTTAACCTCCACTTCCCAAACTTTTCAGCACTTTTTGAACCCACTTTTTGAAATGACACCCTATTGGGACCCACCTATTGGGACCCACCCAACTCAAAGTTGAAAAAGGGGGAGCTAGAAAGAATGTATTCATATTTTTTGTTTATGTAATTTTTTTTTAAACCTTGATGATGGCAGTCCTAATGAATACCCTCATGGCTTGAGGGTCTTAAGTGATGTGACCCAGGCATCACTTGCCCCCACTGTCATTGTCATTGATGGATTTGGGGGGGAAAAAAAGATGCTCAAACATTCAGCTCCCTATAGTTGAATGCAAACTGCAGATGCTCCAACTATAGGAATTCTCCCTATAGTTGAATTCAAACTTGCAAACTGCAGATGCTCAGTTTGCCCAGCGAGCAGCGGCGATGCATGTCGATTCAGAGTGGAGTTTCACTGAGTTTGAACATGCTGCTTCCCAGGGATGCATGCAGGACATTGCAGTGGCCACGATTGGTGCTGGCTGGATTGGCACCTTAGTTGATTCTCAGAGTGCAATCCTCACCTGGATTTAGGCTGGCACAGTTAGGCCAGTTTCATTGGCACAAGGACACTGTAAAGTATGTTCAGACCCCTCTCGGAGTCAGAGAGGCCAGCACACAGACATGTGCCATCCAAATGTGCTTTACGGGGTCCCTTGTGCCGGCCAAACTTTGCTGGCCTAACTGTGCCAGCCTAACTCTAGGTGAGGATTGTGCTCTTAATCACAGGAAGCCAATTTTAATGGGGAAGGTTATGGGCACCTTTGTGAAGGTATTTCGGTCTTAGTGTAATTGGGAATGAAAAACCAGCTCATTAATGAAGGAAAGACTGTTGGCCAACTCCATCAAGACTGTTGGCCAACAGTTTTACACCATCAGTTTGTCAGTCTTGTAGTAACATAGTTTTGGATTATGCTGCAAGACAGCCATTCTCCTCTTCGGCCTTTTTTCTCTTTTGAACCCAGTGAGTGGGAGATCAGAGGAGCTTCAGAAATAAAAGTGTCCCCTTTCACTCAATGGGTCTCTAATCTGGGCTTTTCGTATGTGGCAAACTAATTGGTGGTGTTGGGGTGTAGCTTGCAGCCCTGCCTCTAACACACGGACTGAAATGGAATAGGCTCAGGAGGATCTTGCGGCGAAATGTGGAGATGGTTTTGGATGCCACAACACACTGGTTAGAACTTCCAGGATGAATGTGACTGTCTACATTCTAGGAACCAGTGCTGAGTCCAGAAGCCAGTGTGGCTAAACAAAAGTGCAGGCCAGCAGTCTCCTGGGTCTCCAGCATCTGTTCGTGGTCTCCCTTTGTTTCAGAAGCCACCTGGTAGAGACAGGTGGAGACAAGGTGGAAACCATCTCCTTGGCGTCCAAGGACTGGTTGGCCCCGAGATCAAAGAGCCTCTTTGTATAAATAAATATGCTGCCTTAAAAGAGGAATGAAGAGGCTCTTTGATCACAGCCACAGACATCAAAGCCCTCCCTCCCTCCCTGGTCTTTACTCAGCCATTCTTCACTCCCTGGTCTTCACTCAGCTGAAATGGAGCGTTTCTGGGTGCAGGGAGGTGTGTCAGAGCGACGCACGGGGGAGGGGCGACATCCTGAGGGTGCGGTATCAGCGCCAGCCATAGGTGCACTCAGGCCTCCGTTCAGGCCTGGGTGAAAGGCCCACCTAGTCCAGCTTCCTGGATCTCACAGTGGCCCACCAGGTGCCAGCATCCTGTTGCCACTCCCCTGCATCTGGCATTCTGAAGTAGCCTATTACTAATGTAAGGAGGTTGTACCCATCATGGCCTGTAGCCCAAGGTGGACTTTTCCTCCAGAAATCTGTCCAATCCCCTTTTATTTTTAAAGTAAAAGCCAGATGCCATCACCACCTCCTTTGGCAAGAAGTTCCACAGAATAATTACCCGCTAGGTAAAAAAGTATTCCCCTTTATCTGTTCTAACTCTCCCAACACTCAAGCTGTCCCCTGGTTCTGATGTTGTGAGAGAGGGAAAAGAACATCCCTCTATCCACTCTATCCATCCATGCATAACTTTGTATGTCTCAATCATATTCTCCCCTCAGGTGCTTTTTTTTCCTAGACTGAGGAGCCCCAAATGCTGCAGCCTTTCTTCGTAAGGGAGGTGCCCCAGCCAATCATTTCGTCGCTCTCTTCTGCACCTTTTCCAGCCCCACTCTCTGCTTTTTGAGATGTGGCGACCAGAACTGTATTATATGCAATACTCCAGATGTGGCCTTATCATCGATTTCTACAAAGGCATAATAATATTGGCCTGAGGAAGGATTTGTGCTTGGTTGTTATAATTCAATACAATGTTTCCTTGGCTGGTGGTTTTTTATAGAATTAGGGCACTGGTCCTCAAACTGTGGGTTGAGACCCACTTAGTGGGTCATGTCCTGATATCAAGTGGGTTGTGGAAAGCGGGGAGCAGCCATCTTGGAAGCTGCAGACCGTACTCTTGCTATATTCCTTTTGCGAGTGTTAAATGTTTAAATTTTCAAGTGAAGGTTTTTTTTTTAATTCTTTTAGTACTGTGCTTTTACATACTATTTTGTCTTAAACCTGCTTGCTATCAGGGATGTTTCATAGCTATGCAATTGCTGCAGTCCAGGAATACCAATTTGCTTTATGCCAATTTGCTTTATATCAATTTGCAATTTGCCAGGATTTATGCCACAATGATGTCACTTCCTGCTTGCTGATGTCACTTCCAGCTATGATATCACTTCCAGGTTAATGACATTACTTCTGGTGGGTCCCGATACAAGTGCCATTCCAAAAAGCGGGTTTAAAAAGTATGAGAACCACTGAAAATTAGAGGGATATACTTGGGCCAGTGGGTTAATTCTTCCCAACCCCCACAATGCTTTGCCAATAATGTTGTAGTGCAGTGATTTTCATCATTTTTCATCTCTCAGCACATTGAGAAGGCACTGAAATTGTCAAGGCACACCATCTGTTTTTTTAACAATGCACACCATGGGGCTCGCATTCCCCAATGGCTACATAAATTACCCTCCCTCACATTGTGGCGGCACACAAGCAGACCATCTGCTGTACACCAACGTGCCCTGGCACAGGGGTTGAAAATGGCTGCCTGCATGCTTTGGATTATGCTGGAAGGCAGCAGTTCCCAGCCTGGGGTACGCAGACTTCCCAGGGGTACTTGACAGGACCTTTAGGGGTGCTCAAAGAAGAACTGGATAATGGCGGAAAAGGCAGGTCTGCATTGGCGTTAACAGCAACTGTATTAATTGCAAACACTTTGCCAATATGTGGGATGCAATTTATGGAAATGGGCTGCCAAGGTCTAAGCATTTCCATTATGGAAATCACTGCTGTAAGGTATAGACTTGCTAGCACTCTACTCTTCTCCTCATCTGCTTCCATTGCCTTTTCCCTTGCGGATCCAGGGAGAGGAGCGGGTGCCAGGGTGCACCGGCAAGTGGGTCTGCCTTGAGGCCCCAGGATGCCCTGCCTGGCCTGGAGGCTTTGCAGCCAAGCGGAGTCCCAATTCCTTCAACCGTGCCTCAATTCTCTCCCCTTGAATTCACGGGCCTGTGCTGGTTGGATCACCCTCAGAGCGCAATCCTATCCTGTGCTGGATTAGCAAGGCCAGCCGGCCTGTGCCAAATCCAACACAGTACTGGGGAGGCTGGAGCTTCCCCACGGCAAGGTCACCTTTGCTCCCTTACCGTAGGGGAGGCTCTAGCCTCCCCAATGTGCTACTCAGACCTGTACCTGCTAAACAGCAGGCTCTGAGGAGCTGCACAGCCTCCCAATAGGGCATAGGATTAGGCCTGATGGCTGAATCCCAAACCAGCACGCATCCTGCCCCCAACCTCCCCCCCCCGCCAATCTCATGCCTGGACGGACACGGAGTCTCCTTGTGCCAGCTGGCTTCGGCCGACACAAGGGAGGCTTCCCGTCGGTGCGCTCAAGCTGATGCTACTCGCAGTGTCAGCCTGACAGCTCTAGCTCTGGCACAGGGGTGCCGCTAGTGATGTAGCATCGATGCAACAACGTTGTGGCGGCACTACGGGGAATGTAGGATTGCGCTGCTGCTGCTGCTGCTGTGAATCACATTGAAAGGCCCGAGTGTCCTCCCACCACCTCTTCCGCAGGCTGGCTCCAGTCTCATTAATGCGGCCGGCATCTCCCCCCGACCTCTCGTTTATGCCGTCTTGTTGTTCACTGGGTTTTTTCCTTTCAATTTTGGGTGCTTCGCTCACTTCCCCCCCTCTCTCCCCTCTTCCCCAAAGCCACTGAAGCTTATCAGGAGATGAAAGATTTGAAGGACATGCATAATTAATAGCCTGGCGTTATGTTAATAATTCAATTTTGCCACCGCCGCGGCATTCTCCAGGTATGGCCTTAATTTTGCAATTAGGAGATACAAGCAGAAGCCGTTGCGCCTCGCATGATTAAGGCTCAGGTAGGCGGAGGGGAACGGACCTGGGGGGCCAAGCGAGACTGTGTTGGCACCAAGTGTTGGAGCGAGACTGAGCTTTGGGGGGATTCTCAATTGCACCTGTGCCCTGAGAGGCTTCTTCATCACTGCTGCGGCAGGAGTCAGGACTGGGGGGCATGTTTGTGCAATCTTTTTTATCCTGGGGGGGTGACACTCTGGAAAGAGGCAGGGCACTGAAAGAGGGAGCTTGAAACACAGCCCCCCCCCGGTGAAGAAGTGGCCTTGCTTCCACCGGATCCAGTCCCCTTTGAACAGGATCCAGCTCAGCTTCCAATATGAGACCCCCACCCATCTGCCCTGCAAGAGCTTCCCCTCCCAGTAACAGAAGAAGCCCCACATGCAGGACAGAGTTTAGAGACTGGGATTCACTGGTAACACCAACTGGAAGGGGGTGTGATGTCTGCTGGATGTTTCAGTTGCATTCTAAAAAATTAAAAACCGCTATTGGAGGAAACAATTTTATGCCTGTATGGAATGAATAAATTCAGATTCACTGATCCATTCCTTGGATGGCAAGGAGAAGTCACACGTGCACACTGTGCATCAGAGTTTTGAAAGAGTTACTTGTGATTTAAACCACCACCCCCTCAATTTGAGCAAGCAGAGTGCTGAAGAGTCTTCTTGCCTGTGAGGCTATTTGGTCTCCCAGCCACAAGTCACTCCCCCCTTTCTGCTGTAGAAGGCCTTCTGGACCTCCTTGCAATTGAGGAGTGGTTGTGATGGGCCCCTCCCCATTGCCTATCAACCCCCCCTTTAGAAAGCTGTGTTCTCTTGAGGGAGGCAGGAGGGAGGGCTCCACCAGTCCCCAAAAGAGACCCTTATTTGCTGACATGCTGCAGACACACTTTGCTCAGTGAGGCCGTCACAGGTGTTGGGTTTTCCGTGGTATGTCTCAGAGCCGCACACTCTCTGTGTCAGCAGGCCTTTGAGTGTGCAGTTCTGGTGGTCCTTGCTGGCCCACTGTGATTTCCACGGGGTCAGCCTTTGGTATGGCTAAGGGGGAGGCAGCAGGATCAGTTGCCCTGGGCACCATGCTTTGGGAGTAGGGGGTGCCCAGGAAGGCCTCTGCATCCTTCAAACCACCTTCTGGACGCCACTGGGCGTGGGGGTCTGAGCATCTGGCCCCCAGGAGGGGGGGACAAAATTTGTTTGTCCCCAGATGCCAGGTCCCTTAGCTAAGCCACTGACACCTGTCAATGCAGGCTGGTGTGCAGCTGGGTCGGGGAAAAGGGGGAAAAACCTCCCTAAACGTCATCAGTTGGCAGCTGGAGACTCAGAAGAGCTGGCAGTGGACTGACGGTCATTGCCCTGAGCTGCCCTGCCCGTGAGCCAGAGGGAGTGGCAGAAGGCAGCAGCAACTGACCAGCCAGGCACACCCATCTCCATCAGATGCAAGTGCCAGTTTGGGGCCTCACAGTTTTCCTCATTTGCTTTCCCATTTCAAAAGAGCCTGGGTAGCAGATGAGGAAGTGTGTGGAGTGGTGCCTTAAAGTGCCCCCCAGGGAGATGCACGGGGGCTTCCTGACCTCTACACATATTATTTTATGTCCCCAAGGCTCTGCCTTTTTTAATGGGGAGTGGTTAGAGGAGGCCTGGGGGCAGAAAAAGGAGGAACGAGGTAGGGGCTGTGTTCCACAAGAGGTCTGGCAAGAGGGGAGATCAACTGGCTGCTTCAAGTGCAAGGGGCTGGGAAGGGGCATGTGTGGTCCTTGTTATGATGTGCACATGGTGCCTCCTGAAAATAGCTTTGAAGGTTTCTCAAATGCTTCAGAAACCTGCAAATCCTGTTTGGCCAGAAACAGAGGCAGGGAGATATATGAATGTGGGCTACCACTGGCACCTCTCTTAGCTGCCGCACATAACCCCTGGGCTAAAGCTGGATTAAGGCCATTGCATCATTCCTCCTCCGGATGGCTGCAATCATGGCATGATAAACCGGCACTTCTGATAAGGTATTTTACTAAGCTGAGGTTGCTTCCACACTGCTGGCATCCCATTCAGAAAAGATCCCCTGCAATTTTAATTGGAAGCTTCCTCCCCACACCTTCTGCCCCTGATTGTTTCCTGTTCAGCAGAAAATGTGTCAGTAGTTCATTCCTGATCAATTTTCCCTTAGTCACTCTGACTAATTAGTCAGTTCCTGTTTTCCCATGGGGAAACTTGTTCTGTGCCCTTGTTATTTTTTTAAATTGTTTTCATTCTATGAAGTAATAGTGCTGTTTCACTATAAAAGAAAAAATAATGAGCGAAAATAAGTAATTAATGCCTACCCAGAACAGAAAGAAGTAATGATGTGGCAATTAAAGGGCAATTCATCAGGAATGTATCAAGGGTTGAACAGAAAGCAATTGGAGACAGAGGAAGCTGTTTCAGAAGCGGCAGCTTCCAATTAAAGAGGCAGTTGCTCTAAAAATCCCAAGTGTCTGCGGTCCACATGGGGCCAGCATTGAGCTCCTGAGAAATTGCGGCATACTCTAATGAAAAAGTAGAGCATTGTGCAGTGACGCCGTAGGGTCTAGTACTGTGGTTCCCAACCTTTTTAACAGTGGGGCCCACTTTTTAGGTAAGACAACATGTTGGGAACCCCCCTAAGTCCAGACGTGATGTCATTAAGCAGAAAGTGACATCATTGTGCCAGCAGGGCTGGAAGTGATGCCATTGTCATAATCACACTTTTTTTTAATGTCGCACGTTGTACTCATAAACACGTGGAGAAATAGATGGAAAATGAGAGAGAGAGCCTGCAAAATGTCTAATCTTGTTGCTGCATTCTGCAATAGCTAAGCTGGGTGATCAGTAAAACCATGTGTGTATGGGTTTTTAAAAAGATTCTTCTGGTGTGAGTTCAGATTTTTTTGCATGATTTCCAAAGGAATTAATACTCAGCACAGTTCCTATAAAAACATGTATGTAGACTACCATAGGTTACCAAATGCAACAGTTGTTTTAGCTATGTGGAAATAGCTTGAAATTTGTTTTTAAAAAACCCATTTCTATTTGGAGGTTTTCTGAAAATGTTATTAAAATGCAACTTTCTAAATGGGTGGGTTTCATGACCCCCTGATCATCAGCTTGTGACCCCCAGCTTGGGAACCTCTAGTATTAATTGTGCAACTCTGGGTTGCGTATAGTGATAGGAAAATACAGTAACCTCTGAGTGTTTGTCTTGTGCTGCAGCCAGTGGTCACCTTGCAAAAATGCTGGGAGCCTGCCCAGTTGCTCAGTGAGGAATGGGGCAGAAGGAAGGGCCTGCCAGACTAATATAAATAAATAGTCTTTAACACCTCTGTTAAATATCCCACGGGTGGTTCTCAGGCCCTGGTTCCTTCAGCACTGAACTGAGGTTCCTCAGTCAGAGTGGCTGAAACCTGGAGATAATCTTCCTTGAAGGAGAAGCAGCAGCAAGGATGGGCTTCACTGTAACAGCTTCACTGACCCTTTTCATTCTTACAATTTCTTTTCCTGCCCCCACCCACATCCCCCCTTTCCATCTCCAGTCATTCCAGAAGAGTTACTGCATTTAGTGATTGCTGCCCCC
>JAJKFI010000217.1:900516-943729 GCA_029204185.1 Lerista edwardsae | reverse complement strand
CACAGTCTCTTGTGTGTTGCCCTTGGAGCCCCCTGCACCTCTCTTTCCCACCCAGTCACCTGCAGGCCCTCAAATCCCTCTCTCAACTGCTGCACTGGGAGGAGGCACTGGGAGGAGGGAATCTCTCTCTCTCCCTCCCTCCCTCCCTCCAGCAGGCATCTGTAACAGTGGTGGGGGGGGAAGAAGCTTCCTTCCTTCCCCCTTCTGTTGCCACAAGCAATAATGTGGGAAGTGGGGGTTGCCAAGAATGGCAAGTCCCACAGGGGACCGATGGGAGGGTCCTCTGCCTTGGTCTGAATCTGGCTGCCTGCCCACTTACTTACTTGCTCACTCCTCCATTGGCTGCCTGCTCGCCTCCTCTGCTTTGTTCTGGATGTCCCTACATTAAAGAGGAAGTATGGAGGAGAACCTAGCCAACCTAGCAGTTCGAAAGCACCTAAAAATGCAAGTAATAAATAGGGACCACTTCAGTGGGAAGGGAACGGTGTTCTGTGCGCTACGGTATAGTCATGCCCACATGACCACGGAAGCTTGTCCTCGGACAAAACGCCGGCTCTACAGGCTTTGAAACGGAGATGAGCACCACTCCCTACAGTCGGTCACGACTAGACCATTCGGTCGTGGGGAAACCTTTACCTTTTATGGAGGAGAAACGGGGGGCTATGGCTCCAGTTTGCGTCCAACATTAAAGAAGAGAGAGAGAGAGAGAGAGAGAGAGAGAGAGAGAGAGAGAGAGAGATGCTTCTTGCCTCCTTTGTCTGCAGTCCCTGCAATTTGCATTTTGAGCCAGAAGGGATATTATGCGAGGCTCTGGCTGGGCCCCCTGATTCTCCTTGTGTTGAGTGCTCTGCCCAGCCTCAGCTTCTTGAGAAAAACTCCTAGAGGAATGGGAGTGAAGATTCTCCTGACTCCAAAGCCTCCTCCAGTTTCCTTTGCCGCTTTATCTCTTACAGAGCACAGCCCTTGTTAAGCAGAATGTTGAAAGAAATCCACCACCTTGGCACATACTTTTTTTGTTGTGGAATTTGTGTCTCCAGCCAGGAGAATGTCTTCAGAAGGGCAACATCCCTCCTCACCTTGACTCATCCAGATTTTGTCTCTGCCGAGCGCAGGCAGTGGTCCCTTTTGCTTGGGGTTAAAAGACAATAAATGCTGCCACCGAGAGACAACAAATAACGTGGACAGTCCAGGCAGTCCACGGATGGCCTGGCTGAATTCTGGGGCAGTCGGTCTCATTGAGCAGCTGCGTCGTTCTGAATTTCTAGTTAGCAGCCTGACATTGGAGAGCAGCAGCCAGGCTTCCAACCAAGGAAGGACGACTCCTGGACTGGATGAACAGGGGGATCAGACTCGGCCAGGAAATGGACTTGCACCCCAGGGGACTTCCCTCCGGGGAGAGAAAAATGGGCTCTGTGGCATGGACAGACAGGACTCTAGAATGCAGTTTTTTTTTTAGTGCAGGTACCTTTATTCCTTTAAAATCTGGACATCTGAAATCCAGATTTTTGTCCAAGACTTTCTGCCACGTGTTCCCACATACATTCCCTCTGCTCTGTGGACATTGTTGGAAAATGTCCAAGAGGCCACAGACACCCCAATGGGTAACAAAAGAGAAAGAGGAAGCATTTTGCATTATTATCCCGATTATCCCGAAATCCAGGCAGTCCCAAGCAGTCCAGATAAGGGACACTCAACCTTTATTACAAACTAGCTTTTTGTTACCCGGCGTTGCCCGGGTGTTTATATCTCCCATCCCTGACCCATCCCTGACCCATCTCCCAATTTTGGCCATTTTCGACCATTTTCACCTAGGGCCCCCGTGCACCCCCGCGCACCCCCACCCCCGGGGGCGGTCAGGAGGCCTGACCCCCAGAGTGTCCGTTGCCAGGCTGGAAGGTGCACATCGCTCCAGGCGCTCCAGGAGGGCATGGCAGATATAGTGTCTTGCACCCCTTCCCGCACTCCATGCCGAGGGGGGGGCGAACCCGGACTCCGACGGTGTCAGGAGCATCGCCGCTCGCTCCAGCAACCCCGGAAACTATGGATGCGACGCAGATTTTGGCCGTTTTCGACCATGTTCACTTGGGCCCCCCGCGCACCCCCACCCCCGGGGGTGCTACGGGGGTCTAACCCCCGCAGTGTTTGTCGTCAGGCCACAAGGTGTACGTGTGCCAAGTTTCGTGTCGTTTGGTCCAGGCGTTCCAGGAGGGCATGGCGGATGTTGTGTCTCGCACCCCTTCCTGTCCGCCACGCTGGGGGGGGGTGAACCTGAAGTCGCACAGCATCGGGACCATCGCCACTCGTCCCGGCAACCCCGGAAACTATGGATTCGACACCGATTTTGGCCATTTTCGACCACTTTTGCGCGGGGACCCCCCTGAACCCCCCTGGGGGTGCTAGGGGCCCCCGACCCCCGCAGTGTGGCCAGGCCACAAGGTGTATGCGTGCCAAGTTTCATGTCGCTCGGTCCAGGCGTTCCAGCAGGGCACGGCAGCTGTTGTGTCTTGCACCCCTTCCTGCCCCCCACGCCGAGGGGGGGTGAACCAGAACTCGCACAGCGTTGGGAGCGTCGCCACTCGTCCTGGCGACCCCGGAAACTATGGATTTGACACCGATATTGGCCATGTTCGACCGTTTTCAAGTGTACCCCCACCCCCGGGGGCGCTAGGGGGGCCCGAACCCCGCAGTGTTTGTGGCCAGGGTGCTAGGCTTCCGCATGCCGAGTTTGGTGCCAATCGGTCCAGGCGTTCCAGCAGGGCATGGCGGACGCTGTGTTTTGCACCCCTTCTTGCCCCCCATGTGGGGGGGGGCAAACCGAGATGTCAACTGCATCGGGAGCGTCACCACTCATCTCGGCGACCCCGAAAACTGTGGGTTTGACTCCCAGCTTGGCCGTTTTTGACCGTTTTCATGTGGGGACCCCCTCGGACCCCCACCCCTGGGAGCGCTAGGGGGGCCCGACCCCCGCAGTATTTGCGGCCAGGCCGCTAGGCTTCCACATGCTGAGTTTCATGCCAATCGGTCCAGGCGTTCCAGCAGGGCATGGCGGACGCTGTGGTTCGCACCCCTTTTTGCCCCCCACGTCGGGGGGGGGGGCTGAACCCGGACTCCAACGGCATCGGGAGGGTCGCCACTCATCCCGGCGACCCCGAAAACTACAGATTCGACGCCGATTTCGGGCGTTTCCGATGATGTTCATGCGAAGACCCCCGCGTACCCCCACCCCCGGGGGCGCTAGGGGGGTCTGACCCCCGCAGTGATTCCTTCCAGGCTGCAAGGTACATGTGTGCCACGTTTCGTGGCCGTGGGTCAAGGCACGGAGACGTGTATAAGGAACATACACACACACACACACACACACACACACACACACACACACACACGTCCATTTTTATATATAGAGAGGAGTCATTTCTCTCTCCTGACTTGCCCTCCCTGCCAGCCAGTGGGATTTTCTCCCAAGGCCTCTGCAGTGGTTGGGGGGGGGGGAACCTTGTGAGGGTAGCTGCGTGCTGGGAGGGGTCACCCAGGCATGCGAGTTACCTCTGGCACAGTGGCTGGGAAGCATCCCTGGAATTTTGTCTGGGGGTACGTTTCTTTTGGTCCCATTCCCTTCTCCTGGATCATAATTTCATAGGCTCATTCAATCATAATTCTGTGAATCATAATATTTAAAACTAATGTAGGCTTACACAAAATGTGAATTTTTGCCTTCACACAATACAGTGGAAACCTCAATATCCATGGGGATTCTGTTCCTGGAACCTGTTTCTGTTCCTGGATTCTGTTCCTGGATTCTGGCAGAATTTGGGGCCCACCCCCACCCTCCAAGCCCAACCAGAGCTGTACTCCGGTCAAGTCTGGAAGGTTTTCGGAGGCCTGCAGAGGCCCTGTGGGCTTCAGAATTACCGTTTAAGCAAAAAAAAAAGAAAAAAAAGAGCACTTCCGGTTTCCGACACTGTTCCAATCAGATTTCGTGGGTCCAGGGGAGTCCTGGATTGTGTGTGCAGCATCCATGGATTTTCAAATCTGTTGGTATCGAACCCGTAGATATTCCTGGGGCCCCTTTTTGACTCTGAACCCAGTTACGGTGCACCCCTGCACCCTGCACTCTGGTGAGATCAGAAAATGTCAGATCCCAGGAAATTTTGTGTAATGCAAAACTTTTAATTTTCCTTGACTGCCTTAAAAATGACCCCCCCCCAATGTTGTGAGTGTACAAAAATGGTAAACACTTTTCTGCAAAAAAGGCAGGAAATACATTTTGGAGGGGGGACAGGAGAGAAGAGACTGCCTCGTCTAGGCATTTGGCGGTTGAGTCGCACTCTGTGGGCAGAAGCCTTTTGTACTTGATAACTTAAGGAAGCCAAAATTACACCAGGGAAGGAAGTATCTTTTTAATTGAGACAATTAGCAACAAACGCTTCCCTGGCATAAAAGCTGCGTTCCATAGAAGAGCCAGAGAGGAAAAGAGGGGGAGGACTGGCTGTGTAGGATACCCCGGGAGTTAATCACTAATTTACAAAGAGCTGGTATAAATTGCTGTTAATTAGCTCAGTCAGTGCTGGCTGCAGGCTGCTAAATGAGAACCTGCTCCAAATGGTGAGATCAGAAATCTGGAAGGATCAGATTCCTCCCCTCCCCTTGCGCGTGCACATATTTTAAGGGGACAAGTACAAGAAAACAGGTGTGCTATAACTTTTGGTAGAGTACAGGTATTCCAGCACATTTGGCATTAAATTACCTTTCCAATGATATATAACGTAATGGTATTATTCATACTTACTAAAGTTTTCATGATTTTGGGCACTCATGTCAAGCTCAGCTTTGTTGCCCCCCTAAACCTTGTTGCCCAGTGCAATCGCAGCCCTGCAGCCCCCTTAGAGGCCACTGTGCATGCCTCTGTTTTGACACCACAAATGAGCATTTTGTTTGCATACTGAAATGGGAATTGGGTCTTGGAGGCATGCAGGCCGGTTCCTGTGGGGTTGTTGTTATCAGCCATACCCCCTGAAGTTTGGAAGATTCCCTGAGTGGAAGAGTTCTGCACATTCTATGATGCTGCCAAGCCAATCAGAGCCCCACCATAGCCGACAGCCTACCGAGCTCTTGTATTGGTAGTTCCTGATTTTTGCAAGCAGTCTCTGGCAGATGACTGGGTAGGGGGCGCAATCCTACCCTCCACATAGCACCGACATGTTGTTGCGTTGATGCTGGGCTGCCACTCAGCGCTAGAGCTCTTGGGCCAATAGTACCAGTAATGGTGGCCCAAAAGTGCTGACAGAGAGCCTCCCTTGCACCAGCTGAACTCGGCTGGCACAAGGGAGGTTCTGGGAGGAGGGAGGGTGGATGGGTGGGTGGAACTGGGTGGTGTGGGTGTGCTGGGTGGTGTGGGTGTGCTGGTAGGCCCCATCCAAGGCCCCATCAGGAGGCCGCATAGCCCTGTTTCAGGCCACGCAGCTTCCTTGCTTCTGCTCCGGCTAAATAGCAGGTGCAGATCTGAGGAACCCTACAGGGAACCCTCCCCTGGGGCAAGGGGCCTGCCGGTCTCACCAATCCAGCACTACTTAGGATTGCGCTCTGAGACAGGTTGGCAAGACCTGTGTGAAGACCTGCTGTGAAGACTTGCTTCCCATTAGAAGGGGAAAAGGGGTTGATATAAGCAGAGCTGTAATGTTCTACCCCAGCACCCTGGGGCAGTGACATCATGATCCTGCCGATTTGTGCCCCCAAGAGAGGAGGGGGGCACGATCGGCAGTGCTTCCTCCTTTGGGGACAGCTTGGAGAAGGCTGCCTCTGCACTGAAAGGAGGAGCACCCTGGAGGAGGGGGTGCGCAATTGCCTTCGGCCTTCCTGCCACTTGTGGTGGTGAAGACAGTCTCCTCCATCATGAGGGTGGAGCCTGGGGCTATTCCTGCGCCCCTGTTTATCACAGCGCCTGGAGCAGGTGCACCTCAGGCTCCACCCCCCTTATGGTTCTGGATATAAGGCCAGTACAAATGGTGTGACACACAAAGTCAGTCTGCAGTGCTTTGGCTTGCCATTTGCTTACAATGCACCCCAGCTGAGCCCCTGCTATATGCCCCCCTTAAGGTTCAATGGCTCAGACCTGGAGACGAGGTGCCTTTTCGGTTGTGACATCCACACTTTGGCACACTTTGGCACATCTGTCCTTAGGAAGCCTGCCTGGGTCCATCTCAGTTTCTTTTCAGGGCCTAGTTAAGATTTCTCAGAGGGATTCTGGAATGTGATGGTGATTATGGATTCTGACGGCTGAAATGTGTGATTCTGTAGTGGCTGTTTTCCTTCACTGTTGATTTTTAATGCCATATTGTAGTAACTATTGTTAGCTGTCTTGGATGTTTTGTGCAAAAAACAGTGTGGTATCAACACTTTCAGCAGAGAAATGAAAACAAGTGGCAAGATAGCAAACTGACCAGCACCACCAAAAGGGAGGATTCTCAGGCTCTCCTAGAAGAGACACAGGGAACAGGGACCAACAATTCATTATGATAGAAAGTTGCACTAGAAACTGAGCTGCAGAACTCAAGATGAGTTTTTCAGTGGCTTTTAACCACTGTGCGCCAAACTATTGTGGCACCGCTGCAGACCTTTCACAACATTCCAATGAAGCACTACACTGCTTGCTTAACCATGGTTAAGATATACAACTATTCTCAAATTTCTTCACTATTCCTTAAGGGGAGAAATTAAATGCTTACCAAATTAAACTGTGAACCCTTAGCACTGTGGTCCAAAAACAAACCATGGTTACACCAAATTTAGTAAATGTTTACCAGATGTAATAACATGACATTTACACAACAATACTATTATTTAGCTAGCAGAATTATTATATATGCCCCAAACAGGGTTAGGGTTAGGGTTTGGTTTATATTATGAAAATTTACTATTTTGGGGAAACAAAAACATTTTTTAACTGTCAAATACTTTACAAAAATGATGAGAACTCAGCATGTGGTTATCACTTTAGGATTATTAGGTGATCTAAAATTTGGTGAACTTTTACTATTTTTGGGAAATGAGAGTATTTTTTTAGGAATGTTTTCATTAAATTTGGTGATTCCTTAAACATGAGCCATTGCTTAACTGCAGAAATTCCTTGCTAGAGCAGACTAAAGGCTACCCCTAGTCTGGGCTTTTCCTTTTTTTCCCTTTTTTGCAAGAGTCTCAGAGAACAGGATGGTTCTGAGGTCTACATTATTCTCACCCCTCTTCTACATGGTTCCTGCAGAGCTAAAGATAAGGAACCTCAGAAACATCTGAATAAACCAGAAAAAATGTACCATGTAAGAAAAGCAATGCAAAAATTTATATTTTATTTTAATTCAAAAATTTAAAATAGCTCTCAAATTCAGTAAAGTATGCCGAGACACAAAGGATAAGCCTCATATACAGAGACAGGATAACTTAAAATTGAATATATTTGCAGACAAGCCAGCTTTATGTGTAGAATACATATTTACAATTAGGGTTTGTGTGTGTATGTATGTGTGTTGTTTTTTTGCTTTTTCATTTCTTTTAAATGGAAACCATATTTATACATTTTATTACATTTACAAAAAAAGGCTGAATCTTCCACTACTCTTTACTACAATAATGAAAAAAGAACATTTACATTGTGTCTTTTTTGTCCCCACTGTACAAACCTTTTTCATAAAAATATATCTCTGTACAAAAGAATTTTTTTCTTTTTTTTCTGTTAAACTGTAACGCAAGTCCGATGGGCACTGGAAATGAGATGTCCCAGTTGCTTTTTGAAAGCTGGACAAGACATCAAAAAGTGTCTTCTCCCTCCCCCCTTGACACCCACCCACCCCTAGTTAACAAGCGAAAGGGGAAGTTGAGGAAGAACCGAGCATCGAGGGGGGGGCAGCGCCTGCCTCACCCTCTTGGCTGGAGATGGGAGGTGCACTTCAGAACTTTAAACTGGCTGTGGCTGCAGCGATGATCACGGCGACTACTCACCCAAGGATCCGCTGCATGGTGGAAGGACTTGGGGACCACCTTTCGACTGTGCACTCACTTCTTGGGATACTCTTCAGCAGTCCAGCTAGGCCTCGTGTGACTGAAATGTGAGGCCTGGGAAACATCAGACATTGTGAGATGCTACCAGTTGCAATGGCCAAGTGGTCTCAGAGGGAAGCTTGTCCAGCAGGACTGTGTGCCAAGGAATCTTTGCAGAGGTTGGGAGCAACTCCAGGGCTCTGTGAGATGCATTTTGAAAGCCACTGTTCTATTGCATTCGCTAAGTGAGGTACAGGTATCCCATGGTTTGCTATCCACAGATACCATGAACCTAATGGACACCTATTAAAAGGATAGGGGAACCATGCATAAATCTCTTTTTTACCTTGTTGTTCCATGGATGTTCCCCTATCTTTAAAAAGGCGTCCTCAGTATGCGTCCCCGTGGTTTCAGGTATCCACGGAAGAGTCTGGAACAAAACCCCAGCCGATACCAGGGCAGGCCTGTACTTCAGAAATGGGGAGGGGGCAGCCCGAGCTAGGAAAACCCCCGCTTCAGCCATCATGGAAAAAGCACAACAGTCGCTTAGTGCATTGGTGGAAGGTGGCACATGGTCCAGCTGGTGGCCAGCAGGTTCTGCAGTGGCCCCAAGGCTGAAATCGGGCAAGACCAAAGCGAGCCCAGGACGGCAACCTGGGTGCAGGTGGGTGCAGGTTGCTTCAAGTGTTGTTCGACATGCTACGTCTGTGGCACCTGCTGCGGTGGAAGAGCTCCCCGGAATGGCTGCCTTTGGAGTTGTGATGTTTTGCTTCTGTAAAAGCTAAAAGGTGGTGGCTTGATCTCCTTGGAGCTGATTTGGGAACGTGAGCTACCTACCCTGCCCTTTTCTGATAAGCAGTACTTTACCTCTCTTGTTCACCTGAGTAAAGGATTTCACATCTGTGCTGTTCTCTCAACCACTTCTGAATGGAGGTGCTTCTCTGTTTGAAAATCAAACAAAATCCCTGCCTGTAGAAAACTAGTTATCAGGATGAAGATTTCTGATTAGCTTTCTCCTTGATGTGCTTTCCCCTGTGTTTGGGGTCTCACCGCCCTGGATGAAACCTGCTCCTTTCTACTTGGTCCCCAAGCTGAGAAGCAAATGATGGCAAGCCCCTCTCTCGCTGCATTCTCTAGTCATTCTGAAGTCCTGCCTTAGACATGGTCACTTCACCCAAGCATGTGACCCAAGCACCGAATAGAAATAGGATGAGGAATATGGACAGGAGAAATTCACTAGCAGAAGGACTAAAATGGTTAACAGAAGATGAACATTTAAATCCTCAGGGAATTGGCAGCAGTGATATTTTGCGAAGCAAAACACATGCCTGGAGTGAGTTCCCAGGTTGGCTGCTTTCTGCATGAATGCAACAACAAGCTAACACGGTCAGGGGCATGTCCAGCAGCTGGCTCCAGAAGTAAACTAGGGACAAGATGCAGACATGCCCAGATGAAGCCATGCTTCTCCTCCGAACACGTACAACATTTAAATCTTTCCTGAACATGGAAGACAGGAGAATGATCCTTAACATCTAATCTCAAAGCAGACTCTGCCCCAGAGTCCTTCAGGTCTGTTTTGCAACTTGCAAAAGTCAAATGACCGTGGAAAGGGAGAGCAGGATCCGGCTAGACTGAACTGGTTCTACACTGTAGTGATTCCAGTGGCAGAAGGTTATGCATATGTTAACTCCCCCACTGAATCAGGATGACTTAAATCTGGTGCTCTAAGTTTGTTTAAGCAGATTTATTTATAATGGGACAGCCTTAGAAGAACGCTCAGCCCATGTTTTAAACCCATGGCAAATGCCAACTCAAAGCTCTGTTCCTGTCTGAAAAAGGTCTCTTTGACCCAGTTCATGGCCACGCGGTCTGGGGATGCAGCCCCACCCACCCATCCCTGGGCTGGAATCCCCACCGGCCTACCCACTCACGCCTAGTTCCTCCCTAGTTCCGCCTGCCCTCCCGCTCCTGGAACAGCCCTTGTGCCAGCCAAATTTGCCCAGTGCAAGGGTGGCTCAGTGCCAATGCTCTCCTGCCATCGGTCTGAGTGCTCTAGAGCTAATGCAGGTGTGCTGGTCGGTGCCCCTGCATCGGCACTAGTGATGTTGGGCCAACACTAGCACTAGCATTGGTGCAACGTCATTTCTTGGATTGCGCCCTGAATTATGTTGGAGTATATTGATAAAAATATTAGCCCCTTTGGATTAGCCCCTCTCGTTGGGGTGACTGGTGTTTCTCTGGACTGTGTCCCTGGGATATATTTTTCTGCTGTGACAGAATATGAAACCAGCAGTGCCATGTTAATCTTGTGTCACGGGTGGCTGGCAGACCAGTGGCTGGATAGGTGTCCATTGCTTAGCTGTTCAGGCTGTATTACATTCTAGTCAATTAGTTGCAGGCAATAGGCACTACCAGCACTAGGCCACATTCAGCTGTTATGGATGCTGCAGAGTGGCTTAACAACTCTTAACACAATCGGAGATTGTTGAGAACGTTTGGAGAACGTTTCTGTTGCTAAGTGACACACAACACATGTATGCGTATCTGTAGTGGGAGATTGTTTGCCTTTCAACGTGGACAGTGAACAACTTAATGGGGTGGAAGAGAGAAAGGGCAGGAGTAGTACATGCAAAATAATAAAATAACTTGAGAGTTAGGCTGGCACAGTTAGGCCATCAGAGTTTGGTCGGCACAAGGGCCACTGTAAAGTGCGTTTGGACCACTCAGGGAGGATGGCGCACGTCTGTGTGGCCTGTCTGACCCCAAGAGTGGTCCAAATAAATTTAACGGAGGCCCTTGTACTGGCCAAACTTTGCTGGCCTAACTGTGCCAGCCTAACTCCAGGTCAGGATTGTGCCCCAAGTAGCCCTGACCAGGGGAGCAGCCCTGCTACTCTTGAGTGCTGAAAGGGGAAGAGCAGAGGGAGCTGAAACAGCAAAATGGTTTTCGGATCAAGGTCTAAATACTGTGCAAGGAAACTAAAACAGGCCCTAAACAGCTGAATGCTCAGCACTAAAAACTGAAGCTGAAACGCTTCTTAGACTTCAGCCCCTAGCGTTTGTCGTTTTTAGCTTTTTCGTTCTTAGTTTTTGCTTTTGTTAAGTTTAGTTTAGCCTTTCCAATTCCTTTGTTTTTTTATTTCCAGCTTTTTAGCCTCCGTTTTTAGTGCTGAGCATTCAGCTGTGTAGAGTTTGTCCAGTTTCTTTGCACAGTATTTAGACTGCAGCACAGAGCCCGAAAACCCTTTTGCTGTTTTAACACTGATGAAAAGTATGTTCATTGGGGGAGCTCATGTGGTGGTGAAGGAATTCACACGGCACCTCCTTTGCCTGGATCAGGAGCAGTCAATTCAGAGTGGCCGGTAGGAATGCCTTACGGTGGACACTGCTGGGCTCTGCTCCCCTTCACTCTGCGTTGGGGAGAGGGAGGAAGACCCCCACCCACCCCTCCTGGGTTCCAGGAACTGAAGGCTGAATTAGACATGAGGAGAGACGGAGCAGCTTCCTTTGGAAACCTCTGGCCCCAATCCCAAGCCTGGTGCCACGTGCTACCTCACCTGACCGACAGCCAGCGATGCTACATGTTGTGTTGAACTGGGCGCCAGAGAGGAAGGGAGCAAAGAGACACAGAGCAGCAACAGAGCTCCAAGTCTTTTTGTGATGTCTAATTAAGCCCGAGCCGATGCTTCTCTTTGTTCCCGCAATGTGAAGAAGCCGTAGCTCAGTGGCGGAACACATGTGCCATGTGCAGAAGATCAGCCCTCGGCCTCCCAGGAAGCAGGTCTGGGGAAAGCAGCTCCTGCCTGAGACCCTGTGCAGTTCCCAGCTGCATGGACCAGTTTGCCCACTTGGCCCACGGCTGTCAGGCAGCAGAGCTGCTCCAGGTCGCAGGAGGAGCCTCAACTTTAGCAGTTGTGGGAAAGGGGTGCTGGACTGGATCCCAGTTTGTAGGACAAGGACCTCCTAGGCTGGTTTTGCAGAGTGGGGTGACGGGTGGGTGGGAGCCGCATCCCAGAATGCCAGAACCCCAGGTGGCAGCCTGGCTGGCATAAAACTGGTGGTCCCCAAGGTGGTGAAAACAATAATTTGGTGGTGCCGGAGACAGTTGCCGCTTGTCCCACAACTACTGCCACAATCCACGAAGTATTTGATGGGCCAGGGGGTGGGATAGCGAAATGCCACCTTTCCCCAGGGTCCAAATACTCCAGTGCAACATGGGGAAGATCTGCAGTGACTGTGAAAGGCAGTCGGGACCTCCCAGATTGCTTGCTCCTATTGGGCCGACAGCAGCATCGGGAGAAAGGCGCTGAAGCTCTGGATCCCCGGTCAGTGTGGGTCAGGGCGAAGCAGCAGGTGGCAGCTGTGGCTTGAAAGGCAGGGCTTGTGTCGGGCATCGGGTCCGGAACCTGAGCCAATGAAAAGCGAAACTAGTAAAGCAAAGGCTAAGAGTCCAGGTGGAGAGGGCTCTTGAGTGGGCTGTGTGAAGGGGAGGCGCACGAGATCTTGCAGCAGACAGTCCATGGAATTTGGGGTGGGAGATGGGAGCAAGGTGCCAACCAGTGAGGGAAACCCGACTTCTTGATTTGCTGTTGCTGTTGGATGCAACAGACATCCTTGTCTGAACTCTGCATCTCTCAGGCCGCCTCCGTTGCTGTTACCTTCTCTAGCCTGGCATTTCCTCCTGTAACCAGCCGGGGAGGTCCATGCCCTCAGCTTTTCCCACATTGCCATGAAGCTCTCCCCAAAAGATGGCACCAGCACCGAGCGGCAGGGCGGCCTCTGGGCAGCCACCACCAAGGCCTAATGTTGGCAAGGATCCTCTGGGAAGTGGCTCAGAGATGGGGGTGCATATGTGTGGGGCAGGGGTGGGAGTTCCATTCCCCATGCCCTCAACACAAGGGCCAGAGCAGTCACTTTGGTTGATTTGATTATCAGCTGCAGGGCAGGGCAGGCGGGCTGTGAAGACGCAGAGCATTGGCGGACAGCAAGGCAGAGTCTCCCCTTCTCTTCTCCTCTCTTCTCTCTTGGGATCAACTTCAAGGCACCAGATCAGCTCCGCAGCCCCGGCCTTCCTGGGAGAGGTGACCATGGGCAAAGATGAGCCAGGAGTGATGCTGGACACCGGCAAGACCCCTGTCCCTGGAGAGTGCTGCAGGGAGAGAGGACCGAGGCTGGGTTCACACTGGGAATGGTTGGCTTTGGCTTAACAGACGACCCTGCGAAGTCCCAGTGTGTTCTTCCTTAATGAGCGTGTTTCTATCCTGCCTTTCCACCCTTAAAGGGATTCTTAGGGTGGCTCTGATCACCATCATACCCCTCCGTTAATAGAATAAGAACCCCACAGAACACCAACGGTGCCAGCAAATCCGTAGACGTGCAAAGAGAACTGTGCATCTAAACATGTGTTTTTTAAATCTGGAGCAGGGAGTTCCACAGCCCGGGTGCCCTCCAGGAAGAAGGGTCCTGTCCCTTCTACCTTAGACTGTGATGCAACACCAACCAGGGTCTCTGATCAGAGGTAGGCAGGCAGGTGCCTGAGGAAGGTCTGGTTCCAAATCCTTCAGAGCTGTCCCAGATCATCCGGGACTTGCCTCTCAAGGGACTTGCCTCTGGGAGTCCTGAGTTTGTCCCACTTTGGACATGGCTGCACTGTGAGGAGCTCCCTGTTACATGGGGATGACAGTGACTGTGTGCATGGGGGGGGGCTGGTTGCATGGGAAAGTGCAGCAAAGGCTTCGCTAAAGAAGACAGCACTGCTGGACGGCACGGCGTGGCTGGCTGTGCCCACAGGCCAGGTACTTACTGCGCAGGGCTGCCAGTGCTATACCGCGGTGCACACGGTGCTGACTGCAAACTCCGCCTCGTTGGCCATGATGTCCGTTGGCTGCAGGTTGCGGTCGTACATGGGGTTTTCGAACGTTCCCCGCACGTTGGTGTTTTCGTGACCAGCGTAGCCATTGAACGGCACCTTCGGCCTCCTCCTGTACCGAACAAGGAATCAGAGAGTCCTGCAGGGCTCCTTTGATGGGGGTGGGGCGCCCAGAATGGCTGGCGCTCATCCAGCCCTGGCGGAGAGGGGGAATGCCAAGCAGGTGCTCCCCGCCGAGCAGAGCGTGGGCCAGGTTTTCACCTGAGGCGGTTTCCCCTCCCCTGCTCTACTTCTACTCAGACTGGCAGACCAGCTGAACCCGAGTTTTAAGAAAACCAGGCAGGTGCCTGGACCCCGGGGGGGGGGGAAGTCACACCAACTGCATTGCTGATGGTCTCGCGCTTCTCACTTTGCTCTGGGGGTGGGGTGGGCGGTGGGGGCGGGGCCACGTTTTCGGCTTACCTGTGTTTGTAGAGATAGAGCACAAACCCTGCAATGATCAGGGCAATGAAAGGCACAAGGATGGCGGCTGCCACTGAACTGCTGTTGGACGCAAATGGGTGTCCCAGGGAGTCGGGGTCCCGCTCCATGACGCTCCTGTCTGAAAGGCAAAGAGCCGTCACAGCAGCGCACTGCCCAGGCTTCAGCACTTCAGCCTCACCGCCTGCTCCTCCGGGTGGCGTAAAAAGGGCTGCGGGGCCCTCCAGTGCCGGCCGTGGGGATGCTGGGCCAGCGCCAGTCAGCACGGAGCGTCAGCGCCATGAAGCAGTCCACTGGCAACGGCTGGCAGAGAGCATTTCCGCTGGCCCACAAGGAGGCTTCCCAGGAAGGGTAGGGTGGGGGAAGGGAGGTGGAGGGTTAGGGTGGCCCGAGGGCAGGACTGGGCCCAGGAGGGGGACAGGAACAGCTGCCAAGTTTGCTGCTGAATCCTGAGCCCCTTCCAAGCCACCAGTCTCGTTGGCTCTGCATCTGCTCAGTAGTGGGCACAGATCTGAGCGGACCCACCGGGGCCAGCATTGCTCGACAAAGGGGAAGGGAACCGGTGTTCCCATGCTCCAAGGAGGCCTGTAGCTGCTCTCTGGCCCTTCTGGGAGCCGAGAGAGGCAAGGGCACGTGAGTAAGAGCGGATGGAAATCTCAGAAGCTGGGACAGTCTCGGCATTAGACGTCTGCTGCCCTAGAACAGTGGGGAGGCTCTGCACAATTCCTTCTCTCTCTCACCCCACAACTAAGAAACAAGAATAAACGAAGCACATTTTTGAAAGTAGCAAAAGAGAATTACATGCAATTATTCAATTTGCCTAATTTATGTGAAAAAAATTAGCTGATACCTAGGAACCCTGTAAAAGAATGAGACTAGGTGATCTTGGGGTAGACTGGTCAACACCAGCTAATTTGGATGGCAATCAACTATAAAGACATTCCTTTTCCAGCAAGTTGGAAGAGGACCTCCCCTTCACTTGCACACAGGAAAGCTTTCCACTTCCAAGGCAGGGGCTGCTGCAAAGTGCATGATCAACATCTCTTGTTTCAGGCACATGAAAATATATAAAGATTTAATCAGTTAATTGGTTGAAAGTCATTTGATCACAGTAGGGCAGACACCTGAGTAAAGGAAAAAGCACCTCAAAAGCACTGAGGTCGGCCTTAGTTGGGGCACTGAGGTCGGCCACTTATTGTTGCTAGGAAAAGAAAAATCAAAGCACACCTGTTCAATTTAAATGGAGCATCTCCCCTCTGCTGCAATAAAATAGTGATTGTCCATGCAAATATCAAAGGAGCCAGATGGAAAGCAGGCGGCTTACCTAGCCTCTGAAGGCCAAATTGCCCAAACCCTTTGCCATGCACAAAGCCCTGGTAAACAAATGTCCCACTTGATGACTCTGGAGTGACCTGTGTGAAGAGAGAGAGGAAAACGGATTCTAGAAGCTCCTTTCCAGTGACCTCAGATTTGGCTTTGCAGGAGGGGTCTCACTCAGAAAGAGACTGCGCAGGCTGACTCCGAGCGCAACCCCAAGCACCATCCCAGCACTGACCCGGCTGTGCCAATGGGCCACGGACTGCATCCTGAGGCGGAGGCCTCGTTTGTTCCCTATCTTGGAGCGTCATTGCCCTTACACCTGTGCTGGGAAGTAGGTTAGGACCGCGGCCTTTGCTGATCATCTGCTTTTGGGGAGAAGGTCTGGGATAATTTTTGAGAACATACAAGAGGGGCTGAGGCCAACTTGTCCGTCTGGAGTTCCACATTTCCTCCCAAAAGTAACCAGGAAGTTTACAATCTCACAGTAAAATGATTTTACAGACTCTTTTTTTTTCCAAAGCAAGTCAGCACCCAGCAGGGAGAAGAGAGGATCTGTACCTTTGGTCCTCACTGAGAAGAAACAGCCCCACTGAACCGGGTCGGGGGTCGGGGAGTTGGTTTCATAATTCCCATAATATTGGTGGACAGAAAGAGGCCAGTGCAAGGCCAACAGGACTGTTATGACACTGGCCCTCCTGTCTCCCAATCGCCCCCAAAGCAACTATTCCCTCCCCGCTCCCCCAGTCCCTCAACTCTTCTGCCCTCCAAACATTTCAGTCAAACTCTGGGCCCTTCCTTGGATGGGCCCAACACACAGAGTGATCGACTGGTTGGCGTGGCTGCTTACGTGTCCATCTAAGGCCCACTTATCGTTCTTGAACTTGTTCATGAAGATTTCCACCGGTCCCGTAATTTGGTACACCTGGAGGAGGAGATGCACATCTTCTCTTTTGTAGATGCCTGCAAAGATAATCCCGCAAGAGGCTTGGATTTCCAGTATGTTGTGACTCACCAGAAAAACAGACATGTTTTAGGACAACATGAATAGCAAAGATGGCAACACCCTAGTGATGCTGGGTGCTCAGAGAGCTCTTAGGGCTCCTTTACACTGGGCTTGCTCTTGATTCTGGAGTTTTCCATGCTCTACAGAGCTCATCTACACGGGCAGCACAATCCTACCTCTCTCCTTGTGTCGACACTACGTCACAACATCGATGCAAGGGGCGGAGCGCTGACGCGCGGGCGCCAAGCAGCACCCCCACATCAGTGCTCCAGCTCTGAAGCCGACGCTACTCATAGCATCAGCTTCAGAGCACTGACAGAGAGCCTTCCTTTTGCCGACGAAAGCCAGTCGGCGCAAGGGAAGCTCCATCCCATATAGGGTCGGGGATTGGTGGGAGGGAGGGAGGCTGGGGGTGGGCTTGGGAGGGCTTGGGAGGTGGCCATACGGCCACATCCTAAACCCGTCTGAGGGGCCACGCAGCCCCAATGCAGGCCGCATGGTCTCCTCAGATCTGCGCCCGCTCTTTAGTGGGTGCAGATCCGAGAAACACATTGGGGGAGGCTGGAGCCTCCCTTACGGTAAGGGAGCAAACGCTCCAGCCTCTCCTATGCAGCGTTGGATATGGCGCTGCCGGGTCAGGCTCGCAGTAAGCCACAAATGTCCGCTTGATGGCTGCTGGCCAGATGTCCCGCCTGCAGCAGCTTCGCAGGTAGACACCACCCCTACTTGCAGCCAGAAATGGCTGCGTAACCACCATCATTAGCTGTGCAGGACGGACCACCCCACTTCCAGAATATCCAGGCCAAAGGGGTAACTGACCACCCCTGCCCCGCTGCAGAGGGGGCTGCCACTTTACCTCATAGAATCATAGAGTTGGAATGACCTACAAGGTCATCTAGTCCAACCCTCTGCCTGTAGCAGGAAATCCTCCTAGAGCATCTCCAGCAGGTGCCTGTCGAGCCTCTGCTTGAAGGTCTCCAGTGAAGGAGATCTGTTCCACTGTCAAACCGCCCTTATCACCAAGAAATTCTTCCTGATATCCAGCCGGAATCTCCTCACTTGCAGTTTGTACCCCTTGGACCTAGTTCTACTGTCAAGGAGAACAGATTTGTCCCTTCTTCCTTATGACAGCCCTCTCAGTCTTCTCCAAGCTAAACATATCTAGTTCCCTCAACCTTTCCAGCCCCCTGATAATCTTTGTTGCTCCAATTTGGCTGCAGCTTTCTTGAATGGAGGTGCCCAGAATTGGACACAGTACTCCAGGTGAGGGCGCACCAGTGCAAAGTAAAGCGGAACCACAACTTCTCACAACTTGGATTCTGTGGTTCTATTAGTGCAGGCTAAAATGGCATTAGCCTTCTTTGCAGCTGTCTCACACTGTACCTGACACCTGCAGCTCCACACCGCTGTGGTCTATCAGGGTGGCGTTCACTTTACTGGTGACAGGGTCAAAGCTGGTGACAGACAGCATGGCCGGCTGCTTCTTGCCCATGTACTCATAAGAGCCTTTCCAGAAGGAGTTCTTTGCAAACACATCTGGGGGAACTAGAAAACAACACAAGGCAGTTGGCAACAATGGGGAGGGTGGGGGACCCTCAAGTGGTCCCAAACTGCCTAACTGTGGGTTTCATAGAATCACCTCCACGCTGCAGTGGCGTGCCCCGGGGCCAGGATTACACCTCCATGATGTACCCTTGCTACAAAAGCATGTCCTGACACATCAGCATGTGATCAGCCCCACCCCTCATCTGGTGGGGGAGAGGGTCGCACTGTGCCACTCTTGTTTCAGAAGATGCTCTAAAGGTTTCAGTCCTGAAGGGCAGACAAGCAGTACCTGACACTTTGGGGAGAGGCGGGTCCCTCGCAGTGCCCACTGGTCGTCCGCTGGGCCGGACATCCGCTGGGGAAGACACGCAGAGCAAGGGACAAGAGGAGTCAGGGTCCAGCCACACAGTTTCAGCATGGGGGGGTGCAGCGGGGAGTGTGAGCGGGGGGTGCAGCCAATAAATTTAGACTGGCAGTAGAATTCAAAACAAGCGTAAGGAAGGACTTATTTACGCAGGACGCAATTAAATCACGAACTCCGAGAGGCAGGGTGGTCCAGCGGTTCTGGCATTGGGACTCAGACCTGGAGGATCCAGGTTCAAATCCCAGCTCAGCCATGAAGCCTCCCGGGTGTCCTTGGGGCCAGCCACTCTCTCCCAGCCTCACCCGCCTCACAGGGTTGCTGTGAGGGCAAAAGGAGGGGGAGGCATTATGTGCTCCACTCTGAGCTCCTTGGAGCGGGCGGTGTAAAAACAAACAAACATGGAAACTAACTAAATTCACTGTCACAGGGAATGGCCACCTAGTTGGTTTCTCTAGTTGGTTTCTAGAGAATCTGGTTTCACACCAAGTGGGTCTATCAATATAGCCTTGTTTGCAAGAGAGGCCTCCCAGACTCAGAGGGAGGGTGCCCCTGAGTACCAGCAGATGCAGGTGTTGGTTTTAGGTGCTGCTTGTGGGCTTTGCACATGATTCTGACCAGTTATGGTCAAACTGGGTGCTGAACCAGGGGGGGCATTTGGTCAGATCTGAAGAGGCAAGAAGTGGTTTCATTACAAGCCTTTGGGACGGAGAAGCTGCTGCAGTCGTCACCTGCCCTAAATCCACGGGGTAGTGAAAAATATGAATGCAAACTGGGGGAAAAAAGAGTAGAATAGTTTGAGAGGCATGGGACATGCGTACCCAGACAAATCGGGGGCTTCCCAGTCCAGCTGCCGTCTGCTTTGCAGGTCCTGTGTTCCGATCCTCCAGTGAGGTAAAACCCTCCCTGGCACGAGTAGATCAAGGTGTATCCCAGGGATGGCAAGTCCAGAGCACCCACATTGGTGTGGGGTGGCGTCTCTGGCTCCTTGCAGTTGTGAGCTGGAATGACAAGAACAAAAACACCCTGAAAAGCCAAGATGGCGCCCGTCCACCTAATCCAGCCAAGTGACTGGATCGGTGGAAGCCACTTCTACTGAGCCTGATCTTCGAGATCAAGGTGTCAGTGAGTTTCCAAGCGGGTTCACCAGTGCCTTGTGCCTTGGGTCCCTGTGGTAGCTTGCCAGAGAAGGGGCCTCACTGGAAAATGGCCAGAGGGCGATGCAGGGCCTGGGTGCCTTGATGCGATTGGGTTCGACCTACTGTGCAGAACAGCTGACATGCATGTTCTGACTCCTGGGTTGGAGCTTAGTGCCACTTACAATGCAGTCCTATTCATGTCTTCTCTGAAGTAAATCACACTGTGGGGCTTACTCCCAGAGAAGTGTGTACAGGACAGCAACTTTAGTTGCAGAACCAGCTGCTTTCACATGGCCAGTCTCAGCTTATCCACTTGGACAAGCCGTTCCCTGGCCAGCCTGCTGACGTCCAAGCCACCAACTCTGATTCAGAATGTGTGAATCACCTTAGTGACTCGTTGCACAGCACAATTTAGCCCCCTACACCTTCCCCCCCCAGTCCTTTTACAGCCAGCTGTGGGCCAGAAGCTGGCTGAGTGATTCCCATGGAACCCGGATCAGGAGACTCACGGATGCAGTCTGGCTGAATGCCACTCCAGGTCAGGTTGAGGAGGCAGGTTCTGGTGGTGGAGCCTTGCAACAGGTAGCCTTTGTGGCACTTGAAGAAGACGACACTCCCAACCTGTTGGGGAGGGAGAGCGGGCGTTGGTTCTTTAAAGCCGACATGGTCACGTTTCTCAGACTTGGGACCAGGCGGCCTCCTTTTCCAGGACATGTCCTACATTTCTGTCCTGGGCAAATTTCAAAGCGCCCTACATTTCAAGGCTGATAAGGGGCACCAGCATCGCTTGCTTGCGTGTTTGGAGAACTACACATGTAGCAAGTGCAAGCCGGTTGCACTGTGGGAAGAAAAGGTGAGAGGACTAGAGGAGGAAGTTGCTGCCCTTTGCCAAATCAGGACAGCAGAGGAGTTCCTGGATACAACACGCACTGAACTTCTCCAGAGGGGACCACAGGAGGAGACCACCATTTTGAGCAGTGAGAATAATGAAAGCTCCATAAGGGAAAACTCTGCATGGAAGCGCATGACTGTTAGGAGAAGGAAACCCAAAAGACATATGCAGAACCATTGGATCATGCAGAACCACTGGAACTACACAACCTATTCCAACCTCTCTCAGATACTAGCTCTTCTGATGAACCCATCAGCAGACAACAGCTAACGGAACCAGACAGCACAGGGGAATCCCGACCCAAGAAGAGGAAACAGAGGAGGGTAGTTGTTGTTGGCAATTCCCTGCTTAGGGGCGTGGAAGCTGCTCTGTGCCGCCCTGACCCTCTTGCTCGTGAGGTGTGCTGTCTTCCTGGCACCAGGATCCGGCATGTGACAGAGAGAGAGTGGCAACGCTTGTTAAACCTACAGACCGCTACCCCTTCTTGCTCATACACGCAGGAACAAGTGATACTGCAGGGCGAAGCTATGAGCAGCTTGTTTCAGACTTTGAGGCGCTGGGCAGGAGAGTGAAGGACCGGGGGGGGGCAGGCAGTATTCTCATCTGTCCTCTCAGGCAGAGGACTCCAGAGGGAGAGAAGAATCCTTCGAGTGAACGACTGGCTACGCCGATGGTGTCGTCCGGAGAACTTTGGCTTCTGGGACCATGGACTGCACTTCTTGGATGAAGGACTCCTAGCATGAGACGGGTTACACCTCACGAGGAGGGGAAAGAATGTTTTCGGTGGGAGCATGGCAAGCCTGATCAGGAGAGCTTTAAACTAAAGGCTGGGGGGGTGTTTGGAGACGTCGGTCAGAGACTTGATCTGCAGGAGGGTGCCTCAGTTGGGAACCCCAGGGGTACCATTGTGGCTGGTAGGACCTTGGAGAGACCCAGACTGTCTGGGGAGGGAGAGGGGATATTGGATCGTGGCCTCTGGGGCTTACGTTGCATATATACAAATACACGGAGCATGGGAAGCAAACAGGATGAGCTTGAACTTCTAGCAAGTGATGGTAAATTTGACTTTAGGAATAACTGAAACCTGGTGGGATGACTCTCATGATTGGAATGTGCAAATGGAAGGCTACCAGATGCAGCCAAATTGGAGCAGGTTCAGAGAAGAGCAACGAAGATGATCAGAGGGCTGGAAAACAGGTCCTATGAGGAAAGGTTGAGGGAACTGGATATGTTTAGCTTGGAGAAGAGGGGTTATGAGAGCACTCTTCAAATATCTGAAGGGCTGCCATAAGGAAGAAGGGACAAATCTGTTCTCATCTGCCTTTGACAGTAGAACTAGGTCCAAGAGGTACAAACTGCAAGAGAGGAGATTCCAGCTGGACATCAGGAAGAATTTCTTGATGATAAGGGTGATTTGACAGTGGAATAGTCTGCTGAGGGAGGTGGGGGATTCTCCCTCACTGGAGACTTTCAAGCAGAGGCTTGACAGGCACTTGCTGGAGATGCTCTAGGAGGATTTCCTGCTACAGGCAGGGGGTTGGACTAGATGACCTTGTAGGTCATTTTCAACTCTATGATTCTATGATTGTCCTTTGTTCTTTCATTCATTGGAGGCACAATCCTAAACTGAGTTAGGCATAAGCTAAGCCAGCACAAAGGACACCATAAAATATGTGTGGACCACTCTTGGAGTCAGAGAGGCCAGCAGACAGACATGAGCCATCCTTCCTGACTCCGAGAGTGGTCCAAACACGCTTTATGATGGCCCTTGTGCTGGCCAAACTTTGCTGGCTTAGTTTAAGGCGGCCTAACTCCAGTTTAGGATTGTGCTCTGGGTTGCATTAAAATAGATCAATACGGATTAGGTCCTCCAACACTGTGAGTCCCGAGATTGTGGGTTCTAAGTGGGGCTTCTTAGTGCTGGGGAAGTGATTTGGAGACTTACTGCAGTCAACTGGGGAGCTCAGCACTGTCCCCCACCCCCAGGGTCTGAATTTAGCAGTCATGGTCTCTCAGCCCACCAGCTGTTGGGTGGGGGGAAAAGAGAGTGGGGTCTGTTGCTCCACGGATGCTGAATGGAGTGGATGGGGGAGAAAGTGTGGGGGGAGAGTGTGGGGGGTAACCATAAAGAAGGACAAGAAGGACTTCAATGTATATATAAATGTATATATGAGCATTTTTAGCTTCTGTTTCGTATCTTTCTACCTTTTTCTTGACTATCCTGCATTTTGGGGTGCTGTGTCCTCCTTAGTGGTTATGGCAACTGCTTAGTGGTTATGGCAACTCCTTAGTGGTTATGGCAACTAACCCTGGGACTATCTGAAGCTTCTTTTTTGACCAACTGTATCTGTCCCTTCACCATTCGTCTCTGTTTCAGGTCACCAAAGGCAAAAGAGATGAGAGCGACTCCTACAGCCAGCCTGCAAGTACAGCACACCGATGGGTGTGATACTGCCGGCATTGTGATGCCCATCTACAAACTTTTGGTGCAGACCCATCTGGACTACTGGATACTGTTCTCGTTGTTCCATCTCACAAAGAATATTCTAGAGCCTGAAAAGGTATAGATGAGGGCACAGGCAAAACAAGCGAGGCTGGAGGACCTTCCTTGTGAGGAAAGCCTATCATGTTATGAGCTTTTTTTGCATTATGAAAAAAAGACAATTGGAATAATAACTGAATAACATCAACACTTTGGCAAAGGGCAGTTCCGGGATGGTCCGGTCCAGAATGCTCCCTGCTGCCTTACTCCTTACTCGCTCAGGTAGCCATTGTCAAATCGGAAGTGTGGAACTTCTGGTTTTGCTTACAGGGACAGACACGCATCTGCAAAATGCCTCTCGCGCAAGTCAGCTGGTGGGTGCGAAGCAACTTTCTTCCTTATAAAGTTTCTTGTGTGCTGTTAACCACCACACTGATCCCCATCTCTCAAGTCCACAGAATGTTTCGCAGCCCTTTTGCCAACTTCCGCTCCTCGTCTCCTTCAGAATACGTTGGCACAATCATGCTGTAGTTTCTCTAGTCAACAGCACCCATGGCAGTCACCACATGTCGCCCCACAAACAGTTTGCCTCTGCCCACAAGGTTTGATGGAGTACCATTAGCTCCGTCTCACGAGTAACCCTCCCGATTAGCAATGAGAATGAGAATAATCTTATCCTCTGCATGCTGGAGAGCTGGTCAGGGACCACCGACACTGCCGACCCCATGAACAGCGAAGATAATTCCAGGGATCACCAGAGGCAGAGATCTGGGTAGACGTCTTTCTGCAACGCACTTCCTTCCCAGTCATGGAAATAACCCCATGTCCGCAAAATGTGACATAGACATTGGTTCAAGAAGAGAGAGGCGGACAGGTATGTACAATAAATGAAACATAAAGATGGGGGGGTAAGATAAAAGATAAGGTGGGAGGGAAGCAGGAAGAATACATTTCATTACCTGGTAACCTTGGGAATTGTTTTGCATCCCGAAAAGGGGGACACCAGGGTCCACACAAGTTGTAAGTGTCGAGTCTAAGTGGAAGAACACACAAAGATGTGTAAAGAGCAAAGGCGAACACCACTATTTTCACAGCCAGGATTCCTGTCCCCAGAGTGCTGATACCTACCCAGCAGGTTTCAGGCAGATGAGAACACAGACAAGAAAAGCCCAAGCTCCAGATTTGCACTGCTGCCATGAAGTCCCACCACCAACTCTCCCATGTTATTTGAAAAGCAAATCAAACTGGGATGTGCGTGTGTGAATCTGAATGGCAGCAAGCCCGTCTGAGCCTCAGACAGTCACACCTTGCACTTTCATCTGGTGAAGGATGGAGCATGGACAAAAGTCAAAAATGGATCAAGGTAAAGGCAGAGCCTTACTGAGCTTGCACAGTTATTTTGGCCAGGTACTGGCCATATGTACTAATTATACAAACACTAATGTACTAATTATACAAACACATGTGAAAGCTAAAGAAACCGAAATAACAAAAAATTAGAAGGTCGACAAAATGTTGTGGAAGGTTGGATGAAATTGGCTGAAAGAGGAAAGCAGGTGGATGAAATTTGAAATGTGGCCATCATTGAAAATAGCTGAAAGAGCAAAGCGATGCAAGTCATGGGTGAAAGTCAAGGTGCAGCTGTGCTTTGCCTACGGCTGAGGCAGGGCTGTTTCATTCAGCTCAAGCAACATCCTTGGCCTCAGCCAGCCCCTGAATCCTGCTGGCGCTCCCTTCCCCTCTGCCCACCTTCCTCCAGCCCTCGTAAGTGAGGAGTCTGGCGCTCCAACTGTCTCACTCCCCCAACAAACCCCTAATATTGTACCTAAAAGCTCAGTTTCCTTCAGGCCAGATGTGTTCCTTCTCTCCATTCCCCTCTTTTCAGCCTCTTTTCCCACCAGCTAAATCACGGGGTCAGTTTTTCCCCCCAATTCTACCCAATGCGCCCTCTGGCTGCACCCCTCCCCCTTACCTATGCAGCTCGGCTGGGTCCCGCTCCACGTCCCGTCAGATTGGCAGAACCTCCGCGGTGACCCCACCAGCACCAACGGGGGCAAGCAGGAGTAGGAAACGGAGGAGCGATAGGTGAACCCCCTGTCTTCCCGCCTTCCTTGCGCCGGGATTCCCGGGTCTCCGCAGAAAACAGCTGCAAGAGGGCAGGCAGGGTGAGAGCCAGGTCAGCTCTCCCCATGGCAAAGTCCCCCATCACCCCCCCCAGCCTCCCACCCCGCCTTCAATCCCACGCAGCCTGCCCAGAGCTGTCACTTGCTCCAGAAAAACCTGCTTCTGGCAGACGGGCCCTGCTGGCTTCTTCCTGCGCATTTCTGATCTTGTCGTCAATTATGGTTTAATTAATTTCCACCTTTCCCTCCATCTCCTGGCAGGCAGAGTGAGGGAGAACAGAAGGCAAATGTTGTTTTTTCCATTCTGGCTTTTGCTTAAAATTTAAACATGGAGCTTCCAGTGCACAATGGCAAACCACCGTGTGGCTCCCTGTTAAACAGGAAAACCTGTTCACTCCACAACAGGTGGGACGAGGTGTGCAGTGTGCAAGCTGCTTTTTCTGTGTCTTTTAATTGGTGTTGAGCAGCTGCCAACTGTTTCAGCCACGTTAAACCCCACTGTACCATGCCAGGTGGTGTATTGGAAAAGGCAGGAGATACCCCGAAGAGATAGGGAATGGTATCAGCAATGGCCCCTTGTCCAGATAAGCCAGGGATTATGCAAGTCTTTGCAAGCCTTGGGAGCACAGCTGATGAGGCCCCTGGCAATGAAGGGAGGCCAGCACAAGTGCAGATGGATAACGTCTGCCCACTGATTGGCTGGCCTCGGTATAAAGTTAGAGGCAGGAGCTGTAGGAGAGGAGACCTGGATAGGTGCTGGAGGAAAGGCACCTGGGAAGGTGCTGGATGAGGACCGGGATAGGTGCTGGAGGAAAGGCACCTGGGAAGGTGCTGGAGGAGGGCACCAGGTAGGTGTTGGACGGATGGACTGCTGGATAGACTGCTGGACTGCTGGCTGAACTGCCTGCCTGCCTGAAGGACTGAGGAACTGGCTGAGAAAATGGCTAAGGTGTTTTGGGACCATCGGGAATTGTTGTATGTCTGCCACGCCCCTGGAGCCACCAAGTGGAGGAGGCAGTTGTGGCTTGGGCAAGCTGACTGCCTATTGTTTGGTGGTAGGGTTTGTTGGTGCTAAACTTAGGGTAGTTTGGAGCTAAACCAGTGATGAGGGCAGTCTGGAGGAGGCTAGCCAGCCGGTGATCCCAAGCAAAGCTGCTGGAAGAGAGGAGGCCCAGTGGGTGAAGGAACCCCCTCCCCCTTGCCTATCTCTGAGGCCGCTCTGGAGGGGAAACTAGTCAGCCTAGTGTGGGCATTGGGGCCCTTGGGGAGGCCCAGCAGGAGCTTCTGGCAGAACAGGTGGTTTCACAAGAGTGGCACATGGTGGAGGCGCAGGATCTTGGCCAATCAAATCCTCTGAACTGAAGCACCCAGAGCTTGTTTAATGGCCATGGGTGCCTCTCAGCGGCTAAAGCAACATCAAACGCTTCCAGAGTGCTGAGGACCAGTTCTGCAAATGGAGCGTGGTGCTTCCTGCACCATCTAAACGATAGACGGGCTTCTGAAAAGGGCTTGGCAAACATGGCCCAGCCTTTGGCTCTGGTGCAAGAATGAAGATGTTGGGCCGCAGGGGTGAGTTGGGGGGCCCTGGAAGCATAAGGGTGAGGCACAAGCACCAGGGAAGTGCTTTAAAGTGCCCCCCATCATTCACAGCCCTTCGCCTGCCCCCCAATACACACAGAGGTGCAAAGGCACTTCAGCAGCCGCTGGGCCCTGTGGTTGGCCCAACCCAGGCAGCTTCTGGGACTGGCCCCAGTGGGAGGAGCGCAACATCCCCACCTGCCCCGATCAGATCCTCGGGCACTACTGGGGACATCTGCTTACGGAAGCACTGTGGGAGTTCCCCGTTCCAGGTTCCGTTCCCCTCGCAAGTCAGGACAGCAGGCAGGGAGAGCTGGTATCCCTCGAGGCAGGCGTAGCTCACACTCGACCCCCAGCTGAAGCTGGACCCCACCACCTTCCCATTCGGAACGACCTGGGGAGGCCTGCAGATGATTGCTGGGCGGAGGAAAGAAAGGCAGACGCAAGCCTGAGGATGAACAAGGGACCAGCAGCATCCGGTGGAAAAGCTGCAGAGCAGGCAGCAGCATCCAAAACAACTTGCTGGTCTAGCCCAGGGTGCTCAGGGCAACATATACTGTTGTAGCTTTTGTCCTCTGGTTTCTGCTCTCACAACACCCCTACGAGGTGGTCTGAATGAAGAAAGTGTGACTGGCCCAAGGCCCCCCCAATGAACCTCACAGCTGGTTGGGGATATGAATGAGAGTCTGCTCAGTCTTCGAACTTTAATGGAAAACAACAGTTTCTGGGACACGCTCCTATCCAGATACTTTGATTCCAACCCAGATTCTATCTAGTTGGGGTATAAATTCACCCCATCCCAATGTATCAGCTTAGCACCATGCTGGTTATATCTGCGTATCTCTTGAAATTAAGCCCATCTCAAAAACCATTTCAGAAGGTTCTTAAGACTTCCGATCAGGCCAGTGTCTGGTTTCCCAGATCTTCCATCTAGGCCAGTGTCTGGTTTCCCAGATCTTTTTTGGAAACTCACAAGCAGGGAATGAAGACAGTAACACCCCCCTGCACCCATTTTACCCCCCCCCCATGGTATTCAATCTCTCTAAACACATTCCTGACTATTACCCAATTTCAACTACCCCTTTAAAACCATTTTAAAACCAAGTACATGGCAGTCATGACCATCTTGTAGCATAGAGTTCCATAGATCACCGGCCCTTCTTGTTCCCTATTAAGTCTGCTCCCTATTGATTTCATTCAGGGATAAATGTTACGTCTACTACTATGACAAAGAGGTGTGTGTGTGTGTGTGTGTTTCTACCCACGTTCCTCACACAGGTTCCTCCTCCACCACGTTCTCCTCCTTCTCTAGCTTCTTTTTTCTGAGATGACCCCAGAACTTTAGCCAAACCCCTTGATTATCTCCACTGTCCTTTTCCAGCTTCACAAGCACAACCAAAGTTGCCCACATCCACCTACCGCAATCCAAATTTCTTGGGGCGTTTTCTGCTTATGTCTGTTACAGGGAGTTCCTGCAGATGTCAAGGAATCAAGGCAGCCTCACCTTTGCAAACGGGTTTCGTGCCATTCCAGGTTCGGTCCTTTGTGCACACCAAAGCAGAGGCTCGGTCTGACTCCATCGTGTAGCCGGGCATGCACTGAAAGGCCACTGTCTTGTTGTAGGTGAAGTCGCTGCCCAGGCGGATCCCATTGGATGGGACTCCAGGATCACCACAATTGATCACTGCAGGTAGAGAAAACCAAACCCAGCCATTAAGGAAAGCAGAAAAATCTGTCCGTAAGTCAACTGACATAACAGAGGAATTAAATACAAAACAACCTGCACTTTGGTAAAGTGGGCTATGACCACCTCATCTGTATTGCTGGGGAGGGGTGGAAGGAAGGGGGATGGCGGAAGGCGAGGCACCCACCCACTCCGCCACCCAGGTGCACTCCAGGCCAGGCCTCTTGCGCTCCTCCCACGTCCAGGATTTGACGAGGAGGAGGAGGTATGGCGGGAAGGAGGGTGGTGGGCGACAGCATCCTCCTCTCCGCCGCTTCTGTTGGAGTGTGATGCTTTCCAGGGTCTGCTCCACAGATCCCACTCGGGGATGTGGGAGGAGAAGTAGCAGCAGTGGAAAGGGGTGGGGTGGGTGCCTCCTATCCATCCACTGCCTAATGCTGTCTCAGCTGGCCTTGTGAATGGTCCTGGCAGTACGGCCCTATTGGCTCCAGACGCTAGCAGAAGGCGCATTCCAGGTGGCAGTGGCATTCTTGGGAATGTTTTGGGGGCTTGGCTGACCTTTCTTTAACTGCCACCCATCCCTGGGCCACTCACCTGTACATTCGGGGGTGTTTCCAGTCCAGGTTCCATTGACAGTGCAATGCCTGCTGAGCACCCCTGTGGAATAGTATCCATCCCGACACTTGTATATGATGGAGCTGGAGAACACCAGGCCATCGTTGAAGATCACCCTGGCATTGCTGGGCGTCCCGGGGTTCCCACAGGATATGACTGCAAGTAAATGAGAAGGCCCAATCAGAAGTGGAACAATGTTGTCCACGGTACTTGCCACGGCCGTGTCTGGACTGCAGAATCAGCAGGACTCACACACAGAGACTGCCCAGTTCCTACCAAGTCAGACCATTGTTCCAGCTAGTCTTTACTCTGAATGGTGCTCTTGGAGGACTTGGGCAAAGTCCAGCCAATGCTACCCAATATCCAGTTTTTCAGTTCTGGTGTAGGAATGGATCAAACAGCTCTCAAAAATGCACAGGGAAAAAAACAAATTGTGCCAAAAAAAAAAGCCAGTTTGTTTGCTGTAGGCCAAAAACAGGTATACAGAATGTGTAACAGGGAGCAGTCGGTGTCTTTCCCACTGAGAAACTTTGATCTGAAAAGCTGGGCAGAGCCCCAGTTCCCAGGCTCTTCTGGCAAGGTCTCATACCAGTGGCCTAGCTAAGACAACTGCCACCTTGGGTCAAAGAACCATGTCATATCATGCTATATGTCACTAGAAAGGTAATTTAATGCTTAATGCCTTAATGCCAGCGTTGGAATATCGTTATTATATCAAAGGTGATGTCCAATTAATCAGAAAACATTTTATTTGTTTATTTACTTAAATTAAATTTGATTTTGTCATGGGGGGGGAAACTACAAAATCTTCTTTGCCCTGGGTAGCAGATGCCTCAGCTACACCACCAGCTACACCACCACTTGAAAAACCCACTTTCTTCCATGGAAAAGATCTCACATTAGCCTCCTCCTAAACAGGTGGTCTTTGCAGATCCCGAGATGGTCATCCTAGAAGAACAGCAAGTCCTTCAGGGGGTTGTGGATAATTTGCCTTTATCTTCCCAATTAAATACAGTATGTCCACTGAAGAGGCTCTTGGCTTAGGGAACTCATGAAGACAAGGCAATCCGATCTGCCACCCAATCCTTATTCTGGTTTCTGATCTGTTGTTTCTTTTTATGTTTTCCCTGCTCCTGAATAAAAGGCCCACGATCACCCCAACAAGGCCCAACAGTGTCTTTGCTGAGATCCAGGTTTGGAGCAAGATGCAGCTAAAAGATGCAGCCAAAAGATGTCGCCTCCTGTGTCCTCTAAATTGTCTCCATGCAATGGTAATGACACAGCGGCTCACACTCTGCACAAAATACAAGGTTTGTGTGTGATGAGAGCGGGCTCCAGCCCCAGGCTTTGTGAACAGAGACCTTTGCTAGGTAGATCAGAGCATGGGGCAGAACAGCGTTTCCCATTGGGAGAGAGCAAAGCAACATTCACTTAAAATGTACTGAGCTTCCTCCTGCAATTAGGCAGGGCCCCCTTCAAGACGCACTTCCAAGTGTCTTGATTTTCCACAAAAGTCTCCTTTAGGAATCCAGCGAGGGGAATGAACAAGAACAATGCCTTGTCTTCCACCTCAACCGCGAAGGCCACGTTTGGTCTTGCTTGGATAGGGGTGGCTGGAAGAGGGATGGGAAAAAGCTTTGAGGGCAGGGGCGTTTCTACAGGGATGGCAAAGCTCTAAGTTTTGCAAGAAGCCTTACCTTGCAGTGGAAATCACTCCTCTCCTGCACCGTTTTAGCCAATCTTGGCGTTGCTTACTGGCTACAGCAGCAAGGGAGAGAAGGGATTTACATGACAGGGTAAGGCTTCTTGCAAAACTTAGAGCTTTGCCATCCCTGTAGAAACACCTCTGTTTGAGGGTTTTTCCCCTTTTTAAATACCCATTTCCATTTTAAAACTCGCTGGAAATTAAAGCTAAATGAAGCCTGACATTCCTGTGTGGAAAGCGGGCCTCGGAGCCGAGGCTGCCTGTGCTGCGAAGAGCAGAGACGCACATTCAGCAGAGTTTCAGCGCATAGCGATTAATTAACTTGCTTCATTGCAAACCATTTGTGGCCTTTGAAATATTGATTGGGACTTTTCCCCTTAAAACATCCTTTTTTCCCTCCTTCTGCATTTTTATGATGAGGGGAAAACTCATCGTCTGCATGAGACTAGCCGTGGCTGCTTCTTCGCCGCACCATCCCGAACAGGCAGGCACATTTTTCTGCTGTATCCCAGCCCTTGAGCAAGGATTCTGGGGCAAAAAAGCCCCCACAGAGGCAGAACAGCAGGGGCTGATCTCCAGAAACCGACTCCTCAGAGGCCGCTCAAGGTCCCTGAGGGAGAACAACGCCCCCCCCCAGGGCCACCCCAGGAGGGGGATTTCGCATTGGATTCTGCCCTGAGGCCGGAGCGGGTGACGTCCTTGCTTGAGGCATCGAAACGTTTGCCTCCTCACTCACTCCCCTCACCCACAGCCCAATCCCACGCTGTGCTGGAGCAGGCAGGCCAGTGGGCAACTGCGTTGTATCCAGCGCAGCTAGCAGGGAGGCTAGAGCCTCCCCAGCGTGAGGGGAGGCACCAGCCTTCCCTATGGGCTCCTCAGATCTGCGCCCGCAAGGTCGCGGGTGCAGATCTGAGACTGCGCGGCCCAAAGCAGGGCCGGGGACGAGCCCTTGGATTTCCTGAGCCCGCATCCCTCCCAGGGCCGGCTGCCCACCTTTGCCTGGACGCCTCTGCACCAGCTGGGTTCAGCCGGTGCAGAGAGGGAGCAGCAGTCTGGGAGTCGTAGCACTGAGGCAGAGCACTCAGCACCCCCGCATTGGCGCTATGCGGGTTGCATTGAGACTGCCATGGAGCATCAATGCAGGAGGGTGCTTGGCATTGCTCCCCCAAAAGATAAGGGCACAAGCACAGACCCCCCCCCCCCGTGCTCCGTTCAGTTCCTGCAAGCTTTCAATGAAGACTTAGTCTATTTGCTCCAGTCTGTTCCTTCCAGTTCTGGGTTGGACTCCAGGCAGCCTCCTAGGTCAGAGTGAGGGTGCAATCCAGTAGCGCCCTAGAGCCAAGGCGAAAGTGCCATAAAGCGAGGCGCGCAGGCTGATGTGAGCAGTTGCGTCAGCCCTGCAGCATTGGAGGACTTCAAAGGCGGGCCACTCCTGCACCAGCCGGGTTCAGCCAGCATCGGGGCTCATCTGGGTGGGAAGGCAGGAGGGAGGGCGGAACCGGGTGGGGGGAGGGCGTTCCAGAGGGGAGGCCAGCTGGGGAGGGGGGTGGGACCATTAGGGGGAACGGCAGTTTTGCTTCCTCATGGTGGGTCGCGACCCATAGACTGGGAAGCACTGTTCCGTCGTCTTTGTCTCCTGTGGTCACTTTCAGTTTCTTGGAAACTTTTGGTTTCCAGGTTCTACAGCTCCATTTCTAGACAAACTGTCGGTAGCGGCAAATTGCTGGTCCCTCTTCCTCCACTGGCGGAATTCGTTACAATTCATTACAGAAGGAGGTTGTCCTAGAAACAGAGCCACAGAACCCGGAAGAGTTTTTCGGCCATTTTGCACTGCTGTGCTCCACACTCCCAGGAAACATTTGCAGACCTTTCGTGGCGCACGGGCTTGGGCTTTGGCCCTGATCCTTCTTCTGTGCCTGCCCTTTCTCAGCAACCAGCAGCCCTGCCTCAGCGCCAAGGATGGCGTCACCTGCATTCTGCCCAGCTCCAGCTCATAAAGAAATGCCGTCCTGAGTCTCACCTGCACTACCCCAAAGAACAGCCAATAGGATTGGAAGAGCTTCAGGGCGCAATCCTATACTGTGCTGGAATGGCGAGGCCGGCCGGACAACAGTATAGGAGAGTATAGGCATGCGCTCCCATACTGTAGGGGAGGCTCCAACCTTCCCTATGCGTTCCTTGGATCTGCGTCCACTAAATAGTGGGCGCAGATCCAAGGAGACCATGCAGCCCGAATTGGGGCTGCGTGGCCTCTCAGGCAGGCTTAGGATGCGGCTGTATGGCTGCCTCCCAAGCCCCCCCATGCCCCTCCCCCAACTTCCCTCCTCCACCCAGTCCCCGCCCCAGAACGGAAGGGTTCCTCCCTCGTGCCAACTGGTTTCGGTCGGCACGTGGAAGGCTCCCCATCGGTGCTCTTAAGCCGACACTACTCATAGCGTTGCTACTTGACGCTACTTGTTAGCGCCGACACGGGGGTGTTGCTTGGTGTCCCCACATCTGTGCTAATGATGTAGTTCTTTATAGGATTGCGCTGCCTGTCTCCACTGATGGTTCATAAGCATCATCAAGGGGATACATGTGCATTCACAAACACTTTCTGTATACAGTTTTTTTGTTGTTCGTTTTGTTTTTATGATGCATATTTTTATCAAGTGTAAGTTGCCTTCAGTTGCCCAAAGGCAAGAAAAGATGTGATATAAATGTTTTAAATCAAAATAAATGCGCACACAAACTTCATGGATATATAATCCAGGAGTTGCTTGAGATTCTGCTGTTTTGAGGTTCTACTGAATCTTTTCTGAAGGTCTTTATCTTCCCTTGATATACTTCTGAACATCTGAAATGTGTTGGGACTAAAAAAATTTTTTTTCTCTTGCAGAAGGACTTCTCCTTCTCTTGCAGAAGGAGAAAGACCATCTGCAGGAGGAAGGAGACTTGAAGATACAACCAAAAGCTTCTGCAATCCTATCAAGTATTTTTCTTGTCACTACCACCAAGCCTTAGAGCTCTGGGTTGCTTATTGTGGGTCAGGACCAGGAGAACAAAGGCAGAATTGTTGGGGTCCCCCCCAAAGAATATCATTCTGTGATCCAGACCTACTGTTTCAACAGCAGTCCTCAGAATACCTTTCTGCTCGTCCCGAATACAAATCAAAGGCACTGCGAACTACACATCACTGTGAATTACTTTCTGGAGAACGCTGAACATTAAAGGATCTGCATTAGAGGCATAATATTCCTATTATTCATAAAGCTGTGATTAAAAAGCGCTGCCTGGGATCTGCATTCCTGGTCGCTTTTGAACTTGACAAGCTATTTATCCTGGGATTAATACACACAACCCCTCCCCAGTGCTGCCAAAAAATAAAATAAAAAGATATTTGAAGAAAAAAAATCAAATCCTTCAGACACGGGTATATTAATAAATGGGACATGGCGTCTTTTCAGTCATTGGCTGCACCAATTCAGAACACATTCCCAACTCATTTGCAAAGCCCCTGGCTTCTTGATCAGCCAGAGAGACGCATGGGCTGGCTGCGTGCTCTCCCTGGGTTTGCTGTTCTCCAGCCTTACCCCTTTTTTGGGGGAAAGGGGGCTTCTATCCACTAATTTTTAAAACCTCATGTAGCAGTTCACTGTTTTGAAAAGCTCTTCACTGTGGATTAATTGGTGAGGTTGTTTTTTATAAGTTTCTTCCAATACGAGACAACCAAGACAATGTCTTTCTGTACATAGACATGGGTGGCCAAATTTGCTTAATATAAGAGCCACATGTGATAAACATCAGATCCTTGAACTATTTAAGCATTTGGGTTTTTTAGATATATTTACTCACCATGAACCATAAATTTATGCATTAATCCAATGGACTCTGATTCTACACCCAGTAAATATAAAGCTTGCAAATTTTTGATTTACCTTTTATATTAATTGTGATGCAAAAACGTATTTCCGCAAGCTGCACGTTCTATGTGAAAGAGCCACATGTGACTCATGAGTCGCAGTTTGGCCACCCCGATATAACCTGTCTTTGCGAGGTTTCTAATGTGAAATTTCATGTTAATTAGTCTGACAGATGCTGACTATGGGGAATGCAAAGGCTTTTTTTCTGCTGTCTTACTGCCTACCTGCTGGCACCAATGATGGGATTTAGGGGTTAAACACTTCTTGGGGATGCCCAGCGTATGTCATGATGACTGGATGCAACCTCCTGGTTTGAGAGGTCATCTCTCTCTGACTGCCAGATACAAGGGAGTGGATGGATGCAAGGATGCAGGTTTCTTGGGGTCTTCTGTGCTATCCAAAAGGAACCAGTTCCTGGTGCAAACTCAGGCTGATGTGCTGGGACCTAGAAGCTGCTAAGAGGGCCTCATCCACCCACCTGCCACACCTCCATTAATAAGCAGGCAAAGGATGGAGCCAGTCCAAAAGCTTTGGGGAGGAACCGTTGGGTGTCGGAATGGCAGAAGCGGCAGAGGCCGCAGTAGACTCAGGCAAGAGTTCACACTAAGGAGGTGGTGTGGAGTACAGGACGGCTTGGGAATGGCAGGGAGGGGAGAATTGAGTCTCTGCCCAGTTCAGTCTCTGCCCAGATAACGCCAGGCACCCCTGGCCCTGCGCGCTGGGCAGAAGACACTCGTTTGCGACTCACCCACCTTCGCACTCGGGCTGCGTGCCGCTCCAAGACCCGTTGGCCTGGCACACCCTCTGCAGCGGTCCCCGGAGCGTGTAGCCTGGCTCGCAGCTGAACCAGACGGTGCTGTCCACGCCCAGGTCGTTTCCCCCGTGCCTGATGCCGTGAGAAGGGATTCCAGGGTCGCCGCACAGCCCCCTGAGGTTTCCTGCAAAAGGAGAAGGAAAACTGCTGCCAGTCACACACCTCGTGCCACCTCCCACAGAGAGCCCCCTAGGAGCCCCCTAGGGAAACACTAGGAGCTGTAGGCGCCACTTCTGGGAGCAGGAGCAGGTCCAGGCCCCACCAGACGCGCCCTCGACTTGCAAAGGGAATTACAATGCTTAGAATTTACAAGCATTAGAATTTACAATGCTTAGAATTTACAAGCATTTCCTGGAGGAAAATATTGCCGGCCAAGATGTCCCTTGGGCAACAACTGAGCCCCAAACCAGGCTCCCAAATGACAGACAGGGAATGGCTGAGATGCACACGTCCTTTTGAAAGGAGGTAAATGTTTTGGGCAGGGAGGCTGCAAGCAATTGGGGGGGGGGCAGGCCACAGCAGGGGCAGTGTTGCCACTCCCATGGAGACCAGTGACCCTGTGTCCCCCCCCCCGCAGCTAGGCAACTGCTACAGCCCTTCTCTACCCACCGTGGACTGGAGCATCTCCTCCTCCTCCACACTTCCTCTTTCTCCATTTTCAAATTCAGGAAGCACAGTGGAGGTGGGGAGGTGCTCCCTGTCAATCTGTCATCTGAAATGACGGTGTCCATCAGCCCTGCTTACAGTTTGCCAGTGGAAGACGAAGCTCAGCCCTTTCTCCCATTTCACGAGGCAATGGCCCGGCCTATTTTTGCAGGCAGAAGGGCTAGGGAGCAGAAGCATATGAATTCTGCACCCTTGTTTCTACACTGTTGCAGAATGAACAATAGCCCTGCAAAGAGTGGAGGTAGCATTCGGTGGCGGCTTTGCACAATTGCATGGCAGCAGGTGCTACTGTCTGGGTATCTTTCAGCTTCAGTCTTCTTCAAGCCAAAACATCACAAGGCAGGCATTGTCTTTGCAGAGATGGAGCTGCTGCTTGGGAATTTGGTGGCAAAATCGGCGCTCTGATGAGGCCGTGCATCATTCACTCTCTGAGTCGGATGGTTCTGAGGTCAGCCAAGAAGGTCCAGCTTCAGCAGCCGGAACAGGGCCTGCTTCTGTTTTGTTCATTTGCGGGCACCCAGGTATGCAGGCAGCTGAAACCTGTTTACTGTGTTTTGCATATTACAGTCATTTCAGACTGCAAACAACATTCACTGAAAACCAGTCCTTCTGGTGCGAGAGTTCTCTTATCTCACCTTCAGTTGAAATACCTGTTTCTAAGTGCAAAACCTTTCTTCCATAGACAACTACAGTAGTTCCGGGCTGACTTTATTCTCCGTTTTTCAAAATCTTGTTCCGACCTCATCGATGCCGTCACCTTGGCCATTTTTATGCCTCCTAACCCTTAAAAGCCACTCCACTCTTTCAGCACTTCTCCAATGCCCTGCAAAAACCAGCCTTGCTGTTGCTAACATAAACAGCACTGGCTATTGTTGCTGTCACTGGGACATGCTTTACAAAGCTCAACATGCAGGCTATAAGTGTCAAAAGTCATTTTGCCTGGAAAAATATATAATGTGGAGCATCAGTCACCAACACTCTCCATTTTGAGCTTTATCCTATATGCCTTTCAAGGGGACAATGCCATCAATTTGCATCTTAAGCACACTTTCCCGCAGCTACAAAGAAATGGGAAAGGAGAATACTTTGTAAATGCATTCCATACATTCTCCTTCAAACCTTCCTGATCTTTCATCTTTATGGCACTGGATTTCAACCTGTGGTCCACAAGACCCTGAAATACCCACAAGTCCCAGAAATATAGGTGGGGGCCCTTCTAATAGGCATTATGTCTGGAGGATTGCCACTCAGGATTGCCACTCAGGCATAGATTGGCAGCAGTTCTCCAGAGGTTTGGACAGGGGGTCTTTCCCAGCCCTACCTGGAGATAACTGGAAGGATTTGAAGGGATTGAAGCTGGGACCTTCTGCAGGCAACGCAGATCTTTTTCCCCGCTCAACTGATAGCCTTTGCAAACACTGCCTTTCTGACATCCTTATATGAGCAACTATTTTTATGGAACTCACCGAAGATCTGGAGAAGGCTACCTACCAGTTTAGATGGCTTTAAAGTGGAACTGACATATTAAATGGAGGAGAAGAGTCCTATTTGGCCCCAAATACCAAATACTTGGAGCCTAGTACTTGGAGGTGGTGCGTGGCAGAGACCCACTCAGAGAGGCTTTCTGAGGCCAGGTTTTGCTGAAGCTCACAAACAGCATGCAAAGGCAATGGCCTGTCCCTGGAACATCTTTTTAGCATGTCCGCATGCTGAACACAACTGCCGGCAATCCCACATTTGCACAATCCTGCTTCCCATGCAACTGGAGTGTGCAATACCCCAAAGGAGTCCCCAAAGAAGTGGGATTAAATCACTGGAGTTGGTGACCTCCCCCTTGCAGTGGAGAAAGAACCACAACCACGAGCATCACCCTCAACAGAGCCATCCGCCTTCTCACCTGAGCAGTGAGGGAGGGAGCCGCTCCAGCGCCCGTCCAGCTGACACATGCGCGTAGAATTGCCAATCAGGCTCCTCCCTTCCAGGCAGCTGTAGCGTACCACGGAGCCCACGGTGTAGACATCACCCAAGATTTGGGCGTAGGGCGGGGATCCTGGATGGCCACAGGAAACCACTGCAAGAAGTGGCAAGAACACACTTGAGTTGACATCGTGCTCACCTCCCAACACAAAAATCCAAAGGCCTCCCCAGCACAACAGCACTAGTAGTTTTGATCTAACTCCCCCCCCCAGTATTTTTGGGGCCAATTCATACAACCTGGGCTCTTGCTGGGCTCAAGGCCAAGGCTTGCTTTAAGGACCCCAGGAAGGAGGAATGCAACTCCGCCTCTCATTCTTCCTGGCCTGCCAGCTCCTGGTTTGCCAGCCTGCTGGTGTTCAGCTGATTGGTACGTGGCTGGTCATTTCACACCCATGAAGACACGTGGAAACGTTTTGGAACAAATAACTAGACGAGAGCTGCTCTAATGCAGTAAACCAAGGGCCCAATCCTATCCAGCTTTCCAGCACTGACGTAACGTGCCAACGGGGCATGCGTTGCATCCTGCAGTGTGGGGGCAATCACGGAGGCCTCTTCAAGGTAAGGGAACATTTGTTCCCTTACCTTGGGGCTGCATTTCTACTACATTGGTGCTGGAACGTTAGATAGGATTGGGCCCTAAGAGTTGGCTGTGACCTAGGACTGCTCTGGTTCAAATCTCATTGCTGCCACGAACTCTCCCTGGGAGGTAAACCTCAGTCTTCCCCACCTGCAATAAGCAATACTTTACCTTACAGAGTTGTTGCAAAACATACAAGACATACAGATGAAGTACTTTGCACACCAGAAAGCTCTCTACAAATGCTGAAGTGTTCATTACTAGGTCATTTTGTGTTCCTAGGCTGAAAGGGTGGAGAGTGACCACAAGCCTGAGAGCCCTGAAGTTGCTGTTTTGTTTTTGAATGATTTTACTTTGTTATAGGTTATACTTTGTATATTTTATTATGGAGCGTTGTAAGCCACCTTGGGCATTTGCTTCAGCATGTGAAAAGTGGGATATAATTTTTTATTATAATACGAATACTAATGTTGTTGTTGTTGTTAAACTGGAAAAAAAAACAATAACACAAAGATTTGCAAATAGAAATTGAAAGATTTGGCAGAAGGAGACCAAAATGGTCCTAGCCGGGATTGGTGCCCTCGGTGCAACTCCAAAACACCTTGAAGAGCACCTGAGCAGCAGCGGGGCCAACATCAGCACCAGAAACAGCCATCATCCAGTTGCAAAAAGCAGCTTAACTGGGGGCAGCTTCCCTCTTGCAATGGTATTAATCATATCAAAATATGACCAGTCTGGCATCCCAGGTCCTTGGGAAAGACTCACTGTCAAGACTCAAACCACACCAGTCGAGGACACCTTTAGGATTCTGCGAAAATAAATGATGATGATGACAATGATGATGATGGAATTCATGCAGAGAAGCCGCCTGGGATTACAAAGCGATGGCTTCCACTGGCCCTCAGGACCGGACAGTCTGGGCTACGCATGCAGAGGACCCAGCTGTATCTATGCAGATGTATCTATGGCATTTTTGTACCTACTTTGCTCCAAAGAGTCCTGCTCTAAAAATGAAAAACTCCGACATCTGGCTGGAATATGCAAGGTAGACTTTTTCCATAACAAAAGAAGGGATTGAATAACTGCGTTTGCATACTTAAGCTTTTTCCCCTCCCTGCTTTTTAAACGGTCCTGGCACTGAGCTGAAAGTTAGACCATGCCAAGATTCCCAGAGAGGCTCTGAAAGCTAACACTGAAGAAGTCTTGCTGTGGCAAATAATTTAATAACTGATCCTCCAGGAATTACACTCAAGTTAAAAAAAAAACTGCAGCAGCGACAGCACTTCTAAGGATTAACAATGGTCGATGTGCCAGATTCGGCTAATGCATAATTCACTGAATGAGTAGGATGATTTTTTTTTTTTTGTAACTGGAAATTGCTGGGACTTAGCAATAATATAGTATGGAAACTCTCCCCACATATATCTCAATCCTATAATAAGTGTGGAGCATTTTCCAACTTACGGAAGCTCTTTTTGGATTCTGACCAAATTCCAAGTGCAGAACAACACCATGGTGGGGCAAGCAGCGGGGGGGGGGGGGAGAGTCACTGCCAGTCTGCTGCCCCCACCCTCCAGTCTGCTTACTGATGTGGGCATTCCAGGAGATGGTTGAATTGAGAAGAAACAATTGGAAAAGGCCACAAAATCTAAGGACCTGGAAACTGAAATGCGGTGCCTTTGGGGAACGAAAACCATCACCACCCACCCCTCTTGCAACTGGTGCATTCAGTGCAGTCCCCAAGGCTGTAAGAAATATCTGGCCAACACAGGCATTGACAAAGTAACAGTTGAACAACTGCAATGAGCTGGACTGCTAGGAACCCTGAGCAAGATGCCAGGACATCGCTTTAACTCTTGTGTAGCAGATGAACAAGAGAGCGCCCAGAAATCCCAGTCCAAATGTCCAGTGGGTTGTGACACTGATGATGATGATGATGATGATGATGATGATAAGAAGCACTTGTACAGAACATTAAAAAAGGCTTCACAGGAAAGCATTGCGCCCACTTTGCAGATGGGGGAGACTGAAGCAAAGAAGCCGTGGTCTGCCTCAGGTCACCCTATGAGTTCGTGGCAGGGGTGAGCTTCATGCTTGAGAAGTCCTGCTCCCCAGCGCCATTTCATCAGCCACTAAGCCTCCCCAGCTCCTGGGTGCCAACACGTGGCAGCTGCTTTTGCCTGAAAAGCAGCAGTCATTTATGCCAGCTTGCCCCTCTCTGGTCACCCCCGAGAGTCGCAGCGTGGGAGTCACTTGTCAATTCCCCATGGGTTGCACACTGTGGCGAGGCAGCATGCTGGTCACACAGGAAAAACAGGAAGTGCAGGGAGAAACACTGCATTTGTGTGTGTGTTTTAATTGCTTAGCGTGAGGGAGGGAGGGGAGGAACAAAACAGAATGACAAAAGCACCGTTTAAAAGGGGTGAGACTTGGGAGTATCTGCACTTCATCAAAGATGGGGAAGCTAAACAAAAGTGGCTTGGAGTCCTTTGAGTAGCTGCATCTCTCTGGATGTCATTTCCCCTATTAATTGGCATATTAATTGGGGTGCAACCAGTGCCTGTCCCACTGTTGAGACAGGACAGTCTAGCTTGTGGTCCCCACATTCTGCTCCTTTTGGACTGTATACACATGAGACGGCCCTTCCTTGGACGGGAGAGTAAAAAAATCTTTTTTAAGTAAAATTTATCTTTTAAAAAGTCAAGTTCCTTATAGAGAACAGCCTGGAAACACTGGCATTCTCTGAAAATCCAGGTGGCTGCTCTTGCCTGTCTGAGCACACTTCCTTCACTCATTTCATCCCACCACACAGCATTTCACCTGAGCCTTACAAAAACTCAAATGCTGGGCTGAGAATAGACCGCTCAAATGAAGGTAACTCCTACAGAATACAGCTCTGGAGGTTTCGTTCCAAGCACAGAATTTGAGTTTCTTTGGCAGGATCCTGGTCGGCTAGCAGAGGATAGGATAGGAGCCGCCTCATCTACCTGCTAATTGGCTCACTGAAAAGAAACGGGGCAATTAGGGGCAAAAATGTTTGCAAAGCACATTAAGAGCACCTAGCCTCTCAAGGAAACCGCGTCACTTACAATGACACACTGGGAGGGGCCGGTCCCAAGTGCCATCCCCCTGACAGGCCAGGACATGGGTGCCCAGCAAGTAATATCCGTGGCTGCACTGGAAAGAGACTGTGGTTCCAAAGCTGTATCTGTGAGGGCCGCTTGGCTGCACGTGCCGCACGCTCTTTTCCAGGTGCCCGGGGTCTGTACAGTTTACAACTGCAAGCAAAGCACAGAAGAAATCAGAGGGAAACCAGACAAAGGACTTCTCTTTTACTCAGGTTCTTATGGCCGCAGTGACATCTGCAGGCTCCACCCACATCCACGCATTTCACCAACCATGGACTGAAAACGTATTTTTCTAAACTGTCACGTGCCCCGCTGGAGCCTGCGCATTTCAGGGCCCTCTTGGCCTTCTTCGCTCCGTTCACGCAAGCTGAGGCAATTGACACAATTTACACACATTTCCACCATTTCCCCAGGGGAATCCTGGAGCCAAAGTTTGGTGGCTACGGAGGGCCGATCATACGTTTCAACATGCGCTGCCTTTCAACAAACTGTCACCGTTGATTCAAATGTTATGCCAGTTGATTTCTAGGGAGGAGGTGGCCCCAAATCCTACCAAGCAATGGAGAATAAATAGCGCTGGTAGAATTGTTCCAGAATTGGGGCCCTCCTCATCCGCAGTCAAGGGAGAAGATTGGCAGGAGGAGCACTTGTCAGGAATGTGGGAAGAGGGGGGCACAGAAAGGGCAGGGGGGGCATGCCAGACAGGGGGGAGGGCAGGAGGAAGGGAATTCGAGAAGTGAACTCTGTGCACCATGTTCAAAGGCACTAGGAAGCCCTGGAAGGTGCTGAAGGAAAAAAAAAACATGGCTGTGGGGTTGGGGGAGGGTTGGGGGACATAAATCATTCATTCTTTTTTCCTACTTGGGCCCCATTTACAAAACTCTTTTGGATGTTAAATTTTCTCCCCCAGCTTTTAGTCAAGAACAACCAGTGTTTTAAAAAAAAACTTACAGAAAAATAAAGAAGTCAAAATTCTGCAGCACCCATTCAAATGCTGACAGTTAATAATAAAATTAACTGAGAAACCCCAATGAGCAACACATCAAAGAAACCCTTTTCCTTTTGTTGTGGTGGGAACACATGAGGCGCCAGCAATTGTGTGACTTGTTCTCTATGGGCCAAATTCACAGCTGACCAGGAACGATGCAGATTGGAATCCTGTACCCCAGCTCAGCTTCTGCAGGACCCCCGTGACTATCCTGCCGAGATGCCAGAAAAGAGCCCCCACCCGCCCCTTCTCTTGTCTGCCTCTTGTCTGCCTGCCCCTTCTACAATCAATCAATCAATCAATCAATCAATCAATCAATCAATCAATCAATCAATCAA